>CM064524.1:27446602-27966602 GCA_032716605.1 Paralithodes platypus | reverse complement strand
GATACTTGATCTTTCAATATGGTTCCCCTATTTTTAGAGGGTAATATGGTGACGTAATGGATGATTTTCTATTTATCTTAATATTTAGCTTTTCTTATTCTATAGGTTATAGTTTTTCACTATTTACTTATGGTACTATCCCAAGTCTTCCCGAGAGGTACTGTAGAGGGGGTACTGGGATTCCCATCTATTCAGGCATTGAGAGGGTTCTTGGTGTTGCATTTGCATAAAGAGTTCCTCATCATACTGCAAGTCCGGCTGGAGTTGATGAGATTCCTTGGGCTTCTGTCTCGGTCCTTGCCATTGGAGGAACTGGAGTCCCTGCGATTGGTGGGGACTCGAACTTCTTTTAGGGGTAGACTGACCTAGTTTCCCGGGGAATAGAGTATGAGAAACTCCGGTAAACAGGGTAGGCTGACCTATTCCGGCTGGTATTGTAGCCTGGGAAATTAGTCTGGTCTTATTCTTCTTTCTCCTGCTGCTGTGTATCACTGCTATCCTTTCGGGCGTGATTGGGGTGTGGCTGCTCAACCCCGTCATTTCAATAACATATAGCATTGTGAATATGGTGAAAATTGAATGAGTAGTTAGACAGTTGGAAAAATTTACATTGATCATTGACCTTTACCTTTGAGTAAGATCAATTTCCTTTATTGACCGACATCCGCATGGACCATCTGAATTAATGTACAATCATTTCGTAAGCATCTATAAATATACCTAGGAGGAGACATTGGACAGACAGATCGTGGTCTGGTATAAGTGGGAGATGGATACCATTCTGCTTTGCAGAATTGATAAAAATAATGATAATAATATTGGAAATCGTAAACATATACAGTAGGTCATACTTCTATGCTCATATTTGGGGAATTTGTTGCTAGTGTGTTGAGGCGTGGGGCTAATACTATAGCCAGATGTTTCTCATATCTTTTCGTTTAACAATTTATTGAACCTAACTACTTTTCTCGAAATCTGCTTTCAAGCTTTTGAAATATTGTACTCATACACAAAATTAAAGTAAATAAATAGATAAATAACCAAACGGAAACAACCAGGCATTCAACGATATTGACAATAATACTGGACGAAAAGAGAAACACGGATAAAATATGAAAATTGATGTCTGAGAATTACAGGGTGCGGTACAAAGGGACAAACTTGATGCCACCTTCCACAAAGTGAAACCAGTGAAGTATTGAGCGAAGGATAATACGTTTCAAGTTGGATAATAGTTAGTTAATATAGTCAGTAAAAAGGACCAACAAATGTTCTTAGTATAAATGCCATATTGTGATTATTTTGTCAATGAATCAAAACTCAAAGTAATATGATTAGCGATGGCGGAAAATATTATCTATGTCAATTTAGCAAACTAGGTAATGATACATAATGTCATGGTGTCAGGACTCAGAAAATAGTACTGGTAATCGAAGAATAATCTGATACAATGTTAACACGAGGGAATTAGAAGAACCATTAAAACTAAGGAATCTACCATTGTTTACATATTGAAATCCCTGGTTACAAAATAATTTACAGCCGTGTGTTAAGGGATGCTGGGAGAGAACCAAAATGTAAGCAGACTCGATTATCCTTTACCTTATCAGCAACTTTTTAAAACCGATTTTTACAAGCAATGCACTATTTTTTGTTTCCAGTTGAGGGAATACTTACATAAGAACATACAAAATTGGGAGTCTGCAGAAAGCCGATTGGCCTAAGCAAGGCAGATCCCTGTCCCACACAACCCCAATTACAAAGCCCAATTATAGGCTCAACACTCTAATACCCTGAGGATCATCTTACCAAAACGGTTAGAGATTAACGCAGGATTACGGGGGTCTGCAGAGCGCTGATTGGCCCAACCCTGCTGATCCCCCTTCACACCCAACCCTTCTCGTCCATATGCTTATCCAATTTTATCTTAAAGCTCCCTATCGTTTTTAATCCCACTATAGCACTTGGTAGTCCATTCCACCCATCTACAACTCTGTTACCAAACCAATATTTGCCTATATCTTTTCTGAAACGAAATTTATCTAATTTGAAACCATTGGTACGAGTTCTTTCGCTATCACTGAGCTTTAGTACATTTGTCATGTCCCCTTTGTTAATCCCACTTACCCACTTGAACACCTCTATCATATCCCCTCTAACTCTGCGTCTCTCTAACGAATGTAAGCCTAATTTCTTCAACCTTTCTTTATACGGAAGATTTCTAATATTATGGATCATTTTTGTCATTCTACGTTGTACTCTCTCCAATGAATCTATATCCATTCTGTAATAAGGACACCAAAATTGAACAGCATAATCCATATTGGGTCTCACTAATGACAAGTAAAGTTTTAAGATAACATCAGCAGTTCTGTTACTCACACTCCTAGATATGAACCCGAGAATCCTGTTTGCCTTGTTTCGAACGCTTTTACACTGTTGTCTAGGCTTCAAATCATTGCTAACAAACACACCTAGATCTTTCTCACAATTCGAGTTTTCTAATTCCACATTAGCTAGTTTATATTTAACATTTGTATGCATCTTCCCTATCTGTAATACCTTGCATTTGTCAATGTTAAACTTCATCTGCCAATTTACTGACCATTCGTGTAAGGTATCTAGATCCCTTTGGAGGCACTCTATATCTCTATCTGAATCAATTGTTCTCCCCATTTTGGTATCGTCTGCAAATTTACTTATCCTACTAGTTATACCTAAATCAAGGTCATTTATGTATATAACAAACAACAGAGGACCTAATACAGATCCCTGGGGGACACCACTTTTGACTGCTCCCCATTCTGACTTCGTGCCATTTATGCTGACTCTCTTCTTCCTACCAATTAGCCATGCCCTAATCCATCCCAACAACGCCCCACCTATTCCATGCGCCTCAACCTTTCTCATCAATCTCTCATGGGGGACTCTGTCGAAAGCTTTACTGAAATCTAAATATATTATATCATATGACTTGTCATTATCTACTGCTTCATATACCTCTGAGAAAAAACTAAGCAAATTAGTAAGGCAAGAACGTCCCTGAGTGAATTCATGCTGAGAAGAATTGATTAAATTAAATGTATCTAAGTGGTTTCTAATTTAATAGCAATAATTGACTCTAGTAGCTTTCCTATGATTGATGTAAGACTAATGGGACGGTAATTGGGTGCTATTGATTTGTCACCTTTTTTGAAGATCGGAACTACGTTTGCAAGCTTCCAAGCTTCTGGAACTATACCTGTCTCCAATGACTTGTTAAATAGAAATGTTAATGGGTAACTTAACTCATCCCTACATTCTTTTAATACTCTAGCATATACCTCATCAGGACCAGGCGATTTATGAGGTTTCAGTCTGTCAATTTCCTTAAGCACATCATTTCTACTTATAGTAACCGTACTTAACCTATTTTCTATACGATCGCTATATACCTTACAGACTTCTGGAAACTGTGCCAAATTTGCATTAGTGAAAACGGAAAGAAATTTACTATTTAATGTACTGCACATTTCTAAATCATTTTCTGTCATTTCTCCTATCGAAGTTTTAAGGGGACCAATTACATCTCTAACCTTTGGATTTATATAGTTGGTAAGAAGCTTTAGGATTATTTTTTGAGTCATTGGCAACCTTAATTTCATAATTTATTTTTTCTTTCCTAATATCCTTTTTTACCTGTCTTGATAGATTCTGATAGTAAGCAAGTAGGTGAATTTCGCCTTTCCTAATTTTTCTATATATTCCTCTCTTTTGTCGTAGAAGATCTAATAGTCTATTATTCATCCATTTGGGTTGGTTCTGTGTTGATCTAAATTTTCTTTTGGGGATGTATTTATTTTGTGCATTGAATACTGACTTGATAAAATTATCGTATGTATCTACCAAGCTTGACCTCTCTTCCTGACTTAAGATGACAGGTGCCTGAGAAGGGGTACACTCATTTGGACACCTGGATCGACTTAATTTTTTGACCATAGGGTCAGCTAATAGGGCTCTTCTTAACCCACCATAATTGGCTTTTCTGAAGTCAGGTATTAATGTTGTATTCTCTCTGGTATTACCTTTCCATTGTATATTAAAATACACAGAATTGTGGTCACTATTTCCTAGGTGGTCCCCTATCTCTACATTATTTACCATATGTTCATTGTTACTGAAAACTAAATCGAGAATATTATTACCTCTAGTCGGGGTATCTATGAATTGAAATAAAAAACTATCTTGTACTACCTCTATAAACTCCTCAGAATCAGAGTCTCCTATTTGATGCTGCCAATCTATATTCGGAAAATTAAAATCCCCCATAATGCACACATTGCTAAACCTTGATGCCATTTTAATTTCCTCCCATAATGACGTTCCGTTATTTCTACTCATATTTGGCGGTCTATACATAACTCCAATAACTATGGTCTCACTACCTTCGTTAACCTCTACCCAAACACTTTCATTATCGTTATTTAGTCTAATACCTGATTTAATACAGCTTTTTAATGTACTCCTGACAAACACTGCTATACCGCCACCCCTCTTACTTGTTCGGTCATATTTAAACAAACTATATCCTGGTATATCAAATTCTGCTAAAAAATGCCTGGTTTCTGTATTAATCCACGTTTCAGTTAGCGCTATTATGTCTATATTTTCTTTGCTAACAAGGGCTCTAAGTTCGTTCATTTTGTTACATAGACTCCTACAGTTTGTGTAATATACTCTCAATTTACTTCTTTTCTTTATACCTAATTTACCTTTATTTCTAACGACATTTCCATCTTCCGTTGCACCATCACTACTATAATTTGCAATATAGTCATCATTTTTAGCATGAGACTGAATATCCTTATCGCTTTCGCCTGACGCTAAAATTGTTCCATTTAACCTCTCATTTACACTCTCAATATTTCTGTTCAAAACCCCACAACCACCCTATCTATAGAACTAGCTAATACGACCTTTAGGAAGATACACGATCATTACGAGTCCGCTTAGCCAATCCAGACCAAGAGGTATATACACATCACATGGTTCATTACATGAGGAGGGATGTATCTCTCCATTTAAGTAGTGTGTGTGTGTGTGTGTGGGAGGGAGTGTCGATTTTGCTCTCCGGTATAGGGCATTTTACCATGGAGGTAATGGAGATAAATAGACAATACTTCGCAAGCGGACCTAGTTCGTCATAGTGAATACATTGAGTACAATACATATTAAATTACGACCAGGATAGTGAAGAAAAGCCTGTTTTAGTGTTGTTCCAACGGTTTTTCAAGTAGGTGGCCAGGAAGAAAGGCTGACCTGGCGAAAATCGAATTGCCATGAACGTCGATCGTAATAATATATACGCGTTTCCTCTGAACGTATATCAATAGTGGATTATCCAGTAGTACCAATAATTAAATTTAAAGTGAAATCCAGTTATGTAAAAAAATTAAAAGTGATTAAGTGAAAATAAATGAAAATCTAGAATGAAAAATACAAACGATCACTCACCCAGTGCCAACACTCCCGGCGCGGCCACATAGTGCCTCCCTCCACACGACACCCTCTCCCTAGACCCAACTAGTACCGAACTAAACATTCAAATACCTGGTGAGATACACAAATAATAGACAAACTTCCCAGCCCTCCTGTCGATATATTTTGGTCCACAAAAAAAAACTATCATACAGCCTAAAAGATAAACTTTTAAACAACTAAAGAAAATGCTGAAAGACGCCCCTGTAATGCTACAAGAAGAATTTACTGATGTAATGGAGAAAATTGGCCAGAAAGTCCAAATGTCCTTGCTAAATGAAAATATTTCACCCCATTCTGACAACAAAACACAGTCCCCAACAAATTTAACATCACACTCGAGATTCATAGAAGATCTTAGTTACTGGCTGTCCCACTACAGTGATACATTGTCACCTATGTGCGCACACTCTCTCTCACGCACAAATACCCACAACTCTCAGCC
This sequence comes from Paralithodes platypus, assembly GCA_032716605.1. Taxonomy (NCBI): domain Eukaryota; kingdom Metazoa; phylum Arthropoda; class Malacostraca; order Decapoda; family Lithodidae; genus Paralithodes; species Paralithodes platypus. The sequence continues at coordinate 27,960,640 of CM064524.1, read as the reverse complement.
ACCTACACCCCCACGTAACTCTCAACCTCACACCACCCCACGTGACTCTCAACCTCAATTGCCCCCACATTGCCCTTCACAACCAACCACTCCCCCACAAGTTACCTCTCAGCCACCTCCGCCCCCTCCACCCTCTATCTGCCCAACCGAGACCCTTATGTCACCCCAAACCACCACCCAGACAGGACTTTATTTTGTACCCAACTCCCCCGAGCAACAACATCGTAAGAGGAATGAAGGGGATAGCCCTCAAAATCAAAACCAACTGCCATCTACCACAACCACGGCAGTACAGGGTGCCCCAACCACAACCAATACAGCTTCACCTGTATGCAGATATCACCTGAAAAGAAAGTGCCACTTTGGACCAAAAGGTGAACTTAATGGAGTAAAATGCAGATTTGAGCACCCCAAAATTTGCAACAATATGATCAGAGATGGCAAATGCAGATTTGGTGAAAACTGCAAATACCACCACCCACCCCTCTGCCAATCATCACTAGAGAGTAAGAAATGCTATGATAACAAATGCTCAGATTTCCATATTAGGGGGACTTGGAGGATAGCCAGAAACAACACAAATGCTAACCAAAAAAAACTCTCCAGTTTTGCGAGGACGAGACAGAGGAAGAAGACACTATGGGAAATGGCTGAACGAGATGAACAAAGTGCGAAAATTGGAAGAACAAATAGCCCAGCTAGAGTACCTCCTGTCCTCCCGAGCGTGGCACAAGGATGTGCTCTACGAACAACACCAAGTATCCCCGAGGACTACTAGGTACACATAGTAGCCCCTCCCCCGTCTTGTTTGCAAACATCCAAGGTCTTAAAAATAGAACCACAAACAAAGTACCATTTATTAGGGGCCTGCTAGAAGAAGGAAACGCTATATTTGCGGCTCTCACAGAAACCCACATTAAGGATCAGGCAGATAGTGAAGTATGGATTCCTGGTTATAACCTACATAGGGCCGACAGAACGCATAGAACTCGTGGAGGTGTAGCCTTGTACATTCATGACTCGCTGATATCTACTGAATTTCTAAATAACAGTAACGAAGTAGTAGAAATACTTGGAGTTAAAATAGAATCCCTAAACCTAGCAGTTATTGTTACATACAGATCTCCTGACTCTTCCTTAGAAGAATTCAAAACCCAGCTCAACATGATACAATCAGAAGTGGAAGCCCTGGGAAACCCGACACCAAATATTATGTGGTTAGGAGATTTTAACCTTCCAAACATCAAGTTGAGGCAACTAGAAGACCAAGTAGTGTCGATAAACGCCAGAGAAGCAAATGCAAGAGAAGCAAATGCAAGAGAACTATTTAATCTTTGCGACTTTTTTAGTCTTAACCAGCATATTACCGAACCCACACGTGAAAACAATATCTTAGACCTTGTCTTCACTAATAATGACAACCTAGTACACAGTGTTAACATATCGGACACAACATACTCAGATCATAAATTAATTGAGATCAAAACAACCCTAGCATGTGTACAGAACACCTCAGAAACTAGACCAAAAACTGGTCCATTCAGCAAATTTAACTTCAATAGTAAAAATATTAGGTGGGAAGAGGTAAACCAAGAAATGGAGGAAATAGACTGGGAAGATTTAATGAACAACCTGACACCATCAGAATGCCTAGTCCTATTAACGGAAACCATGTCCCAAATCTGTAGCCACCACATACCAGAAAGACAAACAAGACGAAGAAACAAACGAGAACGGGAAGGAAGGAAGCTGTACAGAAGAAGAAAATTACTAACACAAAGACGCACACAACAAAGTCTACAGGAAAGACAAAAGATCCAAATAGATAGAGAAATTGTGGAAATTGAACAACGACTAAGAATCTCCTATGAGAGGAGAGCAAAGCTATTGCAAGCATAAAGGAAACCTCCAAGTACTTCTTTTCATACGCTAAACATAAAACTAAAACCACATCAAACATCGGCCCACTAAGTAAAGATGATGGGTCATTCACAGGGGACAAAAAGGAAATGAGTGAACTATTACGTCTACAGTATGAAAAAGCCTTCAGTAAGCCTGACGAAACAAACGCAATCAGAGACCAAAATTAATTTTTCATGAATAATCCCCCCACGGAAACCCCACAGATTCTGGACATTAATTTCGGACCAAAAGATATAGCAGAAGCCATCGCCAACATGCCATCCCACTCGGCAGCAGGCCCGGACTCGTGGAGTTCAATCCTAATAAAGAAATGTAAGGAAAACCTTTTAAAACCCCTGGCTATAATGTGGAGAAGGAGTCTAGACACTGGAGAAATACCGGATAGTTTGAAAAACGCAATAATTGCCCATTTGCATAAAGGAGGGAGTAAAGCACTACCAAAAAACTATCGCCCAGTAGCTCTGACTTCCCACATCATTAAAATTTTCGAGCGAGTCCTGCGAGGCAAAATCTCAACATATATGGACAAAAATTAACTACACAACATGGTCAACATGGGTTCAGAGCAGGAAGATCATGTCTCTCGCAACTATTGGAACACTACGACAGAATTCTTAAATCCCTAGAAGAAAAGAAAAACGTGGACGTCATCTACACCGATTTTGCTAAGGCATTTGATAAATGTGATCACGGTATTATTGCACACAAACTTAAAGCAAAAGGGATAACAGGTAAAATCGGAAGGTGGATATACAACTTCCTCGTGAACCGAAAACAATCAGTAGCAGTAAGCCAAGTAACATCTGAGCCTTCAGACGTCAAAAGCTCAGTTCCCCAAGGAACTGTACTAGCGCCCCTTCTTTTCCTCATTCTAATAAGTGACATAGATGCCAACACAAAACACAGTACAGTATCCACCTTTGCGGATGACACGAAACTGAGTATGATAGTAAAGTGTTACGTCCTGGGATATATAAACACTGGGCTCTTTCTATTGGACTAGGTATGCGGCAACAAGCAACAACGGAAAACGCTAGATCCAACCCTTATCAATAAACCCAGGCAACAAACCACCCTAAACCGTCAAGAGTCCTGCCTGGACAACAAAGTATCCTATGACTCGGTTACAGGGTGCACGCACTATAGCCTGCTGACAGTCAAGCAGGCTATATAAAAGATCACACAATTAAGTTGACTTAACACCTTACGAGCAGCCTATGCGGTTTATTTATATGTACCGCCCAGTGGGGTGTTTTTAGCCAAAATAGGGCTGTTTACGTGATCATTTTCATGCCTAAATAAGACCCAGAACGTAAAACAAGTATCTATCCCTGAAAGGGCATAAACAGAGCTTTCGAATGACACCATAACGATCCTTTTATGATGGCTAGTTTTCTTGCAATAACCGTGCAACGCGAGTGCAAAAAGCATGTAATTAGCCACTTTCCCGATACAATTCCTTATATAGCGAGTGAGAGAGGGAGGAGGGAGCTGGGATTCATGTCAGTATGTTCGCCGCGGTGGTCTGGAGCAGTCATACGCTCGCTACTCTCCTGCCACCACTTGTCTCTCTCTCTCAGCAACATTACGTGCTGAAATTGCCACTCGACCTATGTCGAGCGCCGCCACATAGTCCAGCTTTATTTAACTCGACTTATGTGGTGAGCCGCTAATTAAGGGTTAAAGCTTCAAGGAAAAGATAGATAACAGAATTAAATTGCAGAAACAATTTAATAACAAACTAGAAGAAAGTACATTTAACGTTACGTTAATTAATACAACTAATCACCCCTGCGTGAAAGAAGGTGAAAGCAAACAGTCCTCAAAACATCGTACAGGTAGACAAGATGCGGGTTTCTAAACTGCATGCGGCTACTGTAGGATCTGATGCTTAGCAAAGAAAATACGTTACGGATTTAGAGAACTCTTAACTCATAAGCAGGAATAAATACTAGTGATAGGCCATACAGTGTATAATGGCATAGGTATAATTAAATAAAGGCAGCAACTCGCAACATAACCACATACAGGTGTGCTTCTCACTCTTAGTCAGGCAAGCCTGCTCGGACAGAGTCTCTAAGCCACACCCTGACTCACAATGCTCACAAAAACGGTAAACTGTGGCACAATAACAAGCATACAGAGATGATAAACCCCTACCTGTTAATCTGCCAGGTGGCAGAGGTCTAGCCGGAAGGATATAGGCTTCGGATACCCGGGCTGAGCCACCTGCTCTAGCCTAGGGACGTTCCCAAGTCTGTGCGCCAAATTACTCTAATTGAAAGGGTGCTCTCTTGAGAGACTCAGATCGCAAGTATCTGACTCTCTCCTGGCGACCCTAAAACAAAAGCAAGACGTGCTAGCGCAGTGCTGAGGGGACTAGGCAAGGGCCCTCACACAACACAACACTAGACACACAGGGACACAGACAAGAAAATGCCCCCAGACTCCCACGGGTATCCTAGTAAAGTCGTGCGGGTCCACAGGACTCGCACCAGCAGACTTTACTTAAAGGATCGCAAAAAGCCTCCCCTCCGGTCTAGCCCCTGCTAACCTGACACAAGAACACACTAGCAAGCATGAAACCACCAAATATGAGACAACAAAAAAGCTTCCTAGGTCTCATTAACAATTACATCTCTGCATAAGGCCCAAAATCTTATCTAATTATCTGAGAGCTCGTCGTTAATAAAATAATAGATATAAGGTCTATCAAGGGGATGGGATAATTAAATAGATTGGTGAAGTAGTGGACAGAAGGTATACAAAGTAAGAGAGAAAGTTTCTAAGTGGGGTTGAGAGGGATAGGTATCAAGGGGGTCCGAAGGGTACGACAGTGAGGTGAGCTCTGAGTCTTGAATCTGTCTGGACCCCACCCTAGGCATGCAAAATACATCCCATGCTTGGCAACACTCAACACAGTTGCCGGGTCAAAATCCTCTACCCCGTGCGTGAGTCGAAACTAAGCCTAACGTTGCGATCAAATGCATATGGCAACGTTTTCAGGCTCGTCCCAAGCTGGCAAGCGAAGCAACGTCCCAAGCCGGTCTCTCTCTCCCGCTCGTCTCCTCCCGCCCTCACTAGACTTACATCTTATATATTATAATGAACTAATCAACTATCGAGAATAAAATATACTAAGATGCGTTGGTTAAGAATAAGGGCAGCTTCAAGCTGTGAAACAACATAAGAATATCCCAGACATTAGTTACGTTGTAGTAGGATATATACTAAGGAAAATCCTGCCGGCCAGCTGCCGCCAGCCGGTTTCTAAACGGCTGGGCAGCCGACGCGTGCGCATGCCCGCACGTGGCTACTATGCAGAAGCGTCACACCTCCCCCAAGATATAAGACCCTTGACTAAGTTCTTCATATCTAACAGAAAGCTTCTCATAGTACCACACACTGTTGCGACACAAGGCACTATATATAAAACAAATAAAGACTGTTGCGCTCCACCGAGCAAGTTCAACTAACTTAGCGACAATAAGCGAAAACATTCAACTTAGATACTGCTACAACATCTTATATAAAATTCTACACGTTATAAAAAAATAATGAGTTTTTATAAGGTTTTTGCTTTTTTAATTTGTTTTTTTCGGCTGAACTACAGTGACAGCCTATTTTCCTCCACACTCAACCTCAATCCTGTGGCAGTCTAACCAACATCATCCACCCTTGATAGACAATCCGCTATCACGTTATCAGAACCGGCAATATGGCGTATGTCCAGATTATACTCCTGAAGCATGAGTGACCACCTGGTCAGCCTCATATTCCGGTTATGAAACTGATTCAAGAATTTAAGAGGGTGATGATCGGTATAAACCACTACGACTGGTCCGAAAGCAGGAACATATACATCGAAGTGCCTGAGCGCCAGCACTATCGCCAGGAGTTCTTTTTCAATTACAGAGTAATTCCTTTGTGCACTATTGAATTTTTTACTGTAAAAACTCACTGGATGTTCGATACCTTCATCATCTGTCTGTAACAAGACAGCCCCAGCCCCTACGCCACTGGCATCAGTCGCCAGCTGAAAAGGTCTGCTGAAGTCCGGGGCCCTGAGTATGGGGTGGGTACATAACAGGTGTTTCACCAAGGAAAACGCCTCTGCACACTCAGGAGACCACCGGAACTTCTTGTCCTTAGATAATAAGTCTTTTAAAGGTGCAAGTACAGTCGAATAGCCTTTGATGAAGCGACGATAATAGCCTATCATACCTAGAAACCGCATGATTTGTTTCTTAGTCGTAGGCTGGGGAAACTGATCGATGGCTTTGATCTTTGTCTGTGGAGGGCACACCTGACCCATCCCCACCTCGAACCCCAGGTACAAAACTGTGGCTTTCACAAAATCGCACTTACCCAGGTTTACCACCAAACCTGCTTCATTCAGTTTATTAAAAAGCTGGCGAGCAACAGTGACTGTTATTAAAATCATCGTCGTATATTATGACATCATCTAGGTACACCGTACAGTGGAATGTCGCTACAATGTCGTTCATTAATTTCTGAAACGTTGCAGGGGTATGGCAACGATATGTGGCACCGTCCACCACAAACCCACACCTCTCGCGCTCGCTCAGACAAGGGCACTTGCCAATAACCTTTAACAAGGTCTATCTTAGTGAGGAACTTGGCTTTTCCTATCTTATCCACACTGTCGTCCACGCGAGGGAGAGGGTAGGCATTTGTGGGGTTAAACCATTCAACCTGCGGAAATCTATACAAAACCGCACCTTGCCATCTGGTTTGGGCTGCAGTGTGAAGTCCACCTTACTGCACCCTCAGAAATCAGCCCACGTTTCAGCATATAATCCAGCTCTTCCCTAAGTGCTGGTAATTTAATAGGGGGAACACGGTATGGCACTGATTTAAAGGGCGGGTGGTCCCCAACATCGACATCGTGCACCGCTTGAGTAGTGAGGCCAGGATGCTCCGCGAAAACAGCTGGGTTTGAATCAAACAAGTGCTGCACAGCTACACGCTGTTGCTCAGGCAGGTGCAATATCAACTCGTGAGCCACTTGTCTAGAATTCCCCGCCCACTGGCCGCGGAAACATGACAATCCCATTTATCCTCCCCCGCAGCTTGACTGTCCCTTCCTCCTTCTCCACCACGATCGCTGCAGATCAACACCGGGACAGTGAGAGGCTCGGAGGGGTGCCTCACATACTCTTTCATCAGATTTACATGGCAAAGTTGGTTCTTTTTCTTACGATCAGGAGTAGCTACTAAATAGTCGAGATCAGAAACCTTCCTTACAACCCGATACGGACCAGAATAATTGGCAGACAAGGGGTCCCACCAGAGGCAGTAGTATCAGTACCTCCTGATCTACTTCAAACTCCCTCAGCTTCACCTTCTGGTCGTATCTGTCCTTCATCTGAGCTTGTGAACTCTTAAGGTTCCGACCTGCTACCTCCAAGCTCTTTAGCATTCTCTCACGGCTTTCAACTACATACTTTAGAAGCGAGCATGGCTTTGTGACTCCCTCCCAGATCTCCTTGACTATGTGGAGGGGCCCCCTGACCCTGTGTCCAAAAACCAACTCGTTCGGGCTAAATCCCAAGCTCTCCCCAGGTACTTCTCTCGCAGCAAATAATACGTATGGGAGACCTAGATCCCAGTCCTTCCCATTTTCCATGCAATAACACCGCAACATACTCTTGAGAGTCGAGTGCCACCTTTCCAAAACTCCAGACTCTCGGGATGGTAGGCAGATGACACCACAGACACTATCCCATGTTGCTGCATGGTCTGCTTAAACAGAGCAGAAGTAAAATTGGATCCCTGATCAGACTGGATCTCTGAGGGTAGCCATAAGAGAGAAATAGACAAGTAGGTTTTTGACAACAGTCTTAGCCATCCCATTGCGCATGGGGTAAGCATCTGGATACCGTGTTGCTACATCCATTACAGTTAGTAAAAATGTATTGCCAGCACTAGTGGGGGGCAATGGGCCAACCATATCGATAACTACTTTGCTGAAGGGCGGCCCAATGACAGGGATGGGTTGTAACGGGGCTCTCGAGATGACCTGATTGGGTTTCCCAACAACTTGACAAGTGTGACACTGTGACACCCATGACGCGACACTCGCCTTTAACCCAGGCCACCAGAAAAGCTTGCTCAGAGCTGCCTCCGTCTTACGTGCCCCCAGGTGCCCTGCCAAAGGCACATCATGAGCTAATCTCAATAAGCTCTCACGGCACACCCTCGGTACTACTAACTGGTCCACTAATCCTGACCTGCCATCCCACTTTTTCTTGGGATCCTGATGTCTCCGATACAAGATCCCCTCGGACAAGAAAAAATCACCAGGCTGCGCATCCCCATCGCTCTCCAGTTCGACAGCACCATTACCACACGCCCTGACTTCAGGATCTTCCAGCTGCTAGGAACATATATCAGCAGGTGCGAGATTATCCAAGTTCATCTTAAATAATTTATTTCCACCTCCAATGTCCCACTGAGCCATCCTTTCCTCACGCTGCGCATAACGATGCTGTCGCAGAGTCTCTTCCTGCCCTGCACCTGCACTAGCGGTGACAGGCCCCGGGGCCTCTCCAGACTCTAACATAGGTGTCAATAATGAGTCACCAAGAAACACTGCCGGCTCAAAACTCTCCACTTGACCAACACTTCCCGTTTTCTTGTGACCTTTCCTCCGCGGTTTGATAGACTGAGGTGGTGGCTGCAAGGCTCCGGATGTCTGAGAACGCGTCACAACACACGCCATGGTTTGTACGCTACACTTCTCAACCCACTCCTGTTCCTCCCTACTAACGTCGCCCCCCTCCCCGGCAACGACCAAGGGTGAAACCTTAGAAGCAGGCACCGCAAAGTCGTTGCCGAGGAGGAGGTCGACGCCCCCAACAGGCAAGTTCTCTACAATTCCCACATCCAGCTCCTTTGCCACACCACCCACCTCCAGCTCCATCCGCACCAGCGGGTAGGACTTCGTAGCATTGATCCCTGAACTACCACCACCCGAGCAGCGTTAATCGGCCTACCAGTAAAGTTCTTTAACAAGGTCTGAGAAGCCCCCGTATCACGCAATAGCTTAACTCCTCGCCTTTCGCCAGCCCACCTCACAAAACCATGCCTCTATGACCCCCAAAGACGTCGCGGACAGGGTTCGAGCCTTCCGTACTCTTGAACACAGGCTGTGTCCCAACTTCTGACGAACTACCCTTGGCAAACTCAGAAGATATAGGCGGACACCCCTATGCTGCGGACCAATGACACAACCTTGTTTGGTGGCTTGTTCGGACAAGCATTTGCAAAGTGACCCTCCTTGTGACATGCAAAGCACTCTTTACTCTTTGGTTTCCCTTGGGAGTGGGAGGTACCATTAGACTTCTTATACGGGACGGTATTTGGTTTATGTTCAGTTTTATTGTCAGTGCTACATGGTTTTGTGTATTTATGTGTATCAAAATTCTTGGGAGGGGGAGGGGTACGATCCTTTGCACCCGACTCACTCCTAGCTGCTGCTCCGCACCCTCGAATTAATGACAGTCGGAGGTCAGCCATTTCTGCTGCCTCCTGGAGAGTTCTAGGATTTTTTTCCTTTATATTTAATGTTAAGTCCCCGCCTGTGCACTTAAAGAACTGCTCCAAGAGAACCAGCTCACTCAACTCCTCAAAAGTAGCTGCCCTCTCGGAACGCAGCCAATGTCGTAGTGCATCAGACAAGTCCCGGGCGTGTTCTAGGAAGGTTCTATCCTTGCCCTTAGTAACACCCGAAACTTCAAGCGGTAAGTTTCTGGTTGTAACTCATAGGCCCGTAGCACAGCCTTCTTTAGCTCATCATAAACTACACAGGACTCTAAAGGTAGTGCATCATACGCTTTTAGCCCCTTTCCTAGGAGTCTTGATGAAACTAATGCTGCCCACTTTTCCTGAGGCCACTGGTGTTCCTGACACTTCTTCTCAAATCGCATAAAAAACTCAGCCACACATAATTCATCGAACACAGAACTAGTTTAAGCAGGTGCGACAATGATTGGTCCCGATGTCTGTTACCTCCCCCAATATTTCGCCCTGTTACCTCCACTCGAGATCTCTCCAGCTCCCTGTCAGCCCGATACCTAGTAGACTCTGCCTGCAGTTCAGCCTCTCGTATAGCAACCTCAGCCTGCACACTCGCCTGTCTCTCGGCAGCCTCAACCTGAGCTCTAGCAACCTCAACCTTGGCCATCTCAAGCCGAAACAACAAATCTGGAGTCAACCCTTGAGGAAGGGAAGGTGCATTTAATGGAGAGGGTCCCTGTGATTGAATTCCACGCTGCCATTGACCATCAACTTGGGGGTATGTACTGAATTCAGGCACCCTGACGTTTGATACGGGGGTAGAGTGGAGGGGGGGCTGGGGACCGGGGCCCCCAGTCGCCTCTCCACCCAGGTCTCTCCCTTCTAAACCCAATATCAAAGTCATCAGCTGATCTTTCCTCATGCCACTTAAACCCTGGTGACCCTGAAGACCTGCCACACACTTTAAGCCATACTTATTCAGCTTCAACACCCTGTCAGCGGTAAGGGGCACCTCTAAAAATCTTCTAGCACCCTCCTCGCTATCGACTAGCCACTCCACAGGTCTTTCTCCCTCCGAGCCCGTATCGTGACCTGACCCATCACTGTGTTCTGATGTATTAGACATGCTTGTGTACTGCAGTAATTATCACGGTTATAGAATGTGCCTTATCTCCTATGCAAGTATGTATATACTAATGTTATTTAAAGTCTTTAATGTGTTATATTGGTTGCTCCAAAAAAAAACCCTATGTCCACTGTATTCCTCTAATCATAAGGAATCTCAAAACAAATGACCACTATATTCCTCTGTTCAGTAAATCCTATGCAAGGTCGCCATTTGTTACGTCCTGGGATATATAAACACTGGGCTCTTTCTATTGGACTAGGTATGCGGCAACAAGCAACATGGAAAACGCTAGATCCAACCCTTATCTATAAACCCAGGCAACAAACCACCCTAAACCGTCAAGAGTCCTGCCTGGACAACAAGGTATCCTATGACCTCGGTTACAGGGTGCACGCACTATAGCCTGCTGATAGTCAAGCAGGCTATATAAAAGATCACACAATTAAGTTGACTTAAAGCTTCAAGGAAAAGATAGATAACAGAATTAAATTGCAGAAACAATTTAATAACAACTAGAAGAAAGTACATTTAACGTTACGTTAATTAATACAACTAATCACCCCTGCGTGAAAGAAGGTGAAAGCAAACAGTCCTCAAACATCGTACAGGTAGACAAGATGCGGGTTTCTAAACTGCATGCGGCTACTGTAGGATCTGATGCTTAGCAAAGAAAATACGTTACGGATTTAGAGAACTCTTAACTCATAAGCAGGAATAAATACTAGTGATAGGCCATACAGTGTATAATGGCATAGGTATAATTAAATAAAGGCAGCAACTCGCAACATAACCACATACAGGTGTGCTTCTCACTCTTAGTCAGGCAAGCCTGCTCGGACAGAGTCTCTAAGCCACACCCTGACTCACAATGCTCACAAAAACGGTAAACTGTGGCACAATAACAAGCATACAGAGATGATAAACCCCTACCTGTTAATCTGCCAGGTGGCAGAGGTCTAGCCGGAAGGATATAGGCTTCGGATACCCGGGCTGAGCCACCTACTCTAGCCTAGGGACGTTCCCAAGTCTGTGCGCCAAATTACTCTAATTGAAAGGGTGCTCTCTTGAGAGACTCAGATCGCAAGTATCTGACTCTCTCCTGGCGACCCTAAAACAAAAGCAAGACGTGCTAGCGCAGTGCTGAGTGGACTAGGCAAGGGCCCTCACACAACACAACACTAGACACACAGGGACACAGACAAGAAAATGCCCCCAGACTCCCACGGGTATCCTAGTAAAGTCGTGCGGGTCCACAGGACTCGCACCAGCAGACTTTACTTAAAGGATCGCAAAAAGCCTCCCCTCTGGTCTAGCCCCTGCTAACCTGACACAAGAACACACTAGCAAGCATGAAACCACCAAATATGAGACAACAAAAAAGCTTCCTAGGTCTCATTAACAATTACATCTCTGCATAAGGCCCAAAATCCTATCTAATTATCTGAGAGCTCGTCGTTAATACAATAATAGATATAAGGTCTATCAAGGGGATAGGATAATTAAATAGATTGGTGAAGTAGTGGAAAGAATGTATACAAAGTAAGAGAGAAAGTTTCTAAGTGGGGTTGAGAGGGATAGATATCAAGGGGTCCGAATGGTACGACAGTGATGTGAGCTCTGAGTCTTGAATCTGTCTGGACCCCACCCTAGGCATGCAAAATACGTCCCATGCTTGGCAAGACTCAACAAAATCCTCTACCCCGTGCGTGAGTCGAAACTAAGCCTAACGTTGCAATCAAATGCATATGGCAACGTTTTCAGGCTCGTCCCAAGCTGGCAAGCGAAGCAACGTCCCAAGCCGGTCTCTCTCTCCAGCTCGTCTCATCCCGCCCTCACTAGACTTACATCTTATATATTATAATGAAATAATCAACTATCGAGAATAAAATATACTAAGATGCGTTGGTTAAGAATAAGGGCAGCTTCAAGCTGTGAAACAACATAAGAATATCCCAGACATTAGTTACGTTGTCGTAGGATATATACTAAGGAAAATCCTGCCGGCCGGCTACCGCCAGCCGGTTTCTAAATGGCTGGGCAGCCGATGCGAGCGCATGCCCGCACGTGGCTACTATGCAGAAGCGTCACAAAAGACACAGGAAGACACGGGCCTGGCTGCAAGAGGACATAAATAAGGTGTTCCAGTGGACCAGGGAAACTAACATGCAATTTAATGAAGACAAATTTCAATTAATACGATACGGAGATAAGGATTTCGTTAAAGAGAGCACAAGTTACATAACAGAATCCAATCGCATAATAGAACGTAAAGACAATGTGAAAGACCTTGAGGTGATAATGTCTGAAAATATGGGATTCAAAGAACATAGCCAGGTCAAAGTTGCAGCTGCGAAACGGCTAACAGGTTGGATTCTACGAACATTTAGAACTCGCGGTGAATTGCCTATGATAACGTTCTTCAAATCCCTGGTGCTACCGTGGCTAGAATACTGTAACGTATTAACATCCCCATACAAATTAGGTGAAATTAATGACTTAGAAAGTGTACAAAGGAACTTCACCTCACATATAAACTCAGTAAAACAGTTACACTATTGGGATCGCTTAAAATCACTCAAACTATATTCGTTGGAACATAGAAGGGAACGATACTTAATAATATATACGTGGAAAATCGCAGAGGGTTTTGTACCAAACCTACATACACCAATAGCAAGGAAATTCAATGATAGGAGAGGCTGGGAATGCGAGATCCCCAAGATGATAAATCAGGGGCTATGGGCTCTCTGCGAGAGGGCTGGTTATCACATAGAGGAGCACGTCTCTTCAACAAACTCCCGCGGCGAGTGAGAGACATGAGAGGTGTTCGTTAGACAGCTTCAAGAGAGCTCTCGATGTCGAACTACAAAAAGTGCCAGACGAACCCATCTTCACAAGGGCGCACTCCACCTCTTCGAATAGTCTGCTGAACCAATTCTCACACAACAACGAAGGGCGGTGCGCTCTTCGGTGCCACTAGCAAGAGTGGCGAACTCCACATAGGTGAATATAGGTAGGTAACGTATCTGTCAATATCTTGTCTGACACCATACCAGGACCTTTGGTATTATGGTGTATTATGCTCATATATAAATCCTTCTTCCATACTCACACACACACTCTCACTCTTTCGTATATATATATATACATATATATATATATATATACAGTATATATATATATATATATATATATATATATATATATATATATATATATATATATATATCATTAATCGATTTTAGGAGTATAGTTGGTTGTTGGAAGGAACATAATAATTGATATTGGTTCAGGGGTAATTTATCGAGAGGACTTCCCTAGTGGTTAAGGCCCCATTAATTGCTCTTTCCATTCACATATGCATAGCCTACGTGAGTTGCAGTTGGGATGTGTGTACATGCTTAGATTGATATGCAGGATTCGAAGTTGCATAATAAATCGTAGGCAGTGTCCACCATTCTTTAACTGCCTACGTGGTGCGATGCATAAGGTGTTGATTTTCGGTGTGAGCATCCTGGATTCGAATCCACGGACTGCCACATGTGTTTGTAAATTTCATTAATCGATTTTAGGAGTATAGTTGGTTGTTGGAAGGAACATAATAATTGATATTGGTTCAGGGTAATTTATCGAGAGGACTTCCCTAGTGGTTAAGGCCCCATTAATTGCTCTTTCCATTCACATATGCATAGCCTACGTGAGTTGCAGTTGGGATGTGTGTACATGCTTAGATTGATATGCAGGATTCGAAGTTGCATAATAAATCGTAGGCAGTGTCCACCATTCTTTTAACTGCCTACGTGGTGCGATGCATAAGGTGTTGATTTTCGGTGTGAGCATCCTGGATTCGAATCCACGGACTGCCACATGTGTTTGTAAATTTCATTAATCGATTTTAGGAGTATAGTTGGTTGTTGGAAGGAACATAATAATTGATATTGGTTCAGGGGTAATTTATCGAGAGGACTTCCCTAGTGGTTAAGGCCCCATTAATTGCTCTTTCCATTCACATATGCATAGCCTACGTGAGTTGCAGTTGGGATGTGTGTACATGCTTAGATTGATATGCAGGATTCGAAGTTGCATAATAAATCGTAGGCAGTGTCCACCATTCTTTAACTGCCTACGTGGTGCGATGCATAAGGTGTTGATTTTCGGTGTGAGCATCCTGGATTCGAATCCACGGACTGCCACATGTGTTTGTAAATTTCATTAATCGATTTTAGGAGTATAGTTGGTTGTTGGAAGGAACATAATAATTGATATTGGTTCAGGGGTAATTTATCGAGAGGACTTCCCTAGTGGTTAAGGCCCCATTAATTGCTCTTTCCATTCACATATGCATAGCCTACGTGAGTTGCAGTTGGGATGTGTGTACATGCTTAGATTGATATGCAGGATTCGAAGTTGCATAATAAATCGTAGGCAGTGTCCACCATTCTTTAACTGCCTACGTGGTGCGATGCATAAGGTGTTGATTTTCGGTGTGAGCATCCTGGATTCGAATCCACGGACTGCCACATGTGTTTGTAAATTTCATTAATCGATTTTAGGAGTATAGTTGGTTGTTGGAAGGAACATAATAATTGATATTGGTTCAGGGGTAATTTATCGAGAGGACTTCCCTAGTGGTTAAGGCCCCATTAATTGCTCTTTCCATTCACATATGCATAGCCTACGTGAGTTGCAGTTGGGATGTGTGTACATGCTTAGATTGATATGCAGGATTCGAAGTTGCATAATAAATCGTAGGCAGTGTCCACCATTCTTTTAACTGCCTACGTGGTGCGATGCATAAGGTGTTGATTTTCGGTGTGAGCATCCTGGATTCGAATCCACGGACTGCCACATGTGTTTGTAAATTTCATTAATCGATTTTAGGAGTATAGTTGGTTGTTGGAAGGAACATAATAATATATATATATATATATATATATATATATATATATATATAGAGAGAGAGAGATGACATAAACAGGAGTGAAATAATCGTTAGTTAGAGGAGAGGGACCATAATTTATTGAAAGAGGATCTTGAATTAAGAGAAGGAAAACTTAGGGATTATTGATCATAGGGAGAGAGAGAGAGAGACCATAAACTTGAGGGAAAAAGATTGTGAGTTAGAGGAGAGGGATCATAAACTGAAGAGAGAGGGATCATAAATGAAGAGGCAGGGATCATGAATTAAAAGGAGAGACGTTGAAGATAATTGAATTGATCTTGAGGAAGCAGAGAGAGAAAGAGAGAGAGAGAGAGAGATCATGAGTCAGAGAAGAGGGATCATAATATAAAGAGAGAGGGGTCATGAATTAAAGTGAGAGAAGTCGAGGGTAATTGATTATAAAGAGGCATCATAAGTTAGAGGAGAGGGACTATAAACTACATAGAGAAAGAGAGAGAGAGAGCCGTCACGGTACTGAAGGGGTTAAGCATTCAATTTGTACAGTGTAGGTGTGATGCTATACCCTGTTCCAAGTAAGTAGGCCAAAACTCTTGAACATTAACCTCGATGCTACACAAACGACTAAACTAATCGAGCTGATATTTCTACCATTAGGGAAGGGCCAATCAGGGAAAAGATGTGGAAAGTGGTGGATTAGGGGGGATGGGGATTTTTCTGGTTCCCCTACTTCCTATTGTTTAAAATCATTAGTTTTGAAATTTTAAAACGTTCGGCCAATTAGTTTAGTGATTATAAGACTTTTCTCCCAATTTTGTTGTCAATACTTTGACCTTTCGTGCCATTTAGGCGTCGATTTTTTTTTTATGGCGAGCGATAGCGACCTTGTAATTTAGGAAGAACCGGCCTTTTGCCAAGACTTGTTTTACCGAAAATTGTACTAATTTATCTAGAAGGGGGATCTTGGAAATTATTTGTTAAGCTTGATGGAAGTTGAAGGAGGAAACTAACACAATATTATATAAATCAATAAATTTACCATTAAATTAACCCTTTACTCCTTAATGAACGTAGTGTCAACATATACCCAAATGATCGTTTTTCATACACTACATTGTTTAATCTAACTAGACTTATATATAATAGTATAGTTATTATTTTTGTTTCAATCTTGCGTACTAAAAGCAACGGGCTAACAAATCATACACTCTAGTGAAGTCTGAAGCAGCCAATGGGGAGATTTGTATTTATTTGTTCATTCATTTATTTTAATATTTTTTAGTTTTCTCCCTAGACCTTCATCAAGCTTAAAACATACCCTCAAGACCCCCCTTCGAGATAAATGTGTACATTTTTTGGTAGAAAAATGTCCTTCCTCCTAAATTAAAGGCTCGCTATCGCTCGCCAGAAAACACTCGATGCTTAAATGGCACAAATGGTCTTAAAATCGCCTAACTAATAGGGCAAACGTTTTAAAATGTCAAAACTAATGAGGTTAAACATAAAGGAGAAATGGGTCCAGAATAAAACACACCTACCCTTAATGAATAAGTAGCAAAACACAACGCTATTTTCAAGAGTAGAAAAGGAATCGATATTTTCTCCTCTTTCTGTTTCGGCGAAAATCCTCAACAAGCCCTGCGGATTTTTATGCGTGTATGTATTTTGTTTACTGTTTTGGCTAAATATTCTCAACTCTTGCGATTTAATCAGAGCCCCAGTGAATAAAAAGACAAGCCAAAATCTCGAAATGGTCGAGCGGCCTAACACAAACCATTTAGCATTCCTTTGATCCATCAGACCCTAATTACACCTACCATTTTGTGTTTACTCATTTATTTCGGCGGCTTCTGTGTGTGTGTGTGTGTGTGTGTGTGTGTGTGTGTGTGTGTTTGAATACAAACAGACATGTCATGTCTGTGTATGTGCCGTTTCCATATTCATAGTATTTTAACCATCACCAACTCATCGCACCACATTAGGTGTCATTGCATCCCATTCTAATCACATCCCAGAGCTAACGTGAAAAGTTAATATGTTGCTGCTTGATTTCCTTTATCTTTCTTTACATTCACAATACCACCATCTATTGCAACTGTCAGAAAATCCCCCATCAATATTACAAATCGTATTTATTCTAAACAAAAGAGCTTACAATACATGTTATTATATTATTTTGTAAGCTGAAAAATATCTACAACAAATATTTGGATGAAAAGCAATGTATATCTTTATTTTGATATATTTATTTATGTATTTATTTATATTTGTTAATGTTAATTGAGCTGCGTAGTTATTGAGAGGAGAAAAACATAAAACATACATATGATGAAAAAAATGGAGAGAGAGAGAGAGAGAGAGAGAGAGAGAGAGAGAGAGAGAGAGAGAGAGAGAGAGAGAGAGAGAGAGAGAGAAAGGGGGGGGGGGACTGTTTAATACCCCAGAAATGTCCCAGTCATTATAATTTGGGGTAAGTCGTGCCGAGACTGCTAACTGAAAACAAATAACACGAACCGTCTTTACCAGGGACCCCTTAACCTTATTTGGTCCGTGGGGGGGCTTTATGGACTTCCCCTGTTTTGCTCAAATAGTTTGGAAATTTGAGGACGTTTCACCTCATTAGTTTAGCGAAAATGAGATGCTTGAATGGCTCTCTTTAATCTTTCAACTTGCGGGGGGGGGGGGGGGGGGGGCTTATTACGGGCAGCTTTGCCTTTTGTATCCTTTCCTGCTATTTAGGTGTCTGGCGAGCTATAGTGAGCCTGCAATTAAGGAGACACCGGCCTGTGAATTTTTCTACCGAAAAATGCACAAATATGTCACGCAGGGGGGGTATTAATTTAAAAGTTTGATGGAGGTCTGGGGAGGAAACTAAAAACAAATAATTATAACTATAAATACATAAAAAATAACAAATTATTAAAAACTTCCCCGTATTAGCAAAAACAAAATAATGAAGGGATGAAAGACAGTTGTGGCTACCCTAGATCTTTTACTGGGAATGGATTTTTCTTATTAGGGGTTCGAGTTCTGGCGGGGAACCACTATTGTCATCGTTAAATCTTCTTATTCTTCCACATTATGTTTGTACGCCGGTTATTACACAATAACTCCAGAACTGCTTTTCGGATCGGGACCAAACTATGACACAAGGTGCGTTTTTGTATTGGGCAACTTTTGATATGATAAAGATACAAAATGACAGCCAGACACATCCGTGGCTGCTGGTTTCCCGAAATATTTCAGACGTAAATACCGTCTCTCCCAATCATAGGAAATGATTGGGCTCTGGTATATGAATTTCCCTACTAATGCTCCACAAATGTTGTAGAAAAGGTTTTGCTTTGCACATGGGTTTTTTCGTCAATCTTGAAAACAACTAAAAACAAAAATTAAATATTCATATCTTGAAAACTACATGGATGATCAAAGCCATTTTTGCGTAGTTGGGTGAGGCTTGCAATTCCGAACGTTTTGGTACTAAATGAATAGACATTGGTGGAATAGTTTGGTCGCAGCATTGAAAAACTGTCTATTCAGATATGAGTATAAATATGTAACTGTATCCCACACAACGTTTCCAGTCTTCAGTCTCGGCTTCCTCGAATCCCCTAGATTTGCTTAATAATCCTTGGTCTCTGCATTCAGATCCATGCAGTTTTTTGCTTTAACTCTCTCCAACAAGTTTAAGTCCCTACGAATTCCACCAATTATTTAACCAACCTACCTATGCACACCTATCCTACCAAATAATGATAATTAAAATGTATTTATATCGTAGCTTATTATAAATGCAAAAAGTCGCTAGAATAATGCCACAATCTCTAGAATAGTTTTGGTTTGCTTGCTTCGCAAGATTTACAATTAAATATGGCTCTAAAATGTCTGATGTTTGTTGAATATCCCTAGAAATTATGCTGCTAAGTGTATTATAATGGCCGCTAGATTGAAGTGAATACCTCTACATCTAGTGGTAAGTAGCTAAATTGGCAACACTGCAATTCACACTGGCCAGATTAGATTGCCAAATACTACCATATATCTCTCTACTGGAATTTACCTACATTATACCTAACACATGTCATTACAAATCCATTTAAAACGGTATCCATGTATGCATCATAATAATATTTAAGCACTGGTTACTTACTAGTGTAAGATAACTGAAGTTTGAAAAATATAACTAAAGTACTGTAAATTAAGTATCTTCCATAATGCATTATAACCCTGGACAGACAACAATATAGCCAAAATCATACAAGTATCCCTACAAAAAAGATAGGAAAATAGTATAATAATGCCCTCAGTATTTGAAATTATGCAAATAAGTAAAATACATTATGATATATGATAGTGAGAGTTGAATCGTATCTAGTAAGGGTTGAAGGTTGTTGTTGTTGCTGTTCCCCAGGCTGCCTGGCCGAACAGGCCCCGAGCAAAGCCAAGGCCATAACCGAGCGCCCCCACAGAACCCTCACTGCCTACCACAACAAAGCCTGGGTGACCGAAGCCACTCCATGGCGGGGAGCTGAGGAGGGTGCGGAAACGCCCGGGAAACCAAGGGCCCTGTGCCCCTCAGCAATTATGAAGAGAAAGTTGATGGGCAAAGGGGAAAATGTGACGCTTTGGCTTCCAATCTGCCAACTTCTAGGTTGGCAGATTGAGAGGTCAATCCACGGAAGAGACAGACGCTGTCACTTGAGATCTAGAAAATATATAATTAAAAGGAACAGTTAGAGTAAGCTATGGGTATGGCAGAGATCGCTCAGTTCTCACTCTGATAGACCAGCCCATCATCACATGACTAGAACCCAATCATCTCTGCATCAACTAGGAAAGGCCCTAGAAAGCCGCCTAGGGCGGTGGGATAGCTCCCCTATTTCAACCCCTTTCGGGGTCGGGCAATACTGTCAACAAGTCCTGCCTCCAAAGCCTGTAATCCCTCCCCCTACTACCTCCCAAAAAGAAACAGGAGAGATGAGAGAAAAAAAGAAGGAACGAAGGAAGGAAAAAAGAGAGGGATAGGAAGGTCAAAGAAATTTAGTATGGTTTGAGAGAGAGAGAGAGAGAGAGAGAGAGAGAGAGAGAGAGAGAGAGAGAGAGAGAGAGAGAATCATAACATATGTACCCCCAACCCCTCTTTCGTTCTTCCCCTGTCACCCTCGCCCTCTTGCGATAATACACGAACCCCGTTATAGGGACGTTTACATTTAAAATTCTTATTCTCTTTTCACCACCATCATGCATACCTAAAAATGTCCAAGTCTTTTCTATTTCAACTATCATATATTTTGTCTACTAATGTTAATACATCTAGATATTACATTTAATGTTCTATAAGAGAGTTGTTATAGTCATTCCCATTCGTTCCTCCTAAACTACAAGCTGGCTATTGCCAAAGAAATGGGGGCAAAGGGTCTTAAAATTGCCAAACTAATGGGGCGAAATGACTAAATGTTTCGAAATTAATGGTGTTAAGCTTGAGAAAGAAGGGGGTCCCGAAAAAAAAACCTCTCCTTCATTCACATGGAAAATATTAAAATCACAAATATTTATACTCATAGGATTGACAGTACTATTACCAACTTAAATTAAAAGTTAACCGTAATATAATTAACTAACCGTCAATATTAAAATATAGTATTCACACATTTATAAACTAGTCATCCTTTAAAGTTATAATAAAGCCAAGAAACCAAGATATAGAATAGGTATTCATTAGTATTGTTTTCAATTATCTACCGTTATGTTTACATTGCAGAAGAGTCAACAAATTACCCGGCAATATCCTTTGTCTGTCCTGTGTGTGTGCCACACAGGTGTACAAGAGCACCATAAATGCCAGGCATTACTACCAAGCATACTCTCATTTCTTGCATCTCTGAAGTTTTTGAAACGATTCTTAATTCAACATTTCTGAAGCATTTGTCTTCCCAGATTCTACTTTCAGATCTCCAGTATAGTTTCCTTAAGAGCCGATCTTCTTTCTTATCTTACTAACTCTTGGTCATAATCCTTTCGGAATTTCAGTGAGACCTTCTCTATTGTGACAGACATATCGAAAACCTTGATAGAGTCAGGCACAAATCTCTAATTTATAAACTACCTTTCTTCGGTTTCTATCCCTCCATCTGTGCCTTTATCTCTAATTTCCTTTCTGGCCGTTCCATAGCTACCGTTGTGGACGCCTAGTGCTCACTTTTTCAACCTATCAACTCTGGTGTTCCTCAGGGTTCTATCTTTTCTCCAATTCTCCAAGTGTGCCCATGTATCGAGTATTGTTTGCATGTGTGGGGAGGTTCCAACCATACTGCACTTCTGGTAAGGGTAAAGTAAAAAATAGTTCACCTCATCAACTCGCTTCCTCTTACTAGTCCCCTGTGATCTCTTTCTAGACACTGCAATGTTGCATCTCGTTCACTCTATTCGTTATTACAAAAGTTAGTGTTCTTCAGAGCTCTCTCAGTGCATACCCCTTCCCTTACAACGAGTGGGAGGCACTTGCCTTTCAATACAATCCCACTCCTATTCTGTCCAGCTCTCGAACCCAAGAATCAATAAATTTCCTCAGTCTTTCTTCTACTTAACAAATGAACTCTGGAACTCTCTCCCTTAATCAATATTTCCTTCATTATATGACTTAAACTGCTTTAAGCTTCGTTTGTCCAGGCATTTTGACTCTAACGTACCTTGAATTTATCTCTGTCACTATTTTAACTTTAGGGGAGACACTTGTTACAGACAGCATTGCCTCTTGTCTCATTCACTCACGCAGAATAAAAATAAAATCGTCTAGGATATCTGCAGCTCCGTGTGATATACATTTCAACTACTGTAGGGGATTTTGGATGGTCCTTTCACATTTTGGATATCTATTAAAAACTGAAGCTGAACATGCCATCGCCTTTAAGAGACATATATAATATGTAGTGAATTTAGACAGTACGATATGTATTACTTTGAATCGTGCAGTCAGATGCATTACTTAACCCTGCGAGTACCAGCGACGTGTGTTATATTATATTTTAGCTATATTTCGACTATATAATGCAGCTTAAGAAGGACCTGTGGTAGTTCAAAGGGCTGGTTGAGATAGTTTAAAGCCTCATTGCTAGAGGTACTTCCTAAGCTTAATAAAATCGTCTAATCATTGCCAGAATATAATTAAAAGGATGTCACCGGTACTGAGCGGGTTAAGGGGAGACTTCCACCTGAGGATTTCTTTCTTGACCCCTTTCTCCCTCTCCTTTAGCCCCGTTCCTTTTCAGATTTTAAGACGTTCGGCCCATTAGTTTGGCGATTTTAAGAAGTTTCGCCCTATTTCTGTCAATTTTAAGGCCTTTCGTGCAATATAGAGGTCGATTTTTTCCTGGCGACCGATAGCAAGCCTGTAATTTAAGAGGACCCGGCCTTCGGCCGGGAAATTTTTCTACCGAAAAATGTACACATTTAACTTGAAAGGGGTTGTAATTTTAAGCTTCATGAAGGTCTATTGAACAAACTAAAAACCTTCCCTTAACCAACATAATGTCCATGTATAATAATTACATATGATAGTGAACACACGCTCTCATACAAGTGAATACATTACCACCAGTACAACAAACGACTTGCGGACCGACCAGTAATGTGCAGCTCTATATAGTTTACGGGATTAATGTCTATGTTCGGTAAATTACACGATCAACCTCCAACCCACGGCTATAATCAACTACAGTGCTGTATATATCAATGCTACATCTTACACAGTATTTGGGTGTTAGAAGGACATGACAAGGTATGTAATATCATTGGGTATATTAACCCTTTCAAGATCTAATACGCATTTCCTATCAGTTTTCTTTCTATTATTAAAAAGATTGTATTCAGATAAGGAAGTGTATATGGAAGTCAGAGGGTTAATTGAGACAGTCTTTACTCTTTTAATTCCCACAGATCCTTCTTAAACTGTAGAAAATTGTCTAATGATAGCCACAATAAACTGCCAGAACGCGTCATCATCCTTAATTAGCTGATAGTGATATACCATTTTATCCTTACATTAGATGGATTTATCATTACTAATATACCTTTGTAAGGGTATTTACTATCAATACAAAATTACACTTTACACCCCTATAATTGTTGACATTGTATTGTGTAGCACGATATCCCAGTAACACCCTCTACCGTAAAGAACTATAATATAAAAAGCGTAATCAGTGTCCATATATAAACACCTTTATAGAGATCTATTAGTACAGTCTGTTCATTCTAGGTTGGGCAGAAATCGTAACCTACCATCTCTCGTACCTCAAAAAGGACTAGAGTAAGCGAGCTAATACTTCTACCAAATAGGAAGACTTGGCTAGGAAATAAGTGTGGAAATTGACAGCTCATTTGCTCTAGCCCTTTTCTATTGACAGAGGTTAGAGGTTACGATTTCTGCCCAACCTGAACGGACTATAGTAATAAACCCATATACTACAAGGTTAGGAAGGGAAATCGCTGTCAATATAACAAATGATTTTCTATACCTTTGTAATACCTTGATATCAATACCTTGATAATAATAAAGATAATAATAAATACCTAAATAAATCAACATAGCAATACAAATCTCCCCTTAAAGTTGTCATGAGTTACTGCGAGGTGAAAACAAACCAATGAATTAATAGCTTATTCCGTGACTATCACGTCTTAACCTTTTCATACTAAGGTAAATTAGGCTATACCAAGTTATAATGCTCAGTTATGACTTGCTTTCTAATATTAATGGCGCTAGTATTATGATTTATATTTAGGATGCGATGTTCAGAGGGGGAGAAGGCGTCGTTAAAGGGGGATGTTTTTTTTCTTTCTGGCCGCCCTTCTCCCTCATGTTTAATCCAATTAGTGTTCCAATCTTTAGACGTTTGGTAAATTAATTAGGCGATTTTAAGACTTTACACCCTATTGATTTGTCAATAATAAGACTGTTCATGTCATTTAGCGACAACGAACCTATACATTAAGAGGATCCGGCTTTCGGCCGGGACATTTTGCTACCGAAAAATATACAAATTTATCTAGAAGGGGGATCTTATAAATGTTTTATAAATCTTGATGAAGGTCTAGGGAGGATAATAAAAAATAAATAAGTAAATAAATATATAAATATATATACATATACAGTACCTCCCCCTTTTATAAATATATACAGTACCTCCCCCTTGTATATATATATACAGTACATCCCCCTTTTATATATATATACAGTACATCCCCCTTTTATATATATATACAGTACATCCCCCTTTTATATATATATACAGTACATCCCCCTTTTATATATATACAGTACATCCCCCTTTTATATATATATACAGTACATCCCCCTTTTATATATATATACAGTACATCCCCCTTTTATATATATATACAGTACATCCCCCTTTTATATATATATACAGTACATCCCCCTTTTATAAATATATACAGTACATCCCCCTTTTATATATATATACAGTACATCCCCCTTTTATATATATATATACAGTACCTCCCCCTTTTATATATATATATACAGTACCTCCCCCTTTTATATATATATACAGTACATCCCCCTTTTATATATATATATATATATATACAGTACATCCCCCTTTTATATATATATACAGTACATCCCCCTTTTATATATATACAGTACATCCCCCTTTTATATATATATATATATATATATACAGTACATCCCCTTTCATATATATATATAGAGTACATCCACCTTTTATAAATATATACAGTACATCCACTTTTATATATATATACAGTACATCCCCCTTTTATATATATATACAGTACATCCCCCTTTTATAAATATATACAGTACATCCCCCTTTTATATATATATACAGTACCTCCCCCTTTTATATATATATACAGTACATCCCCCTTTTATATATATATATATATACAGTACATCCCCCTTTTATAAATATATACAGTACATCCCCCTTTTATATATATATACAGTACATCCCCCTTTTATAAATATATACAGTACATCCCCCTTTTATATATATATATATATATATATATATATATATATATACAGTACATCCCCCTTTTATAAATATATACAGTACATCCCCCTTTTATATATATATATACAGTACATCCCCCTTTTATATATATATATACAGTACATCCCCCTTTTATAAATATATACAGTACATCCCCCTTTTATATATATATACAGTACATCCCCCTTTTATAAATATATACAGTACATCCCCCTTTTATATATATATATATATATATATATATATATATATATATATATATATACAGTACATCCCCCTTTTATAAATATATACAGTACATCCCCCTTTTATAAATATATACAGTACATCCCCGTTTTTTATATATATACAGTACATCCCCCTTTTATATATATATATATATATATATATATATATACAGTACATCCCCCTGTTATATATATATACAGTACATCCCCCTTTTATAAATATATATATAGGTCATCCCCCTTTTATAAATATATACAGTACATCCCCCTTATATATATATATACAGTACATCCCCCTTTTATAAATATATACAGTACATCCCCCTTTTATATATATATACAGTACATCCCCCTTTTATAAATATATACAGTACATTCCCCTTTTATAAATATATACAGTACATCCCCCTTTTATAAATATATACAGTACATCCCCCTTTATATATATATACAGTACATCCCCCTTTTATAAATATATACAGTACATCCCCCTTTTATAAATATATACAGTACATCCCCCTTTTATATATATACAGTACATCCCCCTTTTATATATATATATATATACTATACATCCCCCTTTTTATAAATATATACAGTACATCCCCCTTTTATAAATATATACAGTACATCCCCCTTTTATAAATATATACAGTACATCCCCCTTTTATATATATATATATATACAGTACATCCCCCTTTTATATATATATATACAGTACATCCCCCTTTTATATATATATACAGTACATCCCCCTTTTATATATATATATACAGTACATCCCCCTTTTATAAATATACACAGTACATCCCCTTTTTATATATATATATATATACTTTACATCCCCCTTTTATATATATATATATACAGTACATCCCCCTTTTATATATATATACAGTACATCCCCGCTTTATAAATATATACAGTACATCCCCCTTTTATAAATATATACAGTACATCCCCCTTTTATAAATATACACAGTACATCCCCTTTTTATATATATAAATATATACTTTACATCCCCCTTTTATATATATATATACAGTACATCCCCCTTTTATATATATATACAGTACATCCCCGCTTTATAAATATATACAGTACATCCCCCTTTTATACATATATACAGTACATCCCCCTTTTATAAATATATACAGTACATCCCCCTTTTATATATACAGTACATCCCCCTTTTATATATATATATATATACAGTACATCCCCCTTTTATAAATATATACAGTACATCCCCCTTTTATATATATATATATACAGTACATCCCCCTTTTATATATATATAAAGTACCTCCCCCTTTTATATATATATATATATATATATATATATATATATATATATATATATATATATATATATATACAGTACATCCCCTTTCATATATATATATACAGTACATCCACCTTTTATAAATATATACAGTACATCCCCCTTTTATAAATATATACAGTACCTCCCCCTTTTATATATATATACAGTACATCCCCCTTTTATATATATATATACAGTACATCCCTCTTTTATAAATATATACAGTACATCCCCCTTTTATAAATATATACAGTACATCCCCCTTTTATATATATATACAGTACATCCCCCTTTTATAAATATATACAGTACTTCCCCCTTTTATATATATATATACAGTACATCCCCCTTTTATATATATATACAGTACATCCCCCTTTTATATATATATACAGTACATCCCCCTTTTATAAATATATTACAGTTCATCCCCCTTTTATATATATATACAGTACATCCCCCTTTTATAAATATATACAGTACATCCCCCTTTTATAAATATATACAGTACATCCCCCTTTTATATATATATATATATATATACAGTACATCCCCCTTTTATAAATATATACAGTACATCCCCCTTTTATATATATATACAGTACATCCCCTATATATATATATATATATAAATATATACAGTACATCCCCCTTTTATATATATATACAGTACATCCCCCTTTTATAAATATATACAGTACATCCCCCTTTTATAAATATATACAGTACATCCCCCTTTTATATATATACAGTACATCCCCCTTTTATATATATACAGTACATCCCCCTTTTATATATATATATATACAGTACATCCCCCTTTTATAAATATATACAGTACATCCCCCTTTTATAAATATATACAGTACCTCCCCCTTTTATATATATATACAGTACATCCCCCTTTTATATATATATATACAGTACATCCCCCTATTATATATATATACAATACATCCCCCATTTATAAATATATACAGTACATCCCCCTTTTATATATATATATATACAGTACATCCCCCTTTTATAAATATATACAGTACCCCCTATATATATATACAGTCCCCCCTTTTATAAATATACAGTACATCCCCTTTTATATATATATATAATATATATACAGTACATCCCCTTTTATTATATATACAGTACATCCCCCTTTTATATATATATAACATATATAATATAATACAGTGATATAAATATATACAGTACATCCCCCTTTTATATATATATATACAGTACATCCCCCTTTTATATATATTTACAGTACATCCCCCTTTTATATATATATACAGTACATCCCCCTTTTATAAACATATACAGGAGATCGCCCTTTTATAAATATAGACAGTACATCCCCCATATATACAGTACATCCCCCTTTTATAAATATATACAGTACATCCCCCTATATATATATACAGTACATCCCCTTTATAAATATATACAGTACCCCTTTATAAATATACAGTACATCCCCCTTTTATAAATATATACAGTACATCCCCCTTTTATAAATATATACAGTACCTCCCCCTTTATAAATATATACAGTACATCCCCCTTTTATATATATATACAGTACATCCCCAGAAATATATACAGTACCTCCCCCTTTTATATATATATATACAGTACATCCCCCTTTTATATATATATATACAGTACATCCCCCTTTTATAAATATACACAGTACATCCCCTTTTTATATATATATATATATACTTTACATCCCCCTTTTATATATATATACAGTACATCCCCCTTTTATAAATATATACAGTACATCCCCCTTTTATATATATATACAGTACATCCCCGCTTTATAAATATATACAGTACATCCCCCTTTTATACATATATACAGTACATCCCCCTTTTATAAATATATACAGTACATCCCCCTTTTATAAATATATACAGTACATCCCCCTTTTAAAAATATATACAGTACATCCCCCTTTTATATATACAGTACATCCCCCTTTTATATATATATATACAGTACATCCCCCTTTTATATATATATACAGTACATCCCCCTTTTATATATATATACAGTACATCCCCCTTTTATAAATATATACAGTAAATCCCTTTATATATATATATATATATATATATACAGTACATCCCCCTATATATATACAGTACATCCCCCTTTATAAATATATACAGTACATCCCCCTTTTATATACAGTACATCCCCTTTTATATATATATACAGTACATCCCCTTTTATATATATACAAATCCCCCTTTTATAATATATACAGTACATTCCCCTTTTATAAATATATACAGTACATCCCCCTTTTATATATATACAGTACATACCCCTTCTACATATATATACAATACATCCCCTTTTATAAATATATTAGTACATCCCTTTTATATATAAATATATACAGTAAATCCCCCTTTATAATATATACAGTACATCCCCCTTTTATAAATATATACAGTACATCCCCCTTTTATATATATATATACAGTACATCCCCCTTTTATAAATATATACAGTACATCCCCCTTTTATAAATATATATAGTACTTCCCCCTTTTATATATATATATATACAGTACCTCCCCCTTTTATATATATATACAGTACATCCCCTTTTATATATATATACAGTACATCCCCCTTTTATAAATATATATATATATATATCGTACATCCCCCTTATATATATATACAGTACATCCCCCTTTTATAAATATATACAGTACATCCCCCTTTTTTATATATATACAGTACATCCCCATTTTATATATATATATATATATATACAGTACATCCCCGTTTTATAAATATATACAGTGCATCCCCCTTTATATATATATACAGTACATCCCCCTTTTATATATATATACAGTACATCCCCTTTTATATATATATACAGTACATCCCCCTTTTATATATATATACAGTACCTCCCGCTTTTTATATATATACAGTACATCCCCCTTTTATATATATACAGTACATCCCCCTTTCATATATATATACAGTACATCCCCCTTTTATATATATATATATATACAGTACCTCCCCCTTTATATATATATACAGTACATCCCCCTTTTATATATATATACAGTACATCCCCCTTTTATAAATATATACAGTACTTCCCCCTTTTATATATATATACAGTACCTCCCCCTTTTATATATATATATATATATACAGTACATCCCCCTTTTATAAATATATACAGTACCTCCCCCTTTTATATATATACAGTACATCCCCCTTTTATATATATATACAGTACATCCCCCTTTTATATATATATACAGTACCTACCCCTTTTATATATATATATATATATATACAGTACATCCCCCTTTTATAAATATATACAGTACTTCCCCCTTTTATATATATATACAGTACAGTACATCCCCCTTTTATATATATATATATACAGTACATCCCCCTTTTATATATATATACAGTACATCCCCCTTTTTATAAATATATACAGTACATCCCCCTTTTATAAATATATACAGTACATCCCCCTTTTATATATATATATACAGTACATCCCCCTTTTATAAATATATACAGTACATCCCCCTTTTATATATATACAGTACCTCCCCCTTTTATATATATATATATATATATACAGTACATCCCCCTTTTATAAATATATACAGTACATCCCCCTTATATATTAATATACAGTACAACCCCCTCTTATAAATATATGCAGTACATCCCCCTTTTATATATATACAGTACATCCCCCTTTTATATATATATACAGTACATCCCCCTTTTATATATATATACAGTACATCCCCCTTTTATATATATATACAGTACATCCCCCTTTTATATATATATACAGTACCTCCCCCTTTTATATATATATATATATACAGTACATCCCCCTTTTATATATATACAGTACCTCCCCCTTTTATATATATATATATATATATATATATATATACAGTACCTCCCCCTTATATATATATATATACAGTACCTCCCCCTTTTATATATATATACAGTACATCCCCCTTTTATATATATATACAGTACATCCCCCTTTTATATATATATACAGTACATCCCCCTTTTATATATATATACAGTACCACACCCTTATATATATATATATATATATATATATACAGTACCCCCCCCTTATATATATATATATACAGTACCACCCCCTTTTATATATATACAGTACATCCCCCTTTTATATATATACAGTACCTCCCCCTTTATATATATATATATATATATATACAGTACATCCCCCTTTTATATATACCGTATATATATATATATACAGTACCTCCCCCTTTTATATATATATACAGTACATCCCCCTTTTATATATATATATATATATATATATACAGTACCTCCCCCTTTTATATATATATACAGTACCTCCCCCTTTTATATATATATATATATATATATACAGTACATCCCCCTTTTATATATATATATACAGTACATCCCCCTTTTATATATATATACAGTACATCCCCCTTTTATATATATATACAGTACATCCCCCTTTTATATATATATACAGTACATCCCCCTTTTATATATATATATATATATATATACAGTACATCCCCCTTTATAATTATATACAGTACATCCCCCTTTTATATATATATATATATATATATATATATATATATATATATATATATATATATATATATACAGTACATCACCCTTTTATATATATATATATACAGTACATCCCCCTTTTATATATATATACAGTACATCCCCCTTTTATAAATATATACAGTACATCCCCCTTTTATATATATATACAGTACATCCCCCTTTTATATATATATACAGTACATCCCCCTTTTATATATATATATATATATATATACAGTACATCCCCCTTTTATAAATATATACAGTACATCCCCCTTTTATATATATATATACAGTACATCCCCCTTTTATAAATATATTACAGTACATCCCCCTTTTATATATATATCTATATATATACAGTACATCCCCCTTATATATATATATATATATACAGTACATCCCCCTTTTATATATATATACAGTACATCCCCCTTTTATATATATATATACAGTACATCCCCCTTTTATAAATATATATACAGTACATCCTCTTTTTATATATATATACAGTACATCCCCCTTTTATATATATATACAGTACATCCCCCTTTTATATATATATATACAGTACATCCCCCTTTTATAAATATATACAGTACATCCCCCTTTTATATATATATATACAGTACATCCCCCTTTTATAAATATATTACAGTACATCCCCCTTTTATAAATATATACAGTACATGCCCCTTTTATAAATATATACAGTACATCCCCCTTTTTTATATATACAGTACATCCCCATTTTATATATATACAGTACATCCCCGTTTTATAAATATATACAGTGCATCCCCCTTTATAATTATATACAGTACATCCCCCTTTTATAAATATATACAGTACATCCCCCTTTTATAAATATATACAGTACATCCCCCTTTTATATATATATACAGTACATCCCCCTTTTATATATATACAGTACATCCCCCTTTTATAAATATATACAGTACATCCCCCTTTTATATATATATATACAGTACATCCCCCTTTTATAAATATATACAGTACATCCCCCTTTTATAAATATATACAGTACATCCCCCTTTTATAAATATATACAGTACATCCCCCTTTATAATTATATACAGTACATCCCCCTTTTAAAAATATATACAGTACATCCCCCTTTTAAAAATATATACAGTACATCCCCCTTTTATATATACAGTACATCCCCCTTTTATATATATATATATACAGTACATCCCCCTTTTATAAATATATACAGTACATCCCCCTTTTATATATATATATATATATATATATATACAGTACATCCCCCTTTTATATATATATACTGTATATATTTATAAAAGGGGGAGGTACTGTATATATTTATAAAAGGGGGATGTAATTAGTTTAAAGAGGGTCCACGGAGGCGTTTCTATTGTTTTGTTTTAAGACTTTGGAATACACGACAAATATATTGCTTGATAATGGCAAATCAAAAAGAATAAAAATACTCATCAATAATTAAATAAGAGATCATAATAACCCTTAAGACGTCGCACTAAATAGTGTTAACATAAGTTTCTAATCAGGTCACATTTTGTATTCTATCTATGGACCAACAGACGGTCTTATTCAGCTTACCAACATATTCTCTCGGTCAAAGGTTGGCGTACATTCCGACATTGTATTCTATCTATGGACCAACAGACGGTCTTATTCAGCTTACAACCATATTCTCTCGGTCAAAGGTTGGCGTACATTCCGACATTGTATTGTATCTATCGACCAACAGACGGTCTTATTCAGCTTACCACCATATTCTCTCGGTCAAAGGTTGGCGTACATTCCGACATTGTATTGTATCTATCGACCAACAGACGGTCTTATTCAGCTTACCACCATATTCTCTCGGTCAAAGTTTGCGTACATTCCGACATTGTATTGTATCTATCGACCAACAGACGGTCTTATTCAGCTTACCACCATATTCTCTCGGTCAAAGGTTTGCGTACATTCCGACATTTATAGTCTAAGATACCATTTCCAAGTGCAGTAACATAGTATGAGGGTAGTTGAAATACAATTGAGGTGACATCTGACTGAAAGGGCTAAGATCATGCATGGCTGAGCAATAACAACAGTCATGCACAGAGCAATGTATATTGGTTAAGATTGGGCGGCATAGTCTGTCTATCTATATGCAGTTATATATATATATATATGTTTTAAATATCTAGGAGGAGCGATAAGCAGGAGTGGAGGTATGGAAGTGGAGGTAAAACAGAGAGTGTGTGAAGGAAGGAAGATTTTCGGAGCAATGGAAGGTATGTGGAAGACGAGAAATCTCGGAGTGAAAGTAAAAAGTGCACTGTATCAAGGAATTGTTGTGCCAATAGTGATGTATGGGGCTGAGACATGGGCTCTGAAGAAAGGAGAAAAGAGGGCTGGATGTGATGGAGATGAGCTGCTTGAGGAGTATGTGTGGAGTTACTCGTAGAGACAGATTAAGGAATGAAGAGATACGTAGGAGAGTGGGGCAGCAGGAACATTTGTCAGCCAGAGTGGACAGAAGGGTGCTGAGCTGGTATGGTCATGTTGAACGAATGGGAGATGAAAGGCTTACAAAGAGAATATGTGAGGCAGGTACAAGGGGAGATAGAAGGGAAGGAAGACCCCCATTGAGATGGAGAGACTGTGTAAGAAAAGCTTTGGATGATAGAGGAATGACTATAGATCAGGCAGGGGAAGTGGTGGTGGACAGGAGTGAATGGAGAATGCTAGTGAATAGTTGAGTGAACACGTGGTCATTTGGAGTAAGGGGTCGGGCGGAAGTTGGACTAGATAATAGTCCATCAGGCGCCTGGCCCGGGGAGACGATTAATATGAAGGGTGCGCCTGGAAGTGTGGTGGGAGGGCTTGTGGCTTTGGCTCCGCTGCATGTCTGCCTACCGAGATCGGAACCTCTCCGGGTGGTTGGGGGCCGGGGGAGTGCTGGAGCAACCTTTGTGACCCTGGTCTCTGGGTCTTCTCCTGGGTGACCTGGATGTGTGTGAGTTTGTGCTTTTTATCTGTGTTTATTTGTTGTTTTATGTTGTTTTTGTGTTTTCCCTGTTCTTGCTCTGTCTTGAGTCTGCTACCCCCAAAATGGGGATTGGACCTGAGCATATAGATAGATAGATAGATAGATAGATAGATAGATAGATAGATAGATATATTATGGATTTATCAATTGTTGTAAATAGTCTTCATGTTGTGTTTGGATCAAAAGAATATTTAGATATCGACGTGATTTTTTAAGTATCTTGGGTGTGAGGATAGCTATGAGTTTGTCAATGATTGATATGCAATCTACATCACAAATAAATAGAGAATTCCAAATGCTTTCGTTTTGAAAAGTTCATATTCAGAAACGGAAATAATCAGTCTTTTAAATTAACTTTAGTTTTTCAATCTAAAGACAAAACTATTCTAACCAAACCTAACTTAACTTAAGGGGAGATTTCCACTCGAGGGATTTTTTTCTTGACCCCTTTATCCCTTATGGTTAGCCCCATTGCTTTTCTAATTTTAAGACGTTCGCCCCATTAGTTTGACGATTTTAAGAACTTTCGCTCCATTTCTGTTAATGTTAAGACCTTTCGTGCCATTTAAGTGTCGATTTTATCCTGGCGAGCGATAGCGAGCCTGTAATTTAAGAGGAACCGGGCTTTCAGCCGGGACATTTTTCTACCGAAAAATGTACAAATTTATCTTGAAAGGGGCTCACGGGGGTGTAATCTTCAGCTTGATAGATGTCTAGGGACCAAACTAAAAACCTCCCCTTAATCTAACCTCACCTAAATTAAGTTATCCTAACGAGGCCTAGCCTAATCTAACCTAAGCTACATAAGGCTTTTTAGGATTGTACCAATTTTGGTTGTGGCCGTTTTGGAATGTAGCCATTTTGATCTGCTTTCACATAGTAGATGCTGCCTTATTGGCTTACAGTGTCGACACTTTTAGCAAGTGCTCACTTAAGCTTAAGGCTAGTATTTGGACAACAAGCAATGATATTTGAAAGGAGAAGAGGCGTTAGGATTATACAGAACAAAATGACACATGGCAAACTTTTATTAAAAGAAAACTGAAAAGCGAGGAACGGAATAAGTCGATCATTTTGAATATTTAAGA
The DNA here is from genome assembly GCA_032716605.1 of Paralithodes platypus. NCBI lineage: Eukaryota > Metazoa > Arthropoda > Malacostraca > Decapoda > Lithodidae > Paralithodes > Paralithodes platypus. Next base: position 27,924,744 of record CM064524.1, on the reverse strand, counting down.
GCTGTACTGTATTTTGCAAATACTGGAGGATAGAGAGTGAAATACAAATTAGAGAACAATACAAGGGAGGAGGGTGATTGGAGAGCTTGATTGCATTTTGAAAGGAACAATGGTCTGTGAAGAATTGAACTTGTTAAAGCACAATTTATGAATTAAAAAATGTACGCATAAACTCGTCCATGAGATTTATGGTTATATCCAATAAGTAATGTGAAAGGATATTGACATATATTTTCCACCTGGCGGAAAATTAAATTCCTTAGCAGCTGATTTGTGTATACTTAAGGGGAGATTAGCCCGGTTTTCTGGACCACTTTCTCCCGCGTGTTTAGCCTCATTAGTTTTGAAATTTTAAGGCGTTCGGCCCATTAGTTTGACGATTTGAACGCCATTCGTCCCATTTCGTTGCCAATTTGAATACCTTTCGTGCCATTTAGGTGTCTATTTTGTTTCCTGGCGTGCGATAGCTAACCTGTAATTTCAAGAGGAACCGGCCTTCGGCTGGGAAATTTTTCTACCGAAAAATGTACAAATATAATTTGAGGTGGGGGGGGGGGTCTAGGGGATGTTTTTTAAAGTTTGATAGATGTCTAGGTAGGAAACTAGAAATAATATGAATAACCAAATAAATATACCAAAAACCAATAGCCACTATTCCCTTAATGAAAAATAATAAAGGCATCACGATTAACAACAACTGTCGCTACAAGAATCTTCGTCATCAAAACATCCAAGAAATTAAGGTTCTTAATCCTCCATTACAAAACCCATTGTACTTGAATAAATCAATTAAAGCAGATGATCTTCCCGGGATTCGAACTTGGGACATCACACCCGAGCAGACTACAAATATTCTTACTAAGGGGCATGGAACCGTGTGAAGTCGACCAGAAGTTCAGAACACAGCAGACGAGTAACATTGTTACTGAACTTGTTTAAAGCTTTCACAGAGATTTAAAAAAATACACGAACATGCGAAACGGATGGTGTTAAGGGGAGATTTGCGGGGCTTTTTTCTAGACCCCTTTCTCCCTCATGTTTAGCATATTTCCTTTTGAGATTTTACGACCTTCGCCACATTAGTTTGGTGATTTTAAGAACTTTCGCCTCATTTCTGTCAATTTTTAGACCTTTCGTGCCATTTAGGTGTCGGTTATTTTCCTGGCGAGCAATAGCGAACCTGTATTTTAAGAGGATCCGGCCTTCGGCTAGGGCATTTTTTTTTACCGAAAAATATACAAATTTATCTTGAAAGGGGGTCTAGGGGGTGTAATTTTAAGTTTGATGAATGTCTAGGAAACATACTAAAAACCTCCCCTTAAAGGTAACAATATTCAAAGGTGTAAAGGCTTATTTATACCTCAACACCTTCACCTGACCTGACCTTACTTGTGCTACGTAGAGCTTGTAAAACTTATATGATGTTTTAGCGCACAACAGGACACCATTTGAGAATTTGATTAAATATTTATAATTTTGCACCTCTTTATCTTTGAATAGCATAACTAAAATACTCAGCATTGTGTAACTGTATAGGTCGCTCAAATCGTTATCGTTATCGTTCTCTCTCTCTCTCTCTCTCTCTCTCTCTTTCTCTCTCTCTCTCTCTCTCTCTCTCTCTCTCTCTCTCTCTCCCTCTCCTATAGTTTGAAAATTACCTTCTTTATACCCTTTTCCTTTTCCATTATCATCGATTCCCCTCCTAAGTAAAATTAATAACAGCTGAGAACGAAAGCACATTAAAGTTCTCGTAGAAAGATATTCTCTGAAAAATGCGAGGACTCTTCCTTCTATTACGCGATACATTTCAGCTAGATTTAATGGTTATAGCCACTATAAATTGAAAGAAGATTGGTTCCCAAATCCATTTCACGGTTATTCTGGGCGGGGTAGCTTTTTTATTTATTTTATTCTGTTGTTTACGATTTTATTTGTGGTGGATTATTTACGGGAGCTAATCCCTTGAATCTAAAGATGGGTCATTTTATTGTATTTTATAATATAGCTACCACGAAGCGATGTTTTTGCGTTTATAAAAACAAAAAATGAACAACGTCATTAAACAAAGAATTAACACAATATGATGAAAATAAAACATTCATATGAACACATATACATACTCGCACAAACACAAAGAAGCACACGCAAACACACATGCAACATAAATCAAAATCACGAAAGAAAGCATGCATGTTATTACACATTATAACTAATGTTCCGAGGTCACGAAACGGATACCTTCATATATTTATAGAATGCACTGTAATTTGCAAAATCAGAATTACTGTCGCATTGAGGAGCCGAATATTACGGTGATGAAAACAAGAACCGGATAATCTGTAGCAGACAAACTTTATAACACAAAATCGAACCATGACGTTTCAGTGGGTAGTGCTTGTTATTTGCATTATATATTTATCTATATACTTATATATATTTATATATACTGTATATATTATATGTATGTAAATATATATATATATATATATATATATATATATATATACTGTATATATTATATATATACCAGTATATATATATTTATAAATATTTATCTGTTTTAGAGTTTCCTCTCTAGACCTTCATCACGCTTAAAAAAACACCTCCTAGGCCCCAAAGCTGTGTGTGAGACCAGAAGTGGTAGGCTTGAAGCTGCCCAAGAGAGAAGTAAATTAACGCTCTAAGAGCGGGCCCGTCAGTAACTTCTACTACCCGCTAGTTTTACCCTAAATGACCTTGTTTCCGTGCTCATTTTCATCCATAAACAAGAGCCAGAGCGTAATACAATTATGTATCCCTGAAAGGGCGTTAATTGAGCTTTCCAATGACACTAGAACCATCCTTCTACGACCACTGGTTCTCTTGCAACGATCGTGCAACACGAACGAAAAATCGCTAAAATAAGGTAATTTTCTTACATAATTCCCTGTGTAGCGAGGTAATGGGTGTGGATTAGTGAGGAGGGGAGGTTAGTTGCTGCGCGGGGACCGTGGCGAGCGGTCAGAGTGAACCTACGCTCCTCCCACTGCTCGTCTCTCTCTCAGAGCCAATTATGTGCTCAAAATTGCTACCGACTTAAGGCGGGCCCCGCCACTTAAGGCGGGCCCCGCCACTAGTCCTTTCTTCTCTAGACCGACTTAAGTCCGGCCCCGCTAGACCAGGGTTAAAGACTTCAGTAAAAGCTGTGTGTGAGATCAGAAGTGGTTGGCGTGAAGCTGCCCAAGAAAGAAGCAAATCAAGGATCTTAGTTAAAGCTGGGTCTGAGACCAGAAGTGGTAGGCGTTATGCTGCCCACATAAAAAGAAGTCAAAGGAAGACCTCCCCGATGAAGGCAGGATCGGAGCCCCAAGATCCTACTACAGCCACCCAGACTATTCAGACTCCAGCTAAAAAGAACAGACTTACCACTTAAGGGGAGATTTCCACTTGAGGGATTATTTTGTTGACCCCTTTCTCCCTCATGTTTAGCCCAATTGCTTTTGATATTATAAAACGTTCGCCCCGTTAGTTTGGTGATTTTAAGATCTTTCAACCCATTTCTGTCAATGTTAAGACCTTTCATGCCATTTAGGTGTCGACTTTATCCTGGCGAGCGATAGCGAGCCTGTAATTTAAGAGGAACCGGCTTTCAGCCGGGACATTTTTCTACCGAAAAATGTACAAATTTATCTTGAAAGGGGCTCAAGGGGGTGTAATCTTAAGCTTGAAGGATATCTAGGGACCAAACTAAATACCTCCCCTTAAGTCCGCCACAGATTGAGCATCACTTAGTCCTCCCCCGACCCCCGGATTTTTATTATGAGTAGTTAGAGTAGATCTTTCTCGTATGTTTTAGTCCCTATTTGACTACAAGTCAATATTCCCTTTAGGAAAGGACACCACACGTCCTATTTTTGCCATCTTGTATCTAATATAACTTATTATCAATGGATATTTTAAGAATTATATAATGAAGTGGATTTAATACTTATATTCCATTAAATATTCCAACACACCCCCTTTATACTCTGTAGTACCCCCTACGAATGCTGTGGAGAAATTTACGCGGGTGTCAGAAGACGAGTACAGGTCTCACTGAATTTAGATTTGCGGGCAGAATAAGTCATATCTCAAGTAACTTTGTATTTCTCCTGTAAGTAAGATCATTTCCATCGATATTTGTGTGTAAAGTTTTCATATATGTATTGTAGTATTCAATCTTTGAAGAGTTGAGTGTTCATAAAACCAGTAACAAATAGTTCCACATCATTACCCTGTATCTAACACTTATGATTATTGTAATTACTTTGAATATATTATAACCCTATATATTTATATCAGAGCTCGATATATGAGGCTCATATTTATTTAACCCTTCTGTATAAATAAATAAACATTGTACTGTCTTTGATATAGTGTAAATTACCTTGTTCCTTTTATTGTATATGTATAATGAATAACAGTTATATATCCATGGCTCATATCCATAACAAATGACAAGGAGTACAAATTTCTTAAATAACCTGAATTTCATTCTTCTTAACAACATCATTATATATTCTTGTTAGAGTCTATAACCCCATCGTATCTAAGAGAATGACTTACATCTTGCAAAACTACAACTTCCATGGCATGTTACTACCAATATAGTGAAAATATTGATGACCTTGATGTCCTCACCACATGCAAAACAAACTGTACTGTATAATCGAACAAATTACCAAATGGTTTCGTGTACCACGAAACAGAATGAGTATCTCCGAAATTCACACGGAATCACTTCATCTTATGCAAATTCAAGGTCATTGATCAATTAAAAATAAGAGTTGCATCGCATTGAATTTGAACATTGAAGGCACTAAATCATGCTTACTGAATTCACACACAAATGAGGATGTTTTCCCACCTGATTGGTCACTCCCATGACAAATGTCTCTTTTGCTATCAACTGGAAAGATTTCACTCCACTGGCCAATACTGGTCCTGATCCCAACAAACCTGGATTATGGCTCTATTCTACAATGCCCATCACATTATCTTCATCATAATCTCTGTTTGACCTTCAGTTGACTTTGGTGTTACATCACACAGAAGCTGCTGCAAAAGCACCACATTTGAAATTATCTCAAGAGTTCATTTGGCTCCTTCATGGAACCAAGCACTTGGAGCTGATTTGAGACTGTCACAGCATACTTCAGTAAACAGTCTCCATCCTTGAGCCTCCCAAATAAAACCCTATCGACATGCTAAGAAACAGCATTCCTGAAGAGCCTTCTCTAAAAACTATTCTAACAAGTGTATACTAATGTGATCGAAAAATTATAACCTATAATGAAGCATATCCAGCAATTTGAACCTAGACACTTGACCCAGGATCCATTAAATTTCGTTTCACTGGATCTTTCGAAATTCAGGAGGAAAACACGATTGCCTTTCCTGGTGCCAAAAGCATAAATACTGCAAGATATATCCATATCTAATAGTGACAGTAATTCTATAGAGTTCTCCCAGGAAAATATGTGTATCCCAAGAATGACATTCGTACTCAGTATAATAGTTTAAAACAGTTGTGTTTTGTACATAAAACCAACACACTCAAGGGACTGGGGTTCTCGTTCAGAGGCCCTAGTCCTGGTCGTGATTAAGGAAGGCGTCTGGGGTTCTCGAGCAGGACAACCTCCAGGTTTATATTCCTAGTATATCTGGGGGTATAAACTTGGGGTTCTCAGGGACTCCGGTTCGTTCTTCCTGACTTAAGGTGGGCTTAATAATCCTCAGGGGTTGATAGCCTCTAAAGTCCTATTTTAACAATTTTAACTAACATAAAACCAAACAAATTCGTGTTTAGCCTTATCGTCAATATACATAATCAACTGAAAAGCCATGTACAACAAATATTGTAACTCACCTACTCTGAAGTTGACCTTTAACTTCGTTAGTTTTTCAGATAAGAAAGGCAGTCGGTCGTCATCTGGGGGGGAAAATACATAATGGTTTCAGACACAATATAAGTCTAGTGTCATTATTTTTTTAGCCTATCATTATCTTCTATAGTTCCCATCAATGAAATTCGCTTAAAAAATCCTTATCTTAATACACAGTATAGTATAGGTCTACACACCATGGGAGGTAGGAGTGGTTTGTATTTTACAAAGGCACAACAAGCTGGATGTTGTCAATAGTGTATTTCCCTCCCTGGCAGAAAATAATCCAAGAGGGGGTGGCCACGAATGAAAAGCATTCATATGATTCCACATACTAAGACAATTAATTCTGTTGTCTAGCTTATTCCGATTCACAGGGGAGGGATGGTTAACCCGGAAAGCGCGCCTATGGCCTGTGATGAACGTGGTTATATGCGAATAAATTACCCAATATTCTGACAGAATTCGTTATATCTACCATATAAAGCATAATTTATTTTCCATGAGCACTTATTTTACTTATATGATGAACATATGAACCTTGAAGAGTGATAAAATAACTTGGGGAAAGCACTTGGGTGATCAAAAACGTAAATATTTGCCGTCTGGTCGTATCCTCAGGCGGGAGGCGGGGAGACATACATCCTCCCTCCTCGACCTCTCTCGCTATACTGAAGCGAGCGGGTGAAGTTTCAGAGTTAAATAAGGTCTCTTATGTAACTCGCTTGTGCTACGTAACCGCGGGAGAGAAATTTGCGCCAAAAATATCTAATTAATTATGTAGATAACAGGAAAAATAAGTGATAATTGAGGGGGGGAGGGGGGAAAAGGTGGGGAAGGAGGGGAAGGGGAGGGTGAGAAACGTATGGATGAGTAGTATGAAGTACTAGAGAGGAATTATCTCACCTAATGACGTATTCCTTTATTTTGAGAGCCTCTGGGGCGTTTTGATTTTTTTTTTTCATGGTCTTGCTTCCGTGAGGCCTATCACATTCGCTACACACATACTTCCGTGAGTTCTATCGCACTTCTCGGGTTAACCAGCCCAACTACCCTTCGGTGTGCGTAGTGAGTGTCCTGCATGTGAAATGCTATTGTACGCTTGATATGGCTGTGGATGTGAATGTAGTCTGTAACAAGTGTAATCGGATTACCCATGCTAATCATGTGCTAGCTTATACTGACATACATATGAAATTGGTTTTACACACTTCTAGTATCTTCCATTGCAGCAAGTATTGTGGAAGTCCATGCCCTTAAGTCAATAATTATTTTAGGGTTTGGGTAGGCAAACTCCGGACTTCCCGCACCCCAGTCGGATCCATTACGACTCAGCCACACTGGTTAAGTAATATGGTTAGATGTTCACAATTTGCATACTGTTTTGCTATAAATTATTCTTAATAGCCCAGTAATTATACTGAGGACTTGGCAATTGGATGATTCCGGTGTTATTCCTCCCTCTCCGCCCCCCTCTTTCTTACGTATGCCTAGTATCTTAATTTCTTCTAAAAATTTACTTTCTGCACTCTCTAGGCTTAATACAAAGAAAGCGTACAGACCGGATGGTATTTCTCCTATTAAACTAAAAAACTGTGCTTCCCTGCCGAGTCATTGCCTAGGCAAAATCTTTCATCCCTGACTCTTCTCTATCTTCCTTTCGGGCTGGAAGTTTGCTCTCATTTAACCTATCTAATTTCTCTCACATCTTGCATCTTTAAAGTTTTTTAATCTATTCGAAATTCAAAATTTGAAATAATTTGAAAAATAATTAAATAAAACTAATCTTGATTAAAGTGCACTCTGATAGGTTTACGAATTTAGGAATTTAGGAGGTTTAGGAATTTATTATTAGTTATTACTTCCTACAGTGGTAGCAAATCTAGATACTAATCAAATTTTGTAAAAAAATAGAAGTAACATTTAGAGCCATTTTTCTTACTAAAAGCAAACGGTTGAAAGAACATGAATATTCATACCATAATTTGTTAATAGCTAAGGTCTTAACCTAACAAGTGCGCATGGGGGTAATTAGACACCTCTCCCTGTGCGCATGTATTTGAGGTGTTTCCGTCACTAAAATATCCATTTTACCATAAATAGCATTAATACTTATCCATACGCACCTATTATGGGTTGATTATAAAGGTATTAACCTGAAACAACAATAAAACGAGTGAAAACAGAGTTTGGATGGTCAAAATCGGAGATATAGCCCGCGAGTTGTATAATGTATGGGTGAGGCAAGCTGCTTTCCCACCAATTTCCCCCAAGGCCACTGAGACACAGTCGATCGATACTCTCTCTCTCTCTCTTGCACTCGCTTGCTATCAGTGATGACAATGCCCTGCTTGCAACTCGCTAATGTTAGCACGAAAATATACCTCAGAATAAGGGAATAACAGGGAAAATAGGTGATAACTGAAGGAGAGGAGGAAAGTGGGGAAGGAGGGGAGGTAGAGGACTGAGATTTTGCATGGCCCAGGCGCCAATTTTTTTTTTTTTTTTTTTTTTTTTCGATGTCAAAAGTTGATTTTTTTTTTTCTCTGACTCTTAAGAGTCTTCCCGCAGTCCGCCGGGGGAACTCTTAAGAGTCTCCCCGCAGTTCTCGGGTTAAGTAATCTAGACTGAAACCCCAAATATTAAACACCCATTATAATTTGGGCTTAAATAGCTTCTTAATAATTGGTTAAATATAAATATTTGTGTGAATATTCAATAACCTGAAAATTACGTTCCTAATTTGTACCATATATATATATATATATATATACTGTATATATATATATATATATATATATATATATATTATTATATACTGTATAATACTATATATATATATATATATCTCTAAAACCAGTAGCCTACCAATTTTGCAAATTCTGCAATTATTGGAATGCAATCAATGTTTTTTACTTAGTGGTTTAAAATGAAATTTGGCTCGACTTGTCCAGTTGGCATATCTGTTTACTGAAGTGGTGGTTGTGGTAGATAACACACCGTGGTATTCACTTCTGACACGCTGTCTGCTCTGGTAATATCATGTGTGTGTGTGTGTGTGTGTGTTCATATATATATATAGTATACTGTACATACACGCACACAGTATGTGCGTGCGTCTGTGTGTATATATGTGTGCGTATATGTGTGCGTGTGTGCATTGCAGGAATAGAGTGAAGTTTAATATACCAAGAAACTAGTACAAACGGCCCAAGGTGTTCTTTTACCATACAACATAAAAACAATGTTAATGGAACAACTGGTGACTGCCGGAGCCTTTTCCTATTAGGTGATTCAATCTGAATAAATGAAAACAATTGGTATGGAATCATCCTTCATGCAGGTAGAGCCAAATTAGCATTGCAAGCATAGGTTGGGTTAAAAAAGAAAACCTAGATACAAATGTAAAGACAGATTCTAAAATTCGCTCATCAAATAGATGGCCCTGTCACTCTCTTAACTCTGGGGGAGGCACTCGTCGCAGGCAGTTTTTCCTTTTGTCGCCCTCATCCACATAGAACAAAAAAATATATAAGTTTAAGGGGAGAATTTCGTATATTCATTATCTATCAATGAATTGTTGTGCCAACAGTGATGTATGGGGCTGAGACATGGGCTCTGAAGGAAAAGGAAAGAAGAAAGCTGGACGTGATGGAGACGAGCTGCTTGAGGAGTATGTGTGGAGTTACTCGTAGAGACAGATTGAGGAATGAAGAGATACGTAGGAGAGTGGGGCAGCAGGAACATTTGTCGGCCAGAGTGGACAGAAGGGTGCTGAGCGCGTAAGATCATGTTAAACGAATGGAAGATGAAATTCTTACAAAGAGAATATGTGAGTAAGATACAAGGGGAGATAGAAGGGCTGGAAGACCCCCATTGAAATGGAGAGACTGTGTAAGACAAGATTTGGATGATAGAGGAATGACTATAGATCAGGCAAGGGAAGTGGTAATAAACAGGAATGAATGGAGAATGCTTGTGAATAGATGAGTGAACACGGGGTCATTTGGGGGAAGGGGTCGGGCGGAAGTTGGACTAGATAATAGTCCATCAGGCGCCTCGCCCGGGGAGACGGTTTATATGAAGGGTGCGCCTGGAAGTGTGGTGGGCGGGCTTGTGGTTTCGCTCTGCTGCATGTCCGCCTGCCGAGATCGGAACCTCTCTGGGTGGTCGGGGGCCGGGGAAGTGCTGGCGGGACCTTGGTGACCCTGGCTCTGGGTCTTCTACTGGATGACATATATATATGTATATATAATATATATATATATATATATATATATATATATATATACCATATATATATATACATATATATATATATATATATATATATATATATATATATATATACTGTATAATATATACATATATATATATATATATATATATACTGTGTATATTCAGTATATATAATATATATATAATATATATATTATATATATATATATATATAATATATATATATACAGTATATATATAATTATATATATATATATATTATATATATATATATATTATATATATATATATATATATATATATATATATATATATATATATATATATATATATATATATATATATATATATATATAGTATATATATATATATACAGTATGTACATATATCGTATATATATATATATATATATATAAATTATTATATATATATATATATATATATATATATATATATATATATATATAGTATATACAATTATGTATATATATATATATATATCTTTTAAACAGACGAGGTTAAAAGCAATAGCAGTTTCAGCATTCAGGATTTTATTGTTACAGCTTTCAATAGTTCTAACAATTTTCCTCTGGGATTCAGAGATGAGGTACAAAAGGTTAGCAAAATTCATGGTGGATCCAACGTTTCACAAGTAAACATCTTGCATCTTCAGGGAATGGAGGGGTAATGATTAGAATAGGGACAAAGCATCATATTTATACAAAATTCGAGGATCAAGTAGAGGGAGGTGGGGGGAGCTACTGGGTGTGTGGTGGCTGTTCATTGGTGGAAGGCAGTCTATTCGCGAGACGGGCACTAAATCTTATCGGTGGTTGGTTGTTGGCTGTGGGTGGCTATGATTGGTTGGTGTTGTCAGTTGTGTGCTGAGCGTGGAAGCGTAAGGGAGGGGGGCGCGGGGCGAGAGGAGGGGGGGGGGGGGGGCAACATGCCTGTAGCGCTTGCCTGAAGGAAGAATTTGAAGGTCTTGTGTTTGGTTGTTGATGCTGGGGTTGAGTGTTTGGATGTATAGAGCTTCTAAAATAGCTAGTCTTCTGGGGTCTGATTCTTTGTCGAGTATGGTGGTTTGTTTGTCTAGGTCGGCGCGAGTTAGGGCAAGATGGTAGGGGGCTTGATAGTGATCTTTTATAGCGCCAGATTGAAGGTGGAGGGTTAGTCGACGGGAAAGGCGAGTCTGTGTCATTCCAACATAGGATAGGGGTCCACAGTCCCCAGAGGTGCAAATATGCTGGTATATCACATGGTCGTCTTTCGGTTGGTTGGTGGAAATGGGGCGGTTACGGAAGACAAGGTTGGAGGTCTTAGGAGATTTGTAGTAAATAATGAGTTTGATTTTATTGTCAGGGTTGGTGGGGAGGACGTTTTTGTTAATTATTTCTTTCATAATGGATTCGTCTGTTGTGTGGTCGGAAGACATGTAGTTTCTGTAGAAAAATGTAATGTCATTGGCCGGGTTGGTGCTAGGGGGGTCTTGTTTGTACCATTTTTCTAGGTGGTGGTTGATGGCATTGGTGACGTCAGTGTTGGAATACCCATTGTTGACTAGGACCTGGGTGAGCCTTTCCAGTTCATTGTGTGTGTCATTCCAGGTGGTGCAATGGGTGAGGGCTCTCCTGACATAGGCGGCGATGGTGGACTGTAGGTATCGTTTAGGGCATTCACTTTCCCCATTAAGACATTGGCCATTGTTAGTAGGTTTGGTGTACACGGTAGTTTTAAAGCCATGGTCGTGGAGGGAGACAAGGAGGTCGAGGAAGGGTAGATGTCCATCGGTGGTTTCTTCGTATGTGAAGTTGAGTCCGGAGGCGGCCATGAAGCGCTGCTGGAGGTCCCTGAGCGAGGACCTGGGCGAACTCAGGGACCTCCAGCAGCGCTTCATGGCCGCCTCCGGACTCAACTTCACATACGAAGAAACCACCGATGGACATCGACCCTTCCTCGACCTCCTTGTCTCCCTCCACGACCACGGCTTCAAAACTACCGTGTACACCAAACCTACTAACAATGGCCAATGTCTTAATGGGGAAAGGGAGAGCCCTCACCAATTGTACCACCTGGAATGACACACACAATGAACTGGAAAGGCTCACCCAGGTCCTAGTCAACAATGGGTATTCCAACACTGACATCACCAATGCCATCAACCACCACCTAGAAAAATGGTACAAACAAGACCCCCTAGCACCAACCCGGCCAATGACATTACATTTTTCTACAGAAACTACATGTCTTCCGACCACACAACAGACGAATCCATTATGAAAGAAATAATTAACAAAAACGTCCTCCCCACCAACCCTGACAATAAAATCAAACTCATTATTTACTACAAATCTCCTAAGACCTCCAACATTGTCCTCCGTAACCGCCCCATTTCCACCAACCAACCGAAAGACGACCATGTGATATACCAGCATATTTGCACCTCTGGGGACTGTGGACCCCTATCCTATGTTGGAATGACACAGACTCGCCTTTCCCGTCGACTAACCCTCCACCTTCAATCTGGCGCTATAAAAGATCACTATCAAGCCCCCTACCATCTTGCCCTAACTCGCGCCGACCTAGACAAACAAACCACCATACTCGATAAAGAATCAGACCCCAGAAGACTAGCTATTTTAGAAGCTCTATACATCCAAACACTCAACCCCAGCATCAACAACCAAACACAAGACCTTCAAATTCTTCCTTCAGGCAAGCGCTACAGGCATGCTGCCCCCCCCCCCCCCTCCTCTCGCCCCGCGCCCCCCTCCCTTACGCTTCCACGCTCAGCACACAACTGACAACACCAACCAATCACAGCCACCCACAGCTAACAACCAACCACCGATAAGATTTAGTGCCCGTCTCGCGAATAGACTGCCTTCCACCAATGAACAGCCACCACACACCTAGTAGCTCCGCCCACCTCCCTCTACTTGATCCTCGAATTTTGTATAAATATGATTCTTTGTCCCTATTCTAATCATTACCTCTCCATTCCCTGAAGATGCAAGATGTTTACTTGTGAAACGTTGGATCCACCATGAATTTTGCTAACCTTTTGTACTTCATCTCTGAACCCCAGAGGAAAATTGTTAGAACTATTGAAAGCTGTAACAATAAAATCCTGAATGCTGAAACTGCTATTGCTTTTAACCTCGTCTGTTTAAAAGAGAATCTATTACCTGGCTATACTAACATATATATATACAGTATATATTTTATATACCGGTATATATATATATATATATATATATATATATATATATATATATATACGGTATATATATATAGCCAAAAAGCTCTGCAAGCCGCAACTTAGCATCACATTCAACGAAATATGCCTTAGGGAAAACCTACTGCCCATATATATATTTTTGTTTCTATGTGAATGAGGGAGACAAAAGGCATAACTGCCTGCATCGAGTGCCTACCCCAGATTTCAAAGAGTGGCAGGGCCGAGATCAAGGGACGTTCAAGCTAAAATGCCTGGACACACAGAGTTTGAAGCAATTTAAGTCATAGGAAGAGGGAAAGACTGATTCTGGGAGAGAGTTCCAGAGCTAAGCAGTTGAATAGAAGAAAGTCTGAGAATAGCGTTTCACTCTTGGGTTGGAGAGTTGCACAGAGCATGGGTGGGATTGTGTTGCAAGGAGGGTACTATGTACCCTACGTAGAGATATACACTGGGAAAGCTCCGAGGAACACTGATTATTGTAGTAGCGATAGAATAGTGAGAGAGATGCAACATTGCGGCGAAGAGAGAGAGATTGCAGAGAATTGGTGAGTGGACAGGAGTTAATGATACGAAAAGCTTTCCTTTCTAGTTTATCTAGGAGTGCGGTGTGAGAGGATCCTCACCACACATGTGAACAATACTCAATAAAAGGACGCACTGTGCCCCTGTACAGAGCAAGTAGCTGCACAGGGGTAAAGAACCCCCCTGAGGCGGTTGAGCACACCCAGCTTCTGGGAGGCTGCTTTAGCGAGACTGGTAATATGGTCATTCCAAGTGAGAGCAGAAGAAAAAGAGACACCGAGAACATTGAGGGAAGATGAAGGGTTGATTTTTGTATTGTTGAAGAATAAGGGATAGTTCTCTGGAGGTTCCTGACGGGTAGTAAGATGGATAAATTGAGTTTTGGAAGCATTTAATGTAACAAGGTTTTCTCTACCCCAATTGGAAATAGTAGCTAGATCAGAAGATAAGCATTTTATGGCTTCATTACATTTACTTTTGAGGGACTGCTGGCTGGGGCGTTCTGGAATACTAATTGAGTGGTGTAAAGTAGAGTCGTCTGCATATGAATGAATGGGACTAGATGTACAGTTGAGAAGATCATTTATGAAAATTAGAAAGAGAATAGGAGATATGACAGAACCCTGAGGAACATCGGAGTTGATAGGATGAGAAATTGAGCGATGGCCGTCCACATCCGCAGCTATAGAACGGCTGGAAAGGAAATTAGAGACAAAGGTACAGATGGAAGGACAGAAACCGAAGGAGGGCAGTTTGGAAATAAAAGATTTGTGCCAAACTCTGTCGAAGTCCTTCGATATGTCTAGTGCAACAGAAAAAGTCTCACCGAAGTCCCGAAAGTTGTAAGAGTTAGTAAGATACGAAAGAAGATCACCAGTAGAGCGACCCATAAGGAAGCCATACTGGCGATCTGAGAGCAGATTATGAGAAGAGAATTGCTTAAGAAATTTGGAAGCAAGAATAGTTTCAAAAACTTCAAAGATACAAGAGATGACAGCAATTGGACGATAGTTGGAGGGTTGAGAGCGGTCACCCTTCTTTGGGACAGGTTGAATGAGAGCAAACTTCCAGCATGAAGGAAAGACGTTAGAGGAGAGACAGAGACGAAAGAGTTTGCCTAGGCAGGGAGTCAGCACGGAAGCACAGTTTTTAAGTACAACAGGAGGAACACTGTCCAGACCGTACGCCTTCTTAGTATTAAGCCCAGAGAGGGTAGAAAAGTACATCTTTAGAAGAGATTAGGATATTAGGCATAAGTAGGAGAGAGGGGGGTAGAGAAGGAGGAATAGCACCGGAATCATCCAAGGTAGAGTTTCTGGCAAAAGAGTTAAGCTTTGTCAGAGGAAGAAGTGATGGTTGTGCCATCAGAGTGGAAAAGGGGAGGGAAAGACGAGGAAGAAAAGTTGTTGGACAGGTCTTTGCATAGATGCCAGAAAGCTTGGGAAGAGCTAGAGTTGGATAGTTCAGTGCATTTATTATTGATTAAAGAGTGCTTGGCAAGTCGAAGAACAGATTTGGCTTGATTCCGGGCAGAAACATAGGAAGCATGAGATTCTTGAGTTTTAAGGCCTCGGTACCGTTTGAATGCTTCCTCCTTGTTGTGGACATCAGTAGAACAAGCGTGAGTAAACCAAGATTTTTTGGCATTAGACTGAGAAAAAGAAAATGGAATGTACGCTTCCATGCCCGAGAGGATTACCTCGGTAATGCGTTCAGCACTCTCCGAGGGTCCTCGGCCACGGAAGCAGAAGTCATTCCATGGGAAATCAAAGAAGTACTGCCGGAGAGCCTCCCAGTCGGCAGCGCCAAAGTGCCACAAGCGCCGCCGGCTGGGAGGATCGGATGGCTGTACTGAAGAGATAGGACAGGTGACGGAGATAAATTTATGGTCGGAGGAGCCCAAAGTTGAGAAAAGATTGACAGTTGTTGTTGTTGTTGCTGTTCCCCAAGCTGCCTGGCCGAACAGCCCCAAGGCCCCGAGCAAGGCCAAGGCCATAACCGAGCGCCCCCACAGAACCCACCCTGCCGACCACAATAAAGCCTGGGTGACAGTAAAAGAAGAAGGGTTAGAAGTCAGAAAAAAGTCAAGAATGTTGGGCCGATCTGCGAAGCAATCCGGGATACGGGTGGGTTGCTGGACCAGCTGCTCTAGGTAATTTATGATAGAAAAGACGTAGGCTTGTTCACCAGGTTTGTCAGTAGAGTGAGAGGAGAGCCATTGGCGGTGGTGAACGTTGAAATCTCTTAAGATGGAGATTTCAGAGAAGGGAGAGATAGATAGAATGTGTTCCACTTTAGAGTTTAGATAGTCGAAGAATTTGGGAAAGTCGGTAGAGTTAGGGGAAAGATAGGCAGCACAGAAATATTTAGTATGAGAATGACAGGATAGTTTGAGCCATAAAGTTGAGAATTCAGAGGAGTCGAAGTCGGGACCACGAGAGCAAGTGAGTTTGTCATGCACGTATGCACAACATCCGCCATTGGCTTTGAAACAAGGATAGAGAAAGTAGGAGGATACAGAGAAGAGGCAGCTGGGAGTTGCTTCAGACACCTGAGTTTCGGTGAGAAAAAGAAGATCAGGTTTGGAGGAGGAGAGATGGTGTTCGATAGAGTGAAAATGAGAGATATATATATATATATATATATATATATATATATATATATATATATGTATGTATATATGCAGTATATATATATATATATATACAGTATATATACTGTATATGTATATATATACTGTATATACATATATATATATATATATATATATATATATATATATATATATATATATAAATAAAGATGACCACCAATCGCTATTAATTTAGCGCTGTCACTCTTTCAACTTTGGGGGAGATGCTTGTTACAGGTAGCTTTGCCTTTGTATGCCTCTCCCGCCGGCTTTAGCACCGCCAACAACAGCTCCGCATCGCCACTGAGAAAACTTGATCCTAATTTGAGTATTTCATATCCCTATTCCCTTTATTCATTGCATGAACAGTAGTTAAGTGCTTGTTTAACCTCCACATAGTTCTGTAGTTGCCGTGCATGTTATTTTATTGCTTTTCTGACTGATAAACATTGTTGTTTACATTTGTTATCCTAGCTTGTAGCAGACGACGCACGCGCACCTCTAATCGACCTAGCTTTGTATTTTCTTATTAACTCTAGTAGTTATCGTATTCAGTATCCTACTGTAGCTATATATATCTGGAATTTTAGTTGTTGCTTGCATGATCTTGTAGTAACCTTTGACTGATAACTTTGTTTATCTAAATATAATCCTGCTTGACTAGCCTACAGTGACACCAGCGCCATCTGTTGATACAGTATATTAACCCCTTGTGTGCAGTTACACTTTATTCTTATATAATCTCTATTTGGTGAATTGTATATTTAGTTACATATTCTATTATATATAACTGTATATATATTTGTGTTGCTTTTTTAGGTAGGTTATCACCCCTGGTAGCTTCTGCATATTTCATGCTTTTTGTTTTTGGTTATGTTTGTTTTCGGTTAGTCTAGGCTATCATCCCTGGTGGCCTATTTCTGCGTACTTCAATTTTTAAATTTTCAGTTAGGCTATCACCGCTGGTGGCCTATTTCTGCGTACCGGTATTTCATAATTTTTGTTTTTGGTTATTTTTGTTTTCGGTTAGTCTAGGCTATCACCCCTGGTGGCCTATTTCTGCGTACCGGTATTTCATAATTTTTGTTTTTGGTTATTTTTGTTTTCGGTTAGTCTACAGTAGGCTATCATCCCTGGTGGTCTATTTCTGCGTACTTCAATTTTTAAATTTTCAGTTAGGCTATCACCGCTGGTGGCCTATTTCTGCGTACCGGTATTTCATAATTTTTGTTTTCGGTTAGGATAGGCTATAACCCCTGGTGGCCTATTTCTGTTTAAATAAAAATAAAACAAAATTCGGTTCGGCTATCACTGCGTATTCAAATTTAATTTTGTTTTGTTTTAATTTTCGGGTAGGCTATCACCGCTGATAACCTATTTGTGCGTACTTCATCATTTTTGTTTTCGGTTAGGCCTATTTAAGTAAGTGAAGCGACCTGAAGGGAGTGAAGTGTTTTTAAAGTGAGATAAGTGTTTTTAAAGTGAGTTTAGTGTTTTTAAAGTGAGTTAAGTGTTTTTAAGTGAGTGAAGTGATCTGAAGAAAGTGATCGTCACCATGCCTCGTGCCTGTACGAACTGCGCCGGTAGGTTTGGCGCTTCCATGTTTGCTCCTGCCGATCCACAACTCTGCCGACTCTGCCAGCAACGAGAGGATTTGACAGCAAAATTGGATGAAGCCCACAACAAGGTCAACGCCCTCACCAAGAAGCTGGAATCACTCCAAGAGCTTGTAACACTCAACGTTGGAGTGTCACTAACTCCAATTGTTTCAATTCCAACATCCACCACCGCCCCAATGTCATCTGCCAACAATACAACACCTGCAGTAACCACTGCAGCATCTTCTGACGAACCTGAGCCGACATCAAACCAGGACAGCCGCCCTGTTCACCTTAGTCTCTCCCCCGCTCCTCGTGCAAGAAGCCTGCTAGCACGAACAGTACCAACCCCTCGCCCCCGTTCTAACCACTCCTCTCCCCGACCTGTACGCAGAGTTCCGCCACCACAGGTTTCCGGATTTACACCAGTGAGGAACGGTGCACGGCCAATGCAGAAAAAGTCTCATCTACCAGTTACAATGTCAAACAGATTTGAGATATTGGTAGAGATGGAAGACGAACCAGAAGAGACCAGGCTCGTTGGGGACTCCATCCTACGAGGACAGGTCGAAGAGTTCTGCGACAGAGTCCCAAATCGACGAAAAAGATTTTGCATCCCAGGAGCTGGACTGGACGACATTGTGGAAGCCTTCGAAGATACTACAAAGGATGCAAATGAAAATTCCCTTTTTGTCATCCATGCTGGTTCAAATGACGTCATGCGCACCAGATCCGAAGAGTTGATGGAGAAATATCGCAAGATGATCCAGCACTACAAAAACAAGTCAAGGAATATCATCATCTCAGGCATTCTCCCCAAGATCAACGCACCTGACAAATTCTACGACAAGGCCTTCAGCACAAATAGCCGACTAAAATATTTTGTATTTAACATGTGTGATACACATAAATAAAAGGGGATGTGTCGGATGGTTGAAAGCCACAGTTGCTCGCGCGTTTGGGGCTAGCCACACATATTATGAAAAACATGTATCCTCCTTCATTCACTGTTCCCCCCTTCACTCACTCAACCCCACAATTTGCCGGAGGATAACAGGTTTTTCACAATACGTAGACGGAGGTCTTTAAAAAAAAAAAAAAAAAAAAAAATATATATATATATATATATATTTGTGTCTGAGGGAAGAAGTTGAATTCATCAACCTCTGGGACAACTTCTACAACCAGCCGACTCTGTTCCGCAAGGATGGCACT
The DNA here is from genome assembly GCA_032716605.1 of Paralithodes platypus. NCBI lineage: Eukaryota > Metazoa > Arthropoda > Malacostraca > Decapoda > Lithodidae > Paralithodes > Paralithodes platypus. The sequence goes on along the minus strand of CM064524.1, from coordinate 27,905,394 downwards.
CATCTAAACCCTGTGGGATCAGCACGCATGGGTCGTCTCCTACACGAAGCAGTCCGCAAGATCAAAAAACGCCATCCGAGAAGAAGCAGCAGTGACATAAATCATCCAACGCCAAGCAAAAAACAGAGGCAACCGAGGACCACCAGCGATAAGGACCGAAGACAGCGAGGACCGAGGACAGCCATGAACATAAATGTAGATCCGACAAGAACCAAAAATATTATTAAAGAGCGTTCCGTGAGTTCTAAAATAACAAATTTAAAGGTTTTCTATGCAAACGCTCGTAGCATTCAGCATACGCAATAAATTTTCAGATTTAGAGGAGCTAGTGTTTACAGAAAATTATGATATGATTGGCATAACAGAATCTTGGCTCAATACAGAAGATAGAGACTTTTTAGCAGAGTATTCACTTCCTGGTTATGTAATGTTTGAGAAAAGCCGAATAAATCGAAATGGAGGTGGCGTTTTACTTTATATCAAAGAAAGTCTTAACCCTACCCTCTTGTCAAAACCTCAAATTGTGAACGTCGACACATCTTTTGTGCTAATAAAGAATAATAAAGGTACAAAAATAATACTTGCGTTAATATACAGACCTCCAGCTCAATCAGTGCAAACTGACCGAGAAATTTACGAACAAATTGCAGATGTAAGTAACTCACAAGATACCGTAATTTTTGGCGACTTTAATTACCTGTGACCAAGTGGGGCGATACTCTTACTTCACACTCCGGACATGACTTGTATACGAACTTGCAAGAGAGTTCGCTTTATCAATTTGTTCGAATGCCGACCCGTGGTAATAACGTTCTTGACATTGTACTTGCAACAAAAGAAGAATTGATAGAGAATTTGAATGTTGGTGATGAATTCAGTAACAGCGACCATCGTACGATAACTTTCACTTTAAAGTTTACTAGTAACGAACCAAATAGTAGCATAAAAAAAGTCCCTAATTTCATGAAAGCAAACTTCCATAAACTTAGAGCTATGTTTAAAGAAATTGACTGGAGCTTTTTAATTAACAATAACAACATAAATACATCTTGGAAGTTATTCGAAACCACTTACCTAAAAGCAGTGCAATCGAAAATACGGCGTCCAGGCCATAATAATAAGCCCAAATGGTGGAATAAAGATATTTCAAACTGCCTGCTTGCTAAAAAATTTGCTAATGATAGATTAAAATCCTCACAAAATGACGAAGAACGGGTGAAATTTGTAGAGCTACTATGCAAAGCCAAAAAGTTAATTAAGCAAAGTAAAAAGACCTTAGAGTTACCGGTACATATTGCGAATCAAAGTAAAACAAACCCGAAAGAATTCTATAGTTATATCAGAAAGAAAAAAGTAGTTACTTCAACTGTTGGACCGTTAGTCGATGAAAATGGAGAATACACCAAAGACGAAGTACAAATGAGTAATGCCCTCAATACCTTCTTTGCATCAGTTTTTACAACAGTAGAGCTCAGTGATATCCCTACACCATCGCCGATTCAGATTGATAATTCAGATGTTCTAAGCAATATCACCGTTACAGAGAGAGAAGTATTGAATTGTTTAGATAAACTCAAGGTAAATAAAACGCCTGGACCTGATACAATCTCGCCTAGAGTTCTAAAGGAAGCTAAGGATGAGCTCTCCAAACCACTGACATTACTATTCAATAAATCCTTGCAGTCTGGAACTATGCCTGATCAGTGGAAGCTAGCCAACGTAACACCGATATTAAAAAAAGGCAGCAAATCCCTACCTAGTAACTATCGTCCAATTAGCTTAACCTCAGTTGTATGTAAAATGCTAGAGACGGTCATGTGAGACAGACTCGTAAATCACTTAGAGGAAAATAACATACTTAAAGATACTCAACACGGCTTTCGTAAAAAACGTTCCTGTTTAACAAACCTCTTAGACTTCTTCCACGATATCCTCAACCTCTACGATGAGAGTAAAGCTGTAGATATTATATACCTTGATTTTCAAAAGGCCTTTGACAAAGTTCCCCACAAACGTTTACTGCTAAAACTAAAAGCGCATGGAATACAAGACGGTGTGTTGAAATGGATAGAAAATTGGCTCAGCAACAGAAAGCAAAGAGTAGTCATAAACGGTAAGGCATCTAAATGGACCAATGTAAGTAGCGGGGTACCCCAGGGATCGGTACTAGGACCAATTCTCTTTCTAATTTACATCAACGACATAGATGAGGGTCTCACCTGTACAATCTCAAAATTTGCTGACGATACAAAAATTGCAAATAGCGTACTCTCAAAAGAACAAGTTGACGATATGCAACACAATCTAGATAAGTTGTCATGTTGGGCCCAAATTTGGCAAATGAGTTTCAATGCGGATAAATGTAAAGTACTACATATCGGATACCTAAATGAGAAAGCAAACTATTCGATGAATGGCACTCAGCTTAAGAATGTAAACAGAGAAACCGATCTGGGAGTAACAATATCGAGTAACCTAAAACCGAGTCAACAATGTTCAGAAGTTGTTAAGAAGGCAAACAAAATAATTGGCTTTATAGGCAGGTCATTTGAGCATAAATCCAAAGAAGTTATCCTAACCCTTTACAATTCCTTAGTCCGCCCTCTTCTGGAATACTGCGATCAATCCTTGTTCCCTTATTACCAAAAAGATATAAACAAGCTAGAACGAGTTCAACGTAGAGTTACCAAAATGATACCTAGCCTAAAGAACAAACCATACGAAGAGCGTCTTAGAGAATTAAATCTATTTCCTTTAACCCACCGCAGATTAAGAGGTGACTTAATTCAAGTGTTCAAAATCATCAAAGGCATCGACAATATGAACTGTAGTAAATACTTCACTATCGACCAATCTAATTACACGCGGGGAAACGGTTGCAAAATTATTGGTAAATCTTTTAACTCACACGAATCTAAGAATTTCTTCTTCAATCGAGTTGTCAACTTGTGGAATGGGCTTCCCCGAAACGTTATAGACTGCATCACCGTTGATTCATTTAAACTCTGCCTAGACAAATATCTCGCATCAAACCCGCGACTGACTGCGTTTGTAAATGAATAACTTTATTTTATCCCCCCCTCAGTTACTAACCCATCTGTCCTCTACTAACTTCCAAATCCTGCCACGGACATTATTTCCAGGGCAGTAATTCCCTTTCCAATGTTCCCTTACCCCCTCTAAACCACTGTTTGGACACTTGATCCTCAGTGTTTTGGAGGACAAGCAACCTAGAAGGGTCACTAGATCTGTTGTTGCTTGATTTCCTGTGTACTCCTTTGTACTTTGTACTCCTACTACATAATATAGATAAGAAAATATTAGATTAACCTTTACTTAGAATCTATTGAATTTGCTTCCTCCTTAATAAACTTATATGAATCCTGGGACTTGTTTTTGTTTTGCATTCATTCAGTGAACTAATGACTACTTAATCAAAAATGTCACCAGCACATTTTGATAATTAATATTACAACTCAATAAGAGGTCGAAATTTTACATATACATTATCACAGTTGCATTATCTAAATTTCTATATGTTCGGATTAACAAGAAGATTGATGAGTTCTTGCATCTGGTACCGACAAACAAGTTTATTACCCTCGCATCCCTGCATGCATTATAATCAACGTCCTCCCCACCCCCTCCAACTCCCGCCCCCTCACCACACACCTCTGATCTTATCAATGAAAGCTAGTGATAATAATGAAAACATATGCAAGTCTTGAGAAGATATTTTGTCACTACCACTTTAGTATACAGTATATAAAATTATACTGTATATATATATTTATATATATATCAGTCGTCAGTTTTCGGGTGAATAGGCTCGTCAGGGATTAAACCTGAGAGTGAAGAATCTTAAATAAATGAAAGCATACTAAGGTGGTCTATTTATCTATCTGAGTAAATAGATAGATAGATAGATAGACCACCTTAGTATGCTTTCATTTCATATTTCCCCTCACTATAACCATCCCCAAAATTTAATATATATTAGAGAATACGTACGTATTTACCATGCATGTTCAAATACTGTTGTGTTTGGTTGAAACAAATATTACAGTTATCATTTAATATTATAATTGTTAATACTATATTTGGGTGTGTATTATATGGGGGAAAGAGGGTGTGAAAGAACCAGATAGCGATAGTCACAGAAAGTCTTGTTATATTGATCAAATACTTTCAATATTAACATAGTCTTTCTTTGTTTAGCCCAAGAGGGGGTTAGGGCAGGTTCTGTGTTTGTATGTGTGTGTGTGTGTGTGTGTTGGGGGCGGGGGGGGGGGGGGGGAGCGTTAATTTTATGCATTCATGCGATGACTATCACTGATATATCATCTTAATTTTGGTGATTATTGCCAAGAACCGCATGCTAGAGATATATGCTCTACTGTGAACTCGTTATATTTTAGAGTATTAATACATTGGGTACGTGTAGTTAGGTACAAATAGATTAGTTTTAGGATAGCAGTAGCCAGTTTTCGGGTGAATAGGCTCGTCAGGGTTTGAACCAGAGAGTGGAGAATCTTAAATAAAGGTTAACCGGATGTGCTTGGGAACCATTGAAGTCAGTGGTGTGAAAAGACAGTCAACATAATTATGTGATACACGTTCAGAAGTTTATATTTGTCCGAAAAATGCAATCACGATATATATTTGTTCTGTGCATAGAGTATTTATGTGTTGTAAGAGAATGACAATTAATTTACGCATCAAGGTACTCACATACTTTGGATTATTAACCCCTTGAAGATTGTGACGCATTTTGACAGCTTATTCTGGCTATTATCATACGATGTTATACAGTTTAAGAAGGATCTGTGGGAATTATAAGGGTAAAGACTATCTCAGTTAACCCTCTGACTTCCATATACCCTTCCTAAACGGAATAAAACCTTCTAAGAAAAGCCGAAAAACAGATAAGAAATGCGTATTGGATCTTGAATGGGTTGATCTAATTTCCAAAGAATATGTGTCATCAATGAAGAGCCAGGAAGTAGAACATCTATTATTGTCAATATCAAACAAACACTCTTTCTTGCCGCCATGTTCTGGGATGCTATTAAGGGGAGGTAGTTGCTTTTTATGGACCCCCTTCTCCCTCACGTTGAGCCCCATTCGTTTTGAGATTTTTAAGACGCTTGCCCCATTTGTTAGTCGATTTTATGACCTTTCACCCCATTTATTTGTCAATAATATGACCTTTCATGCCATTTAGATGTTGATTTTTTTTTCTGGAGGGCGATGGGGATCCTATAATTTTGGAGGACATATTTCTACCGAAACATTTACAAAATAATTCGAAGGGGGATCTTCATTTTTTTTTTTTTTTTAAGCTAGATGGAGGCCTAGGGAGGAAACTAAAATCATAATAAACAGAACTATAAGTAAACAAATATAACGCCTACCCCTTTTAAGCCGTGCGTATGGAAGGGTAGGAGCGGCATAACATGTCAACCACAAGTCAATAAGCTATGTGCGAGAAACCAATTAAGTTACTGACTAAGTTTAGTTAAAATCCTTGAATTTATATAGGTTATAATTTGCGAACAAACAGACAAACATGCTGTCAGGAATATCATAATACCCAGCCTTCACCTTGCTTACAGCGTGCAGGGTAAACATTGCTCTTCCTTATTATGTACTTTTATATAATTGACTGTATTTAATCCCTTCTGTACCGGCGACGTCTTTTTAAAATGTTCAGACGATTTTGTGCACTTTAAGCAGGATTGGTGGTAGTAAAAATGGTTAAGTGAGATAGTTTGAAGCTTGGTAATTGCTGGAAGCCCTTTTTAAATTTAATGAAATCGTCTAATAGAAACCAGAAGCAAGTGAAAAATACGTTGCCGGCACAGAAGGGGTTAAATACATGATGCTAACTTCTAGGATTACATTGATAATCTTATGCCGATTAGCAAAGCACCTCACTCATTCAAACGGCTAACACCATATTCTGTATTCGTTAAAAGAAGGTAGTTGTTTTTTCTGGACCCCTTTCTCCCTCGCAATTAGATCCATTAGTTTTAAGATTTTAAGACGTTCGCCACAATACTTTGTTGATGGAAGACCTTTCGTCCCATTTTTTTTTTCAATATCAAGACGAAAGGTACCATTTAGATGCTGATTTGTTATTCCTGGCGAGCCTGTAATTTTGGAGGAACCGGCCTACGGTCGGGAAATTTTTCTACCGAACAATGTACGCATTTATTTCGAAGGGGGATCTAGAGGAAAATATATTAAGCTTGAAGAAGGTCGAGGGTGAAAACTAAAACGATAATATATTAAGCTTGAAGAAGGTCTAGGGTGAAAACTAAAACGATAATAAATACATAAATAGGTAAACAAATAAACCGTACCCCCTTAATCCTTCCCATATGCCTGTGAGTGGAGAATGCAAGGAATGTATGTAACTTGTCTGGCATAGTAGGGGACTCTGTTTACGGTAATTGGTTACATTCTCGTTAAGGCACTTGACACTCTAATAAAGGATTGAAACAAATAAGGTCTTTGACGCGGCTGTGAGGACTTTGTTGCGGATGGTAGTTACGAGGAATAGCAGGATTATGCAATTAGCCTATTATACTCTAGGGGTGGCGTTGTAAGTGTCTCAGACCTTAATCCATGTTTTTGCTTACCTTTAATTGGTCTGACCTCTTGTGGCTAATTAGGAATTTGTGATTATTTATATTGAGGATTTTGATTGATTTTGCCATTTTCGAGCAATGTATTTTAAATTGTACCCTAGGCTAACAAGAACGCCTTCCCAGGCTTCCTTCAAACTAAAAAATACCCATCTAGACCCCCTTCAAACTAAACTTTTACTTTTTATAGACAAATGTCCAGGCCTAAGGCCGACTTATTTTAAGTTACAGGCTCTCTATCACTCGCCCAAGAAAAAATCGACACCTGAATCGGGTGACGCGTCTTATAATCGCCAAACTAATGTGGTGCAACTTCTAATGGAGTGATACAAAAAGAACTCCACTCTGAACAATTAGGGTTAATTGTTGTCTACCGTAGGCAAAGGCGTTAAGATAACAATAAAGACATTTGAGAGTCGTTTAATTAACTTACGAAAGGGTTGTTGGGACAATAAAGCTAAGTTTGGTATTGCTATGGTGACCAGAAGATGCTAATATAATCAAAAGGTAATATGAATCAGAAGTACGTAATAAGCATTGCAGTTAAGATTTATTTCATTGGTTGAACTTAAACTTTACATATGTAACAATGACCCAGTACACTGAGTTCATTACTTCAGGTGATGGTGTGCAACAATTTGATCATTGACCATAACACACACACATACACACACACACACACACACACACACACACACACACACACACACACACACACACACACATTATCTCTCTCTCTGTCTACAGACTCTACACTGATATAGCTATTCACAAGGGAAAATACCAGTGACACGCCAAGTCCAAGACTAGTGCATGAGGGTGAAGTTCTTAGCAGAATTAGATGTACCCCAGAGGAGGTAGCAAAAAGAATGGATAAGTTAAATAGGTTCAAGTCATCCGGCCCAGATAGCTTTCTTCCCCGAGTTGTACGAGAAGTGCGAGATGAAATCGCACCTTTCTTGGCAGACATCTTTAATAAATAACTAGAAAATGGAAAGGTCCCTGAAGACTGGAAACTGGCCAATGTGACCCCAATCTTTATCCCAAGAATGGCGAGCGTCCTCAATTGAGTCTGTAGTGAGCGAAGGCGAGCATCCTCATAATTATTTATGAACAAAGGCCAAAAAAGAAACCTTTCAAAATATCCCACTGGTACTTAAGACAAAGCAATATGTGATTAAGTGAGATAATTCCCCTCCATACCTCCTATCACTCCTCCACATGTGTCCAATAGTGTCTATCATAGTAAAACTCTTAGAAGGGATACTAGTAGACAAGATAGTTGACTACCTAGAAACCCACAATTTAATTACAGATTCTCAACATGGATTCCGGCAACACCAATCATGTCTTACCAATTTGCTGGAATTTTTCCAAGAAATACTGAGTGAGTATGACGAAAGTAGAGCCATAGACATCCTTTACTTATATTTTCAAAAAGGTTTTGACAAAGTGCCTCATTGCAGGCTAATGTTAATAGTGAGTGCGTTAGGTATCAATACAGAGGTCACAAATTGGATAGAAAGTTAGGTAACAGGTAGACAACAACGAGTGGTAATCAATGGTATTTCTTCTGAGTGGACTGCAGTCATTTCTGGAGTTCCACAGGGATCTGTCCTTGGCCCACTTCTGTTTATCATATATGTCAATGACATAGATATTGGTCTGTAGAGTGTGATCTCCAAGTTTGCAGATGACATAAAACTTGGAAGGAATGTGAAAGAACCCAAAGGGGTTGAACAGCTCAGGATGGACCTCAACAGACTGGGTGAATGGTCAGAGACATGGCAGATGCCTCTAAACTTGGAAAAGTGCAAGGTGGTGCATATCGGCCAAGAAAACCCCAAGTCAGACTATTCACTATTGTGAATGCCTCTGGAAGTGACTGACTTGGAAAAGGATTTGGGTGTTCTGATTAGCAGTGACCTAAAGTTTTCCAAGCAGTGCATTGAAGTAGATAAGAAAGCTCAGAAATTATTGAGCTATATTCAGAGGCAATTTAAGTATAGAAATAAGGAAATAGCCCTCACACTTTACAACGCTCTGATACGGCCTCTCCTGGATTATGCTGTTTAATTCTGGTCTACAGCACTCAGGAAAGATATAGAGCGACTAGAAAGAGTACAAGCTAGGGCTACAAAGCTTATTCCATCCTTAGAAGAATTAGCTATGAGGACCGGTTGAGAGCTCCTGATCTCTTTCCGTTGGAGACTCGCAGACTACGAGGTCAGCTCATTGAAGTATTTAAAATACTTAATAGGTTTGACAATGTGGATTATAGCAAAATGTTTAGCCTCAATATGAATACAATACGCAACCATGGCTGGAAATTAGAATTGAAAAGGTTCAGCACTAGTATTTGTGGAAACCTTTTCACATTATAAGATCTGTTCTACCTGGAACAAACTTCCCTCCGAAGTTGTAAACAGTTATTCAGTAGAACAGTTCAAGAAGAGAGTAGATAGTATTTTACACACTCTATAAAGAGTGTAGTGAACTAAAAAGTCTTTCTCGTTTCACTTTGAGTATGTGTACGAATGGACAACAAGGTCTCCGAGATACTAACTATCCTTGTAACTCCTTGTAACTTTCTCTCTCTCATGATCGAGGTTTACTTATGATGAGTAAAATTGACCCATGTTACACGTGGCCAAGAAATATAAATATTTTGCACAATTGAAACTTAACTAAACTCGGTGTCAGTGACTAAGAAAATTACAGCCCACTTGTATGGTAATAGATCCAGCTGATTAACTTGTGCGAGCATAATTACAGCCCACTTGTATGGTAATAGATCCAGCTGATTAACTTGTGCGAGCATAATTACAGCCCACTTGTATGGTAATTGTTCCAGCTGATTAACTTGTGCGAGCATAATTACAGCCCACTTGTATGGTAATAGATCCAGCTGATTAACTTGTGCGAGCATAATTACAGCCCACTTGTATGGTAATTGTTCCAGCTGATTAACTTGTGCGAGCATAATTACAGCCCACTTGTATGGTAATTGTTCCATCTGATTAACTTGTGCGAGCATAATTACAGCCCACTTGTATGGTACAAAGGAGTACAAAGGAGTACAAAGGAAATCAAGCAACAACAGATCTAGTGACCCTTCTAGGTTGCTTGTCCTCCAAAACACTGAGGATCAAGTGTCCAAACAGTGGTTTAGAGTGGGTAAGGGAACATTGGAAAGGGAAATACTGCCCTGGAACTAATGTCCGTGGCAGGATTAGGAAGTTAGTAGGGGACAGATGGGTTAGTAACTGAGGGGGGGATAAAATAAAGTTATTCATTTACAAATGCAGTCAGTCGCGGGTTTGATGCGAGATATTTGTCTAGGCGGAGTTTAAATGAATCAACGGTGATGCAGTCTATAACGTTTCGGGGAAGCCCATTCCACAAGTTGACAACTCGATTGAAGAAGAAATTCTTAGATTCGTGTGAGTTAAAAGATTTACCAATAATTTTGCAACCGTTTCCCCCGCGTGTAATTAGATTGGTCGATAGTGAAGTACTTACTACAGTTCATATTGTCGATGCCTTTGATGATTTTTGAACACTTGAATTAAGTCACCTCTTAATCTGCGCTGGGTTAAAGGAAATAGATTTAATTCTCTAAGACGCTCTTCGTATGGTTTGTTCTTTAGGCTAGGTATCATTTTGGTAACTCTACGTTGAACTCGTTCTAGCTTGTTTATATCTTTTTGGTAATAAGGGCACCAGGATTGAACGCAGTATTCCAGAAGAGGGCGGACTAATGAATTGTAAAGGGTTAGGATAACTTCTTTGGATTTATGCTCAAATGACCTGCCTATAAAGCCAATTATTTTGTTTGCCTTCTTAACAACTTCTGAACATTGTTGACTCGGTTTTAGGTTACTCGATATTGTTACTCCCAGATCGGTTTCTCTGTTTACATTCTTAAGCTGAGTGCCATTCATCGAATAGTTTGCTTTCTCATTTAGGTATCCGATATGTAGTACTTTACATTTATCCGCATTGAAACTCATTTGCCAAATTTGGGCCCAACATGACAATTTATCTAGATTGTGTTGCATATCGTCAACTTGTTCTTTTGAGAGTACGCTATTTGCAATTTTTGTATCGTCAGCAAATTTTGAGATTGTACAGGTGAGACCCTCATCTATGTCGTTGATGTAAATTAGAAAGAGAATTGGTCCTAGTACCGATCCCTGGGGTACCCCGCTACTTACATTGGTCCATTTTGATGCCTTACCGTTTATGACTACTCTTTGCTTTCTGTCGCTGAGCCAATTTTCTATCCATTTCAACACACCGTCTTGTATTCCATGCGCTTTTAGTTTTAGCAGTAAACGTTTGTGGGGAACTTTGTCAAAGGCCTTTTGAAAATCAAGGTATATAATATCTACAGCTTTACTCTCATCGTAGAGGTTGAGGATATCGTGGAAGAAGTCTAAGAGGTTTGTTAAACAGGAACGTTTTTTACGAAAGCCGTGTTGAGTATCTTTAAGTATGTTATTTTCCTCTAAGTGATTTACGAGTCTGTCTCGTATGACCGTTTCTAGCATTTTACATACAACTGAGGTTAAGCTAATTGGACGATAGTTACTGGGTAGGGATTTGCTGCCTTTTTTGAATATCGGTGTTACGTTGGCTAGCTTCCACTGATCGGGCATAGTTCCAGACTGCAAGGATTTATTGAATAGTAATGTCAGTGGTTTAGAGAGCTCATCCTTAGCTTCCTTTAGAACTCTAGGCGAGATTGTATCAGGTCCAGGCGTTTTATTTACCTTGAGTTTATCTAAACAATTCAATACTTCTCTCTCTGTAACGGTGATATTGCTTAGAACATCTGAATTATCAATCTGAATCGGCGATGGTGTAGGGATATCACTGAGGTCTTCTGTTGTAAAAACTGATGCAAAGAAGGTATTGAGGGCATTACTCATTTGTTCTTCGTCTTTGGTGTATTCTCCATTTTCATCGACTAACGGTCCAACAGTTGAAGTAACAACTTTTTTCTTTCTGATATAACTATAGAATTCTTTCGGGTTTGTTTTACTTTGATTCGCAATATGTAACTCTAAGGTCTTTTTACTTTGCTTAATTAACTTTTTGGCTTTGCGTCGTAGCTCTACAAATTTCAGCCGTTCTTCGTCATTTTGTGAGGATTTTAATCTATCATTAGCACATTTTTTAGCAAGCAGGCAGTTTGAAATATCTTTATTCCACCATTTGGGCTTATTATTATGGCCTGGACGCCGAGTTTTTGATGGTATGCAGTCTTGCACTGCTTTTAGGTAAGTGGCTTCGAATAACTTCCAAGATGTATTTATGTCGTTATTGTGAATTAAAAAGCTCCAGTCAGTTTCTTTAAACATAGCTCTAAGTTTATGGAAGTTTGCTTTCTTGAAATTAGGGACTTTTTCGATGCTACTATTTGGTTCGTTACTAGTAAACTTTAAAGTGAAAGTTATCGTACGATGGTCGCTGTTACTGAATTCATCACCAACATTCAAATTCTCTATTAATTCTTCTTTTGTTGCAAGTACAATGTCAAGAACGTTATTACCACGGGTCGGCGTTCCAACAAATTGATAAAGCGAACTCTCTTGCAAGTTCGTATACAAGTCATGTCCGGAGTGTGAAGTAAGAGTATCGCCCCACTTGGTCACAGGTAAATTAAAGTCACCAAAATTACGGTATCTTGTGAGTTACTTACATCTGCAATTTGTTCGTAAATTTCTCGGTCAGTTTGCACTGATTGAGCTGGAGGTCTGTATATTAATGCAAGTATTATTTTGGTACCTTTATTATTCTTTATTAGCACAAAAGATGCGTCGACGTTCACAATTTGAGGTTTTGACAAGAGGGTAGGGTTAAGACTTTCTTTGGTATAAAGTAAAACGCCACCTCCATTTCGATTTATTCGGCTTTTCTCAAACATTACATAACCGGGAAGTGAATACTCTGCTAAAAAGTCTCTATCTTCTGTATTGAGCCAAGATTCTGTTATGCCAATCACATCATAATTTTCTGTAAACACTAGCTCCTCTAAATCTGAAAATTTATTGCGTATGCTACGAGCGTTTGCATAGAAAACCTTTAAATTTGTTATTTTAGAACTCACGGAACGCTCTTTAATAATATTTTTGGTTCTTGTCGGATCTACATTTATGTTCATGGCTGTCCTCGGTCCTCGCTGTCTTCGGTCCTTATCGCTGGTGGTCCTCGGTTGCCTCTGTTTTTTTCTTGGCGTTGGATGATTTATGTCACTGCTGCTTCTTCTCGGATGGCGTTTTTTGATCCATGGCTGCGGACTGCTTCGTGTAGGAGACGACCCATGCGTGCTGAACCCACAGGGTTTAGATGAGTGCCATCCTTGCGGAACAGAGTAGGCTGGTTGTAGAAGTTGTCCCAGAGGTTGATGAATTCAACTTCTTCCCTCAGACACAAATGTTTTAGTCGGCTATTTGTGCTGAAAGCCTTGTCGTAGTATTTGTCAGGTGCGTCGATCTTGGGGAGAATGCCTGAGATGATGATATTCCTTGACTTGTTTTTGTAGTGCTGGATCATCTTGCGATATTTCTCCATCAACTCTTCGGATCTGGTGCGCATGACGTCATTTGAACCAGCATGGATGACAAAAAGGGTATTTTCATTTGCATCCTTTGTGGTATCTTCGAAGGCTTCCACAATGTCGTCCAGTCCAGCTCCTGGGATGCAAAATCTTTTTCGTTGATTTGGGACTCTGTCGCAGAACTCTTCGACCTGTCCTCGTAGGATGGAATCCCCCACGAGCCTGGTCTCTTCTGGTTCGTCTTCCATCTCTACCAATATCTCAAATCTGTTGGACATTGTGACTGGTAGATGAGACCTTTTCTGCGTTGGCCGTGCACCATTCCTCACTGGTGTAAATCCGGAAACCTGTGGTGGCGGGACTCTACGTACAGGTCGGGGAGAGGAGTGGTTAGAACGGGGGCGAGGGGTTGGTACTGTTCGTGCTAGCAGGCTTCTTGCACGAGGAGTGGGGGAGAGACTAAGGTGAACAGGGCGGCTGTCCTGGTTTGATGTCGGCTCAGGTTCATCAGAAGCATCTGCTGCAGTGTCTACTGCAGGTGTTGGATTGTTGGCAGATGACGTTGGGGCGGTGGTGGATGCTGGAGTTGAAACAATTTGAGTTAGTGATACTCCAACGTTGAGTGTTACAAACTCTTGGAGTGATTCCAGCTTCCTGGTGAGGGCGTTGATCTTGTTGAGGGCTTCATCCAATTTTGCTGTCAAATCCCCTCGTTGCTGGCAGAGTCGGCAGACTTGTGGATCGGCAGGAGCAAACATGGAAGCACCAAACCTACCGGCGCAGTTCGTACAGGCACGAGGCATGGTGACGATCACTTTCTTCAGTTCACTTCACTCACTTAAAAACACTTAACTCACTTTAAAAACACTAAACTCACTTTAAAAAACACTTCACTCCCTTCAGGTCGCTTCACTTACTTAAATAGGCCTAACCGAAAACAAAAATGTTGAAATACACACAAATAGGTTATCAGCGGTGATAGCCTAACCAAAATTAAAACAAAACAAAATTAAATTTGAATACGCAGTGATAGCCGAACCGAAAACAATTTTATGTTTATTTAAACAGAAATAGGCCACCAGGGGTTATAGCCTATCCTAACCGAAAACAAAAATTATGAAATACCGGTACGCAGAAATAGGTCACCAGCGGTGATAGCCTAACTGAAAATTTAAAAATTGAAGTACGCAGAAATAGGCCACCAGGGATGATAGCCTAGACTAACCGAAAACAAAAATAACCGAAAACAAAAATTATGAAATACCGGTACGCAGAAATAGGCCACCAGCGGTGATAGACTAGACTAACTGAAAACAAAAATTATGAAATACTGGTACGCAGAAATAGGCCACCAGCGGTGATAGCCTAACTGAAAATTTAAAAATTGAAGTACGCAGAAATAGGCCACCAGGGATGATAGCCTAGACTAACCGAAAACAAAATTAACCGAAAACAAAAATTATGAAATACCGGTACGCAGAAATAGGCCACCAGCGGTGATAGCCTAACTGAAAATTTAAAAATTGAAGTACCGTACGCAGAAATAGGCCACCAGGGATGATAGCCTAGACTAACCGAAAACAAAAATAACCAAAAACAAAAAAGTATGAAATATGCAGAAGTAGGCTACCAGGGGTGATAACCTACCTAAAAAAGCAAAACAAATATATATATATATAATAGAATATGTGACTAAATATACGATTCACCAAATAGAGATTATATAAAAATAAAGTGTAACTGCACACAAGGGGTTAATATACTGTATCAACAGATGGCGCTGGTGTCACTGTAGGCTAGTCAAACAGGATTATATTTAGATAAACAAAGTTATCAGTCAAAGGTTACTACAAGATCATGCAAGCAACCACTAAAATTACAGATATATATAGCTACAGTAGGATACTGAATACGATAACTACTAGAGTTAATAAGAAAATACAAAGCTAGGTCGATTAGAGGTGCGCGTGCGTCGTCTGCTACAAGCTAGGATAACAAATGTAAACAACAATGTTTATCAGTCAGAAAAGCAATAAAATAACATGCACGGCAACTACAGAACTATGTGGAGGTTAAACAAGCACTTAACTACTGTTCATGCAATGAATAAAGGGAATTAGGATATGAAATACTCAAATTAGGATCGAGTTTTCTCAGTGGCGATGCGGAGCTGTTGGCGATGCTAAAGCCGGCGGGTGGTAATAGATCCAGCTGATTAACTTGTGCGAGCATAATTACAGCCCACTTGTATGGTAATTGTTCCAGCTGATTAACTTGTGCGAGCATAATTACAGCCCACTTGTATGGTAATAGATCCATCTGATTAACTTGTGCGAGCATAATTACAGCCCACTTGTATGGTAATAGTTCCATCTGATTAACTTGTGCGAGCATAATTACAGCCCACTTGTATGGTAATAGTTCCATCTGATTAACTTGTGCGAGCATAATTACAGCCCACTTGTATGGTAATAGTTCCATCTGATTAACTTGTGCGAGCATAATTACAGCCCACTTGTATGGTAATAGTTCCAGCTGATTAACTTGTGCGAGCATAATTACAGCCCACTTGTATGGTAATAGTTCCATCTGATTAACTTGTGCGAGCATAATTACAGCCCACTTGTATGGTAATAGTTCCAGCTGATTAACTTGTGCGAGCATAATTATTAAATCATTTGTTAAGGGGAGGTTTTTAGTTTGTTCCCTCGATCTCGATCAAGCTAAAGAAAGTACCCACAAGATAAATTTGTAAATTTTTCGATAGAACATTTTTCCGGCCAAAGGCCGGTTCCTCCTAAATTACAGGCTCGCTATCGCTCGCCAGGAAAAATTCGACACCTTAATGACACGAAAGCTCATAAAATTGATAGAAATGGGGTGAAAGGTCTTAAAATCGCCAAACTAATGGATCGAACGTCGTACAATATGAACACTAATGGGGTTAAACATGAGGGAGAAGGAGATCCAGAAAAAAATCGTATGTGAAAGTATCCCCTTTAAGAAATAATATTTACTACAAAACGAGATATTGAACAGGGTCGGAAGAGCCAAGCAGGTAGAACTATTGACATAATGTTATACTAGGTTGGCCGTTACTTGCTAGAGTCGCTGAAGCCGAGTATAATGTATCATCATAATTCTTAGTACTATAATGTACAATTGTTTGCCTACTATGAGCGGTAAATATATGTTATTACTTCATAAAATGTTAAGGGGAGGCAGACCGTTTTTCTGGACCCCCTTCTCCCTATTGTTTAACCCCACTAGTTTTGAAATTATAAGACGTTCGGTCCATTAGTTTGGCGATTTTAACACCTTTTCCCTCATTTCGTTGTCAATTTTAAGACCTTTTGTGCCATTTAGGTATCGATTATTTCCTGGCGAGCGAAAGCGAGCCTGCAATTTTAAGAGGAACCGGCCTTCGGCCGGGAAAACTTTCTGCCGAAAAATGTACAAATTTATCATGAAGGGGGTTCTAGGGGTTGTTTTTCTAAGCTTGATGGAGGTCTAACGAGGAAACTAAAAACAATATATATGAATAAATGAATTAATAGACCAAACAAACGGTTTGCCTCCTCTTAAATTGGTTGCCTACTATGAGCGGTAAATAAAGGACATTACTTCAAGTCAAGCCTCTCTCTCCTCTTTCTCTCTCACAGACACACAACACAGTTTACCAGCGTGACCTGAGCGGACAATACCTTAAAATTGCAAATTGGATGGAAATCCTAAGATCACGCAGACTCAACCAAGTGTACCCCGTCACACCCTCCCCTCCTCGCTCTCTCCTCTGGCCACACCTAGGCCAGATGTTATTATTGTAGACATGAGTACACATAATCTTTGGAGAGAAAAAAACAAAAACATGTAAATTGGTTCTACATTGTATTTCTGGTAACAAGCGATAAATTTATCTTTTACATTCAAACTTGAAGTTATGTAGCGTTACCTAATCTTAAATCATATCTATAACCTTGTTTACCATAATGTTCAGTTAGACATAGGACCATCTGTTATAGATCCTTTGATTAGGCTTTATAATTTATGTACCAGAATGACAAGCGATGAGGGAACACATTTTAGTTTTATATAGAACATACAATTATTGTATAATTGGATTGTTACTATTTCCTAGCAAGCAGATCAAACATTACTAGTGTATCTAGGTCTGTAAGCAGCCAAAATTGAGACTAACTGTCAGATCTGCCCCACTATGACAAAATATAAGAGACGTAACACACAAGGATGCACCACGGCTCCCCATTGGCCGCAGTAAATGTATAATACCGCTTTATTTGTCCATTTTGGTCTGATAGCGAGGCGTGTCGGATCTTGGAGAGTGCAATCCTTACCTGCACTTGATGGGTATTAAGGGAGATGGGTCGTTCTCCTGGGCTCTCTTCTTCTTTATGTTTAGCTCCATTAGTTTTCAGATTTTAAGACGTTTCGACGTTAGACGTTTGTTTTTATAAGCTTGATAGAGGTCTACGGAGGGAACTATAAAAATAGTAAAAAGATACATAAATTAGCAAATAAATACGTCCATCCCCCCATAAGGTATCAGAGGGAAGGGTAAGGGCGGATTCGCACGTAAACGCCCTCTTCAGAATTATGACGCGTTTTGACAGTTTTTCTAGCTATTATTATTAAGTTTGTTTTCAGCTTAGGAAGAACTTGTAAGAACTAGCGAGTAAATTTAAAGTAATATAACGTTCTTTGATTCCTAGACAGCCCTCCTAAATTAGATTAAATTGCCTAATGATAACCAGAATAACGTGTAAAATTGCTCCTCAGATACTGAAAGAGTTATCTGGCCACTTTTGACGGTAACACTTCGGGGGGGGGGGGGGGGAGTTACTAAAGCAAAATTTGGACACAAATCTTGATTGTATGTGATGCGTCTCTTCCGCAATTATCAGAAATCGAAGGCATTACTTCCATGTATCAATACCCTGCTGAATTACATATTATAGGAATCGTTTTCACGTATTCTTTATAACTTCATTGAAACAAGGTTGTATCTCTGTATATATATAATTATTCCGCATATATTCAGTACTGAGAAGCTAAGAAATTATTCGATAGGATTGTAAGAAAAACTAACATTAGGCTGCGTTCTGTAGCAGCGGTCATCTTGCCCATTGGAACCTGTGGTGGATAAGTTACCAAGCCTGTTATACAAGGGTTACTGGAACCTGTGGTGGATAAGTTACCAAGCCTGTTATACAAGGGTTACTGGAACCTGTGGTGGATAAGTTACCAAGCCTGTTATACAAGGGTTACTGGAACCTGTGGTGGATAAGTTACCAAGCCTGTTATACAAGGGTTACTGGAACCTGTGGTGGATAAGTTACCAAGCCTGTTATACAAGGGTTACTGGAACCTGTGGTGGATAAGTTACCAAGCCTGTTATACAAGGGTTACTGGAACCTCACAAATATTCACAGATCCATTTCCTCCTGGTTCCTATTTGCTGCTAGGTAAATAGAGGCACATGGCGTGAGGAGGCTGCCCACCCGTTTTGTAATGCTTTTGAATCCTGCACGAGTTCGCTATATTATAAACCAAACACACCAACCAATGCGCTACATCACAAAATACTTAATTTTATTCCACATTATATACTGTATATATATATATATATATATATATATATATATATATATATATATATATATATATATATATATATATATATATACACAGTATATATATATATATATATATACACAGTATATATATATATAATTTGATACGTTTGTACCCTGTTGGTAGTAGTATGCTATAAGCTGCATTATTCAACTTAGGACATGCCTATGGATGCCAATATTCTAGCATAATCAACCTTTTAGATGTGCAATGTATCTTACATTAACTGAGAGACTAAAGCTAGGACAGAGCATATGGTCACAGTATATAAAGTTATATTTATGATTATAACTGAGTAAAATTATATACAAGATAATGTGAATGTACATAATTAGTATTACTTTGAAAGAGGTTAACCTATATATACAAAGTCTAATACAGTGGAACCTGAAAGAGAACAGACCATAATATGGGAGGGAGAGCAAGTCAGCAGGGAATAACTAAGTATTTATCAGAGTGTGCTGTTGGTGAAATTATGTTAAATAAAGGCATATGGCTATATATATGCTTAATAATATAAACAGAGAGATCTATAGAACAAACAACATTTATAATATATATATTATGCTAGAGAAAATCTGGATATTGGTGAGTTCTACTAACGAGGAGAAGGAGAATTATAGCTAAGAAGTATATTAATAAACACGATGAAACACAAAGCAAGTTATACAATTGGTACATAACAACACTTATATACAGTATATACACGACTATATATAGTTTCACACAAAATACAAGGAGATATCAAACACATAGAAATCATACGCAAGTTGACAAAAAAATATGAAATTACAATTTGCTTTAGTTAGTGCTTAAATACTTGCATACTTAAATATGAAACAAGTGTTATACTACTAACAAACATGAATATGTTTATGGAATCAAATCTTTACGTGAGTTCTTCGATTGAATCAAGTTTATTTACAAACACAGTGAGATAGATATATTAGACTTATACAAATGGCAATGGTGAGTTTGAGTGTTTATTTTATTATGTTTCAGAAATTGAGTTTAGCATAGTTAGCCTGCCTCATCGATATGAAAAGCACGTTTTCTTTAGCCGCTCAACTATAGTATAAATTTTTATATTATGTTCACAAGGAATGATGATTATTTAACTATTTGAAATTCACTAATGATAAAGTGTGTGTGGCAGGTGTTATATCATTGAATAATTTCCTACTATTATTATTTCAATAGTAACCCCTCGCCATCTCGGACCTCTAAATATCGGAAACCCCGTACTAGCCAGATTGGCAACGGCCTCCCGGAAACGTACTTCCGTTTTTCGGTCATTTCCGTCATCGTTCCGACAGTCTCCGACGTTGTTGGACTTTATATACGTATTCGGAAACAGAGGGCAAATGTCCGTCATAACCGTCAAATGTACGTCGTCTGATATCTCGTATATTTCCGAAATGTGTCGTAACGGTGTCCGATAGATGGATGACATGTCGGCTGACGCGCTCATGTCACCGGACAATAAGGGTGAATATTTGACAAACAGAAGGGACGTCCGACGCCATCTTACATCCGGGGCCCAAGCGCCCCGCTTGGACCGAGCGTCGGAGTTAGGAGCGTCAGTCCGCACCAAGCTCTGTTGCGTTACAAATCGACACGTGCAATTATTAAGTTCGCCATGCCTTCCAAGGATAAGCCTAAGCTTTAGGTGACCTCTATATTACTCGAAACTAAGCTTCATATGTTGAAGGACCTGGACAGTGGGATGAAAGCTAAGCAACTCCAGGAGAAGTATAACTTAGGTCGATCAACAATCTACGACTTCATCCGGGACAAGGAGAAAGTCCGGCAACATGGCGCAGCTGTACTTCACGGCCCCTCTACCGCCAAGATCTTTCACAAGGCTAAGCTAGCCTATCAAGACATTGACGATGCAGTTTTGAAGTGGTACAGACAACATCGTGCTGAGGGCATACCAGTGAGAGGTATCGAGATACAGCATGCAGCAGAATGCTTCGGACAGCACCTTCATCACCCAAACTTCAAGGCAAGCGAGGGGTGGTTGTGGAGGTTCCGCAATCGCCATGGCCTCATCAACAGAACCATTTGTGATGAAATTTTGAGTGCGAATATTTCGGCCATAGAACCTTTCACTGAACGCTTCCAAGCCCATATAACCGAGGAACATCTTCAACATTGGCAACTCTATAACGGCGACGATACTGGCTTGTATTGGCGTTCTCTGCCCTCCAACACTTAAGCTTACCGTGAACTCACGTCCATACCTGGCCACAAAAGTGTGAAGGACCGCATATCCATGCTTTGTTGAGCCAATGCCGACACAAGCCACCGTGTGACCCCTACAATTGTCGGAAAATCGCAGAAACCTAGAGTTATTAAGGACCTCATCATCAACAATCAACTCCCTGTCGACTACTATGGGTCGAAAAAAGCTTGGTTCAATCAGTTAATCACTGAGGATTTTTTCATAAGAGATTTGTACCTGATGTTCGGTCTTTCCAAAATCGTGTGTATAGCATATCTTATGACGAAGCTGTTGCCATCTTATTGTTGGACAACGCACCTGCCCACCCTTGTACCACGAAACTGGAGAGTGCCAACGATAAAATCAAGACCATGTTTCTGCCTCCTAATACCACAAGTGTTATTCAGCCCATGGGCCAAGGAATAATTGAAGCTTGCAAAAGGCGTTACAAGAGGAAGTTCCTGGAGCAGTGCCTTGTCATCATTGAAGATGGGATGGACGATGAAGGTTATGTGGATACTCGCGGGAAGAAGTCTCTACAAAACCTAAAGAAGTACACATTGAAAGACTGTATTTACAACTGGGCAAAGGTGTGGCGTGAAGTGTCTTTCAACACACTGAGAAAAGGGTGGACCAAGGTTTTGAATATCCCAAAGGTGCAAGATCCAGGTTTCGAAGGTTTTGGAGCAGGAGAATTCAGGAACCTGTTGAACCAGGGTAACCAGGGTGACCTCCCCGAAGAAGACGTCGACAATTGGCTGCAAGAAGATAGAGACCTACCTGGACATGAGCATAAGACTGACGAACAGATTCCAGTAGAGGTGTTAGGGGTACCTGAGGAAGAGCCCCAGGATGAATCAGACGAGGAGGCACAGGTGGCCAAGATATCCGTCTCGCTGGCCCTCGACTCCTTCGACACCATTCTTCAGTATCTGGCCCAAGAAGATAACCCGAAGTTGCAGTCCCTATATGAACCACTACGTAGTGGTCGATTCCATATTCAGAGGGCACACCTTGATCGCAAAAAGCAGCAGAAAATCTGCTCCTTTGTACCTTCTGCGCCTGCAAGATTTCGTACTTCGTCTGCGACCAGTGGGGTGTCGCTTGCTAGCACCTCCTCCCTCCACAGTGTTTCATCAGTTGCTAGCACCTCGTGGAGCACTGCAGACACTGTGCCACTCTCAGATTTGGAAACGGACTTGGATAACCTAATGAGTAGTACACCTGTGCCCATGGATATATCTGAACCTGACCTTGTTAGTGAGGTGGAGAAGAACAATGTGGTGGAGAAGGACAGTGAGGGTAAAGGTAAGGGTCCTATGAAAGGCAAGGGATATGGTCCTAAGAAGAGTGGGGGTGTGAAGAACAGTGAGGTGGAGAAGGACATTGAGGTGGAGAAGAACAGTGAGGTGGAGAAGGACATTGAGGTGGAGAAGGACAGTGAGGTGGAGAAGGAGAATTTTCACTCTGTTGAACACCATCTCTCCTCCTACAACCTGATATTCTTTTCCTCACCGAAACTCAGGTGTCTGTAGCAACATCCAGCAGCCCCTTCTCTGTATCCTCCTACTTTCTCTATCCTAGTTTCAAAGCCAAAGGCGGATGTTGTGCATATGTGCACAACAAACTCACTTGCTCTCGTGTTCCCGATTTCGACTCCTCTGAATTCTCAACTTTAAGGCTCAAACTTTCCTGTCATTCTCTTACTAAATATTTCTGTGCTGTCTATCTTTCCCCTAGCTCTACCAAATTTCCCAAATTCTTTGACTATCTAAACTCTACAGTGGAACACATTCTATCCATTTCTCCTTTCTTAGAAATCTCCATCTTAGGAGATTTCAACGTTCACCACCGCCAATGACTGACCCATCTGGTGAACAAGCCTACGTCTTTTCTATCCTAAATGACCTAGAGCAGTTAGTTCAGCAACCCACCCGTATCCCGGATCGCCTCGGAGATCGGTCCAATATTCTTGACTTGTTTCTAACTTCTAACCCGTCTTCTTATACTGTCGATCTTTTCTCTCCTTTGGGCTCCTCCGACCATAAACTTATCTCTGTCATCTGTCCTATCTCTCCAGTACGGCCACCCGATCCTCCTACCCGGCGGCGCTTGTGGCACTTTGGCGCTGCCGACTGGGAGGCTCTCCGGCAGTACTTATTTGATTTCCCATGGAATGATTTCTGCTTCTGTGGCCGGGGACCCTCGGAGAGTGCTGAACGCATTACCGAGATAATCCTATCGGGCATGGAAGCATACATTCCATTCTCTTTCTCTCAGACTAATGCTAAAAAATCTTGGTTTACTCACGCCTGTTCTACTGCTGTCCGCAATAAGGAGGAAGCATTCAAACGGTACCGACGCCTTAAAACTCAAGACTCTCATTCTTCCTATGTTTTTGCCCGGAATCAAGCCAAATCTGTTCTCCGACTTGCCAAGCACTACTCTAGCTCTTCCCAAGCTTTCTGGCATTTAGCCAAAAACCTCACCAACAATTTCACTTCCTCGTCTTTCCCTCCCCTTTTCCACTCTGATGGCACAACCATCACTTCTTCCCCTGACAAAGCTAAACTCTTCGCTCAAACTTTTGCTAGAAACTCCACCTTGGATGATTCCGGTGCTATTCCTCCCTCTTCACCCTCCTCTCTCTTACTTATGCCAAATATCCTTATCTCTTCTAAAGATGTACTTTCTACCCTCTCTGGGCTTAATACTAAGAAGGCATACGGTCCGGACGGTGTTCCTCCTGTTGTACTCAAAAACTGTGCTTCCGTGCTGACTCCCTGCATAGGTAAACTCTTTCGTCTCTGTCTATCTTCTAACGTCTTCCCTTCATGCTGGAAGTTTGCTCTCATTCAACCTGTCCCAAAGAAGGGTGACCGCTCTCAACCCTCCAACTATCGTCCAATTGCTCTCATCTCTTGTATTACTAAAGTTTTTGAAACTATTCTTCCTTCCAAATTTCTTAAGCATTTCTCTTCTCAAAATCTGCTCTCAGATCGCCAGTATGGCTTCCTTAAGGGTCGCTCTTCTGGTGATCTTCTTTCTTATCTTACTAGCTCTTGGTCATCCTCCTTTCGGGACTTCGGTGAGACTTTTTCTATTGCACTAGACATATCGAAAGCCTTTGATAGAGTCTGGCACAAATCTTTAATTACTAAACTACCCTCCTTCGGTTTCTATCCCTCCATCTGTGCCTTTGTCTCTAATTTCCTTTCCGGCCGTTCCATAGCTGCGGTTGAGGACTGCCATCGCTCACTTCCTCACCCTATAAACTCCGGTGTTCCTCAGGGCTGTCCTATCTCCTATTCTCTTTCTAATTTTTATAAATTTTCTTCTCAACTGTACCTCAATTCCCATCCATTCATACGCAGAGGACTCAACCTTACACTACTCCATTAGTTTTTCAGAATGCCCAAGCCAGTAATTCCTTAACGACAAACAGAATGAAGCCATAGAACACTTAAATTCTGATCTAACTACTATCTCCAATTGGGGCAGAGAAAACCTTGTTACCTTTAATGCTTCCAAAACTCAATTTCTCCATCTATCTACCCGTCAGGAACTCCCAGCGGACTATCCCTTATTCTTCAACAATACAAAAATTAATCCTTCATCTTCTCTCAATATTCTTGGTGTCTCTTTTTCTTCTGCTCTCAGTTGGAAGGACCATATTACCAGTCTTGCTAAGGCAGCCTCCCAGAAGCTGGGTGTGCTCAACTGCCTTAGGGGGTTCTTTACCCCTGCACAGCTTCTTGCTCTGTACAAGGGCATAGTGTGTCCTTGTATTGAGTATTGTTCACATGTGTGGGGAGGTTCCTCTCTCACCGCTCTCCTAGACAAAGTTGAAAGGAAGGCTTTTCGTATCATTAACTCCCATCCACTCACCAACTCTCTGCAATCTCTCTCTCTCCGCCGCAATGTTGCATCTCTCTCGCTATTCTATCGCTAGTATAATAATCAGTGTTCCTCAGAGCTTTCCCAGTTTATATCACCTCCTTTACGTAGGGCATATGGTACCCGTCTTGCAACACAATCCCACCCCTACTCTGTGCAACTCTCCAACCCAAGAGTGAAACATTACTCTCAAACTTTCTTCTATTCAACAGCTGAGCTCTGGAACTCTCTCCCAGAATCAGTCTTTCCCTCTTCCTATGACTTAAATTGCTTCAAAATCCATGTGTCCAGGCATTTTGGCTCGAACGTCCCTTGATTATGGCCCTGTCACTCTTTCAACTATGGGGGAGGCACTCGCTATAGGCAGTTCTGCCTTTTGCCTCCCTCACTTACATAGAAAAAAAAAGAAAGAAGTGAGGTGGTGAGTGTAATGTACTGTACAATACATATTGTAAAACTAAACTACATGTACTGTGTTTTCTATTACAGATTATAGGGTTCGAATAGGGTAGTCTTCGTTTTCTAGGGTGATGCAGACTTCTCTCTTGAGATCGGATTTTTCCGTAGTCTCCGGGTTCATTGTTGCCTCGGACATACACTGGTTAGGTCGGATTTTATCCTCTGTAAGGTCGGACACAAGCCGGACTCCGGACATCTCGGAAAATCGGACATTTCGGACTGGGTCTCCCCCCCAATTAGTCCAAAATGGCGAGGGATTACTGTAAGTTGGTACGGGAATATCTAATTGTAAGCTTAGAGTATTTAAATAGGGGAGAACCTAGGACAGTGCACGTGTTGTGTATTCCTGAAGAGATAGACATTTATTAACTACAAAGAAGGGACTCTAAAATTAGAGATGGGGCTTCTAGGTTGGCTCTCTTCCTTAGTTGGTGTTCGATCAGGCCTCAACTTCTGGGCTGGGCAAACTTCAGATTTTCTTATATTATCTCCTTCGCTGATGCTAGGTCTCGAACCACTAGCTTTGTAAGGTCTCGTAAAACGAGCAAGGGAAGGTGTAGAGGGGATTCTCTGTCATCGTAACTCTGGTCTATGACCTGGAGAGTGAGCTTCAGGCCTAACAGTTACCACTCGTTGCACTGTTGCTGTTTTCAAACACAAAGTATAGCTAGAACACTTGGCAGGTTCAATCTTAGACCTGAAAAGCAAATATCTTACTTAACAGAATTATCAAAACACTTGACAGGTTCAGTCTTCAGACATGACAAGCTAGTATCGTACTTAGTAGTGCTAGTGTCGAACTTAGCAGGACTAGTCTTGTACCTAGTATTAGGCCAGTTTTTAGACCAGAACAGGCTAGTATCGTACCTAGCAGAATCCTTGATGCTAGGCTGGTGCACATAGTCTGTGTTCATTCTGTGTTGTTTGATTGATCTCATTTACAGGCTTTGTGGTGATCTTGGCAGCTATAAATGGCATGTTTTCTTATGTTGCTTGGCGCGGGAGCATAATGCGAACGTGAAGGGCGCGCTAGAACTCTCTCGTGGTGTCTTCTGCGTCTTTATGTTTTGGTAACTGGCGTGGTGTAGACAGAAACAATTTGTATAGTTGGCATTACAATATTCTTTATATCGTATGTGTTTATTCTTGATTTTGAAGGTGAGTAGAGATCTCATGAAATAGAGAACAACAATAGCACTAAATTATACTTTACTCTATATCTCATAAGGATAGATTTTCCAGGAGTCTCGGGCAAGGTCTGACTCTGGTTTCTCTTCCTCTTCTTCTGTCACTGTTTCTCTGGGATATATCTGGTCTGTCGTCAGGGCACCTTATCCTTCTCGCACTTCCTCTGCTAGTCTGGCTGTGAGCTCGGTAAAGGGGCCACTTTTACAGGCATACAAATACGCAGTGTCTCCTTGACAACACTGAATTTGGAGCAGTATTCTGAGGTATAGCAAACTGGGTGAGAAGCCTGAGGTAGCAGATCTTGAGTCCTGAGGTAGCAAATGGCCACGACTAACCTGAGGTAGCAATAGCCTTACAGCTTAGGGAAGCGCTGGAGCTGGAATGCTGCCGAAGAGCCACTCCAACTTGGCCTCTACCCTTTTCTGGAGCCTCTTGCTGGGGCTTGGCTTCCAGAGAAAAGGGGCCACAGGTACCCTTACAATGAGGCTGGACTTGGGGACCTTCTGTCATCGGGTGGTAGTGATGTTGGTGGTGCTGGAAGTAAGGGTATGAGGGTGCTGGTTGTTGTTGAGGTGGCGGGAACGATGTGTGCAATGTGGCATGGAATTGTTGAGTCTGGCATACCATAATTATATTAGGGACAAATCAAAATATAATACATACACCGAGTTAGTGGCCGTACATTATTTATATATTAATTTATTTTTTATTCATTTATTTATTTATTATTATTTTGTTTAGGAAATATCTTTTAGAATTATTATCATTTGTGTATTTGAGATATGAATTTCGATAATCCTTCTCATTGCTTGCATGTTATTGCAATGCATATACTGTATATGGTAATGGTATTCAATTCACAAACACTAGACTGCCGACTTTGGAATGACACTTGACCGGCTCAACTCGAAGCGCCAACACCATTTCGCCCGCCGCTTGAAACTTGACCATATTTTGAGTATAACATTGCTCATTCCTTTATTTGTTTGCATGAGCTGTAGCTAAGTGCTAATTATACCGCCCTGTAGTTGCATTGCATGTTATTTTGCTGTGTTTTTTTAATGATAAACGTTTGTTTATAGAGACTGCCATTGTTTACATTAGTACTGGGTAGTAACGACTAACGACGCACGATTGTAACAAACTATTTGCTTGTTCCATATTATATTGTTCTAGCCCTTGTTGTAGTAATGTTTACCCTCACTGTAGTTAAGTGCTTTGTAAATCACCCAGTAGTTATCTTGCATGACATTGTACCTGTATTTTTTACTGATGAACGTGTGTTTTTCAAAATTATCTTTGCCAAATAAAGCGCCGCCGCCGACACCAGCGCCACCTGTGTACGCATAAACAAATTAACCTTCATCTTGTAGTTTATAAATGAGTCTAGTCATTACTGTACCTAGTTGAACCTTTTCTCTTGGTTGACTATATAAATCGCGCACACTGACATTTGTTGAGATAGTTTCAATATTGGGTTAGAATAATTTTGTTAATGGGATACTTTTTGATAGCCTATATAAGCGCATTTCAGATACTTGTCATCATATTAATAGGCCTATTACACTTTTGTCAGAGATATTACAAATTTCATTATTTTGTTGTGTCGACCACTGTATA
This sequence comes from Paralithodes platypus, assembly GCA_032716605.1. NCBI lineage: Eukaryota > Metazoa > Arthropoda > Malacostraca > Decapoda > Lithodidae > Paralithodes > Paralithodes platypus. Next base: position 27,877,136 of record CM064524.1, on the reverse strand, counting down.
TACTAACTATTATTGTTTTGTTGTGTCGACCACTGTATATACTAACTATTATTGTTTTGTTGTGTCGACTACTGTATATACTAACTATTATTGTTTTGTTGTGTCGACCACTGTATATACTAACTATTATTGTTTTGTTGTGTCGACCACTGTATATACTAACTATTATTGTTTTGTTGTGTCGACCACTGTATATACTAACTATTATTGTTTTGTTGTGTCGACCACTGTATATACTAACTATTATTGTTTTGTTGTGTCGACCACTGTATATACTAACTATTATTGTTTTGTTGTGTCGACCACTGTATATACTAACTATTTGTTTTGTTGTGTCGACCACTGTATATACTAACTATTATTGTTTTGTTGTGTCGACCACTGTATATACTAACTATTATTGTTTTGTTGTGTCGACCACTGTATATACTAACTATTATTGTTTTGTTGTGTCGACCACTGTATATACTAACTATTATTGTTTTGTTGTGTCGACCACTGTATATACACTAGTTTTTATACTAACTATTATTGTTTGTGTCGGCCACTGTATATACTACTAGTTTAATTTACCTCCATTTACTTTTGTACTCTCTATTAAATCTTGTGTCGTTATTTTTCTTTTCATTCCAGGTGTATTATTGACGTGATGTAAAAGTAAAATTTTCAGGCTTAAATTGCATTATAAGTGACGTGAAGTGATTTAAAGTGAGTGAAGTGATTTACAGTGAGTGAAGTAAGTAAAGTGATCTGAAGTGTGTGAAGTGAATAAAGTGTTCTAAAGTGGGACAAGTGATTAAAAATGACTTGAAGTAAGTGAAGTGATTTGATTTTTTTGTATTGTCACCATGTCTCGCGCCTGCACGAACTGTTCTGGTAGGTTTGGCCCTACCATGATTGCCTGCCCCGAGGTTCATGTCTGCCGATTCTGCCAGCTCCAAGAAGATTTGGCAGCTAAACTGAATGAAGCTAACATCAAGGTTAATGCCCTCACCAAGAAGCTGGAAACACTCCAAGAATTTGCGACGCTCAACGTAGGAGTATCATCAAATGAAACAATTACTACCTCTGCGGCATCTTCCAGCAGCCCAACGCCTGATATAGCGGTACCCGCTTCAGTACATGTACCACGTCAGGAAAATTCAAATAATAACGCCACTCCCCCTCAGGCAATTTCCGCATCGTGAGAAACAACGTTCGCCCCATCGCAAGAAAGATCATGACCGAAACCATGTGCCAGAACCGTTACCAGATTCTTGCGGATTTGGACGACGAAGAAGAAATAGAAGAAATTCGGCTCCTCTGAGATTTCATGGTTCGTGGACAACTTACAGAGTTCTGCGGCAGGAATTGCTTCTGTATCCCGGGTGGCGGTGTGGACAACGCTGCAGCTGCAGTCAACGAAGTTTTGAAGTTAGTCCCCTCACGCACAATGTACGTCATTCATGTCGGTTCTAATGATGTGCAGCGGACCCAATCGGAGGACCTCATGCTGAAGTATTGGAAGCTGATTCAGATGTATAAGGAAAAGTCACACAGAGTCATCATATCAGGGATCGTCCTTAGGATCGATGTGAAGAGCTGATTCTTCAACATAGCCACTAGCGTAAATCATCGTCTGGCTAACTTCTGCAGGGAGGAAAAAGTTGGATTCATCAATATCTGGAATGACTTCTACCATGAAGATCATCTGTTTGTAGCGGATGGAGTCCATTTGAACCAGGTGGGAGCAGCAAGATTTGGCCACCTGCTTCACGAAGCAGTAAAGGATTTTCGAAAAAGAAGCAGAGCCAACCAAGGACCACCAGTGACGAGGATCGAGGACAGCGAGGACCGAGGACCACCAGGGATGAGGATCGAGGACCGTGGACCACCAGGGATGATGATCGAGGACCGAGGACTACCAGGGACGACGATCGAGGACAGCGAGGACCGAGGACCACCAGAGACGATGATCGAGGACAGCGAGAACCAAGGACCACCAGGGACGATGATCGATGACACCGAGGACCGAGGACAACTAGGGATGAGGATCGAGGACTGAGGACAGACAGGTATATAAATGTAGATCCGACCAGAACCAAGAATTTGAATAAAGAGTGTTCCGTGAATTCCAAATTCAACACTTTATAGGTTTCTATGCAAACGCTTGTAGCATACGCAATACATTTTCAGATTTAGAGGAACTAGTATTTACAGAAAAGTACGATGTTATTGGCATAACAGAATCTTGGCTCAATACAAAAGGCAGACTTTTTAGCAGAGTATTCACTTCCTGGTTATGTAATGTTTGAGAAAAGCCGGATAAAATAAAAATGGAGGTGGCGTTTTACTTTTTATCAAAGAAAGTATTAACCCGACCCTCTCGTCAAAACCTCAAATTGTGAACGTCGATACATCCTTTGTGCTAAAAAAGAATAATAAAGGTACAAAAATAATACTTGCATTAATATACAGACCTCCAGCTCAATCAGTGCAAACTGACCAAGAAATTTATGAACATATTGCAGACATAAGTAACTCGAAAAATACCGTAATTTTTTGGCGACTTCAATTTACCTGTGACCAAGTGGGGAGATAGTATTTGTAAAGGCTGGGGTGGCTAGGTACTTGGTCCAGGGAAACGCCCGTTACTGATGACTTCTTTAATGGTTAAACCTGCAAGATTACATACATTTACTAATATGACAAAACATAAATCTCTATTTTTGAAGCTAAAATAAATGTATAAATACTTGTTATAATGATTGATGACATTAACAATAATAATAACAAAAACAAATATATAGAATATATAAATAATAATAATAATGAAAAACTGAATTCCTAACTTAACCAACCAATTCAAATGTAATGCCATGAAGTCAACACACATTATGAATTTCAATATTCTCAAACTCTTATTATAAAGTTATTCCACCATCAATTCCAACACAAATAAAATATCACATGTTCGTATATACGATCGAACATAAATTTGCGAAACTCTTAGGAAAGTGTATATTACCTTAAAGTCTAAACAATACGTAAACACTACAAACATATGCCACTGCAAATATTATTACCGATATCTATAACTGTCATATCTTTCTTATTATATACATAAGGATTTACAATACAGTTTACACACCATGGTTAAAATCACACAAGACCATACAGATACCGGTAACAATAATAGGGATAACCACAATATTTACAGTATGAACGGGAGCCAGCCACCACCTAACACTACATTAATGCCTTCTTGAACAATGACCAACCACTCCCTATCATACAGGACCCGCCAAATAGTAGTCAAATGAAAATATAAACAACTTCATACAGACCCCGCCAAATAGTAGTCAAATGAGAATATAAGTAACTTCAAATTTAGCATAACATAATGCTAATAGGCTGTAAGTGAACCTTTGCCATTAATATATCAAACTTACAAATGCACACAAACAAGGTCTCAAAACCCACCACAGCGAAGCCCCATGAGCTAATAAGCTAAGTAATCAGAAACAAACTATAGACTTAAAAAACAGGCAAACCCAAGCTCTCCTTCACAAATCAATGTTCAGATCCACAATCATTGATCAACACTTGTACAAAAAAGACAAACAGCACAGTACAAAATCCTGCACTCGCTAATTAACACAAACTTAAATCTTCAGCGTTAACACTCCCCCCTTTGAGCCGAAGTGCTCAACCTAACACTTATTGCACTGTACCTGTAGCTTCCAAAAGACAACTTTGTAACGGGGCGCCGAAATATGTTCCTTTGTGTTTTAACTTTCACTGTTCTTACAATACCATCTGTGCTTGGGAAGGTTTCCGTTATCCTACCTAGATTCCAATGATTACGAGGCATATTGTCATATGTTAACAAGACCAAATCACCCACATAAAGTTACGAGAAGGTACCAGCCTCCTTTGACGTTGTCTCAAAAGCGGTAGATACTCCTTTACCCAACGCTTCTAATATTTATCTGCCAGTAACTGTGCATGCTTCCATCTCCTACGGTATATCTCCGCCTCAGATATACCACCTAGAGGTAGTGCTGGACCATAGCTTGGAAGTAAAAGATGTGAGAGAAAGAGAAAGAGTCTCAAGATCACGGACATCCTCAGATGTTTGAGTTATTGGGCGGCCATTGACTATTGCCTCAACTTCACAGAACAGAGTACTAAGTCGTTCATCAAGTAACACTTGGGAGCCTACAACTGCCATCAGTACCTTCCTCGCAGTCCTTATCTGCCTCTCCCAGACACCTCCCATATGAGATGCCCCAGGAGGATTGAAAACCCATTCTACATCCTTCCGAAGCATGTAATCTCTTATTCGTTCATCATTATTCCATTTTGTTACCACTTGTCTTAGTTCTTTTACTGAACCTACAAAATTTGTTCCATTTTCTGACCGAATCCTTCCAGGAAAACCTCTGCGAGCTGAAAATCTTGTCAATGCATTGAGAAAGGCATCTGTATCTAATGCCACAAGAACTTCTAAATGAATAGCTCTAGTACTTAAGCAAGTAAATAAACATCCATACCTCTTAATGCGACTCCTACCTAGTTTGACAGATATAGGACCAAAACAATCAATACCAGTGTAATAGAAGGGTGGTTTACCTGGTGTTACTCTGTCTTCGGGAAGTGGAGCAAAGCGTTGTTTTCCTGGTTGTTCATTAACTTTGCGACATATTATGCAGCTCTTTATAATCCTGTCTACTAGAGGTTGGCACTTCGGAATCCAATATTTCTGTCTCATTACTGAAATTGTGTGTTCTCTTCCCGAATGTCCTGCTTGGATCTTGTGCATATCACGTACCAGCCGCTCCATGACATGATAATCTCTTGGCAACAGTATAGGACACTTACTCTCAGCAGATATTGGTGAATGTTGGAGCCTTCCATTTACCCTTAAGATACTCATCTCATCTAAATACGGCTCCAAATAATGCACGGAACTTTGCCTAGGTACCCTTTCTCCTCCAGATCTTAGAACCGCTATCTCGATCTCAAACACCATATTTTGGATGAAGCGAAGTATAGCTAATCCTGAATTACGAGTTTCTGTTACACTAAGGTCTCCCTTAGTACATGTAGATGAAAGTCCTCTTCTGTCCTTCGTCCAGTGGATGAATCTTCTCAACCATGCAACCCCTTTACATAGTTGTTGCCAGTCAGAATACCTTTGTAGCAATCTAGTGGATGAATTCACAGTTGAGTGTATTACTGAAGGTTTAGCACACAAATCCCTTTTTACCTCTGGGTTATCTACAGGAAGGTAATTAACTGAATTTGGTGTCTCTGGCCAGTAAATCTCATCCTTCCCCAAAAATCCTGGACCCAAAGTCCATCTTCCACCCTTAACTAGTTCCGCTGCTGTAAGTCCACGTGTTGCGTCATCAGCTGGGTTTTGAAGAGTATCAACATACCTCCACTGTGAGAGTTCCGAAGCATTATGGGTTGTTGCCACTCTGTTTTTTTTTTTTTTTTTTTTTTTTTTAAGAGACAATGAACGGAGGAAGGAAAAACACAGATAAAACAAAAAGGTCCATGTGCCTAAAGGCATCCTCCATTCATAAAATGTTTGTAACAACTGGATTTAAACATTTGTTGATTGTAAGTTTGTGGAAAGCAATTCGAGGGAAGTGAATTCCAAAGAGTAGTAGCTCTGGGGATAAATGAATTCTGATAAGCAGAAGTTCTGCATTGTGGAGGAGAAAGTGTAAATTCATGGGCGCTCTCAGCTGCCCTAGTTCTACGGGGAAAGATGTGGAGAGGCGGCACAATTGAAGCAAGTTCCTCGGAACAATTGCTGTGAAAATATCTGTAGAATAATGCAAGGGATGCAACGTTTCTTCGTATGGCTAATGTAGGAAGGTCCTGTGTGATTGCAGGGTTATTGATTAATCTAATAGCTTTATTTTGAATTTTGTCCAACTGCCTCAATGCAACCACTCCACTTCCACCCCACAGAGGTGAACAGTAATCCATCTGAGAGCGCACATGACTTTTATATATTACGGCCAACTGCTCGTCAGTGAAGAATTCTCGAACTCTGTACAGGAGTCCCAGTTTTTTAGAGGCATTCTTAGCAATGCTTCTAACATAATGTGTCCAGCTCAAGTTAGTAGTTAATGTTACACCGAGAATGTCAATACTAGGGGAAGTGGGAATATTTACATCATTAAAAATATATGGGAGTCAGTGAGATTCTGTCGGTTAGAAAATTGAATGTACTTGGTTTTCTGTGCATTAAAGGAAACTAGATTCTCTTGTCCCCATTCATTAATTCTAGAAAGGTCCTGGTTCAGAGAAATTGCAGTGTTTATTTTTGAATTTATAAGATCGGGTTGGGTGAAAGAATTGGTAAATGTGAAGGAACTGTGGAGTGTTGAGTCATCTGCGTAGGAATGTATTGGATTATGAGTGGTAGATATGAGATCATTGATATGAATGAGGAACAGAGTTGGGGCCAAAACTGATCCCTGGGGAACACCAGCATTTATTGAGTGAAATTGAGAATAAAGGCCATCTACCATTACACGTATTTTTCTGTTATGAAGATAAGAAGAAATTAGTGGAACTAATGATGCAAGGCCGTAGTGTGACATCTTCGACAATAAGGATTGATGCCAGACTCTATCAAATGCCTTTGATATATCCAGTGCTATTGTATGTGTTTCACCATGTTGGTCTGTAGCTTGGTTGATTTGATGCGTAAGAAGGCAAAGAATGTCTGCAGTTGATCGACATCGTCTAAAACCATATTGCCTATCACTGATTAATTTATTATTCTCCAGATGCTTAATTATGTGATTATTTAATATAATTTCAAAAATTTTGCCAAGAGTGGAAGTTATAGCTATTGGTCTGTAGTTTGATGGATCTGAAGAGGCACCTTTTTTAGGAACTGGATGGATGTTTGCTTCTTTCCAGGGTACTGGGAAGCATGAGGTATGAGTACACAGACGGAAACATTTTGCCAATACAGGAGCGAGCACCAAGGAGCAATTCTTAAGTACTATTGGAGGAATTTCATCTGGACCAGGAGCCTTATCTACTGAGAGATTCTGCAAAATAGTTTTGACATGTCTGGTGTGGATCTTAAGTGAGGGAATTTCAGGTGAATTAAAATTAAGTACAGGGACATCTTGATTTATTTCATCTAAGGTTGAGTTGGTGGAGAAAATATCTGCAAGAAGGTTAGCTTTACCTCGTGGGTCACTTACAAGATTGCCAGTCGGAGATTTTAATGGTGGAATGGATGAAGCAGTAGTGAAGTTGGATTTGAATGAGTTAAGAGTAGACCAAAATATTTTGTTATCATTTGGATTATTTAGAAGTTTATTTGCCTGCTTATGGAGAAAGTTTGATTTAGTTAGGTTTAATACAGTTTTGGCATGATTTCTGATGTTTCTAAAGTAATTAAAGGCTTCATGTGTTTTTGATCTTGTGTATGCATTGTAGGCTATTGCTTTTTGTTCAGTTACTCTAGCACAATTATGGTCAAACCATTTAGGTGAATTAGATCTTTTACTGTACTTTTGATGAGGAATAAAAGTTTCCATTCCAATTTTTACAAAATCTTGTATGTGGCTCAAGGTGGAGTGTGCATCATTAGAAAAGAAAGAGGTCCAGGGAATATCACTAAAGAAACCTTGAAGACCCTCCCAGTCTGCCCTATCGTAATGCCATTTAGTCACCAAAACAGGTTCAGAGTGGGAAGGTGTGGTAGGTGATACACAGGTGGCCTGTATCAGACAGTGATCAGAAGATCCAAGTGGGGACCTCACTGTAACATCATAATTTTCTGAATTGGTTGTTAAAAATAAGTCCAGTAGGTGGGAATTATGATTAGGATTATCTGGTACACGGGTGGGTTGGTTGACTAGTTGAATGAGATTAAATGAGTCTGCAAATAGCTCACATTCAAGACCAGCATCATCAGTCCTGGCTGAATGAGTGAGCCATTCAACATTATGGACATTAAAATCACCCAACACAGTGATTTCAGAAGAAGCATTTAAGTTGAGGACACTGAGTTGTGAGGACAGAGAATCAAAAAGACTTTGCTCTGGAGGAGTATTTGGGGAACGGTAGATGCAACATATGTATTTAAATTTACCAGCAGAAATTAATTTGTATATAGAATAATCAAAATAGGGACAATTGAAACTAGTAACCTCCTCCAGGGCAATTTCAGATTTTGCGAAGCAACATATACCACCTTTAGGTCTGAAATTTTGGAGCAGTTGATAACCTGGAAAATTAAATCTAGATGTGTCAGATGTGGATGTTACTTGAGTCTCTGTCAAAAAAAGGAGAGTAGGGGATTCTGCTTGAAGAAATTGGTGTACAGAATTGATGTTAGAGTGAAGTCCCCTTATATTACTAAAGAAATAGCTGTACTGACAAGCAGCTTTGGGACGTTGCAATGCTCTTGACACAGTCGCATGATGACGACCGGGAGGGCCCTGTGTCAATAACCCAACCCTGCCGGGGGTGGATATCCGAGGGACCACCAGGTTTGCTCTTAACAATTGTACTGCCATATTTATAAGGTAAGTGTATGGTGTTACATGTATGATATGTAGTGGGAAGAGTAGTATTTTATGGATAGAGGATAGCGATGTAGGGCAATGTCGTGAAGTTGGATGTGTATGTTATATAAAGAGGGTTTTCCTGATACCCCTGATGTGTGAGGCAGAAAGATATGTATCCAGCTACCAAGGCCTGGGAGAGAAAATGGAATTCAGGCTATTCCCTGAGTCTCCCGAAACCTTGGCGGTAGTACTTCCCTGGGCGGGGCTGCCTACCCCTACTACCTACAGAAGTGTTAGCTTTTGTTAGCTACAAAGGTGTGAAATCTCTGGCTGGTATTTGTAATGTATTGAAGAGTAAGCACACTGTCTGTCCAAAACACAGATCTAATTGGCACCAAGTCTAATTCGTCTCTCAGCATAACATCAGACTGAGTGGCTAGCACAGCAGCAGATAGTTCAAGTCTTCGAATTGTCAGCTGTGTGAGCGGGGCAAGTCGAGATTTCCCAAATACATATGAGCAATGGACACCCAAATCACTCACAAATCTCAGGTAAGATACTGTTCCATATGCTACTTGAGAACCATACAAAAATGGTGTAGTTCACAATATTTTACCCTTTCAAATCCTTGAGGTACAAAACATCGGTTGATGCAGAACTGTTCAAAAGCTGGCAACTCTTCTAGCCATTTATGCCAGGAAATTTTGGTTTCTGGACTCAGTGCTTCATCCCATCCTTGTTTTCTTCTGCATTTCTCTTGAAACATGATCCTTCCTTTAACACTCAAGCCGCGGGGCCCGACATATGTCGAGCGAGAGAATAATGGCCACCCCTGCGGTGCCCGACATTAATCGGGCGGGATTTTGAGCACATTATCGACTCTGAGAGAGAGTCCACGTATTGGGAGGACGATAGGCGGGCTCTGACCGTTCGGCACGGACCCAGTGCCGTAACTGACACTACCTCTTGCAACATTCCACACCCACGACCTCGCGAGACCAGGAAAAAACTCGGGAAATGACCGTATTTTAGGGTTTTTCCCCTTGTGTTGCGCGATCGCTACAGGATAACCCGTGGTTGTACAAGGATGATTCTGGTGTCATTGGAAAGCTCTATTATCGCCCTTTCACGGATACATAATTGTATTACGCTCTGGCTCTTGTTTATGCATGAAAAAGAGCATGGAATGAAGCTCATTTAGGGTAAATATGCCCTCCAGGCAGGTAGTAGAAGCTACAAACATCCCCGTTCGTAAGGGGTTAAAAACAAATGAGCACAAAAATCCCAATGGATCATAAACGGAGCTAACAATACTTAACAAACCTCGCCTCGTTTCTGGTTTCTGCTGTATTTGAGTCTTCACACTAAACTGGTCATTTTCCATGTCCCACATCACTCCCAAAACACTGACCACTGGCAAATATTCAAAGTTTAGATTTAGCTCCTTTACAACAGCATTCCTTTCTTCCTTAGAAATTGTACCCAGAACATCCTTACTAGAATTGAGCATAAATGGAACTTCAGCTAAGAATCACGCTTGTTTCCCTATTATGTCGAAAGTGCTTGCAATTGAAAGACTCCCTAGTTTACAAGACAACACTGCTACATCTGCCGAAGCTGGAGAGTGGAATCATCTACAAGGCATAGAATTACCGACACCCAATTTCAATGATGACTTGTTGATAGGGCAAGATGTTCCACAAGCATTGATACCATTAGAAGTTAGAGCAGGAGCTGATGGTGAGCCCTATGGAGTTCGTACTTTGCTTGGGTGGACAGTGAGTGGTCCGCTAAACCATCAGCCTGGTTTCACAGCTTGTGTCAGTTGTTTGCTTAATGTAACACCTTCTATAGAAACTCATTTGGAGGCGCAAATAAGACAATTTTGGGAAATTGATACAGGTAATGTAGTGAAGAAGTCAGCAGAGATGTCGGTAGAAGACAAAAGTGTTCTTGAACTAGGGTCCAGTTGTGGGGTGAAGGAGTTGAGATATTACCAATTGAACATACCATTTCGATCAGAACCACCAGGTCTCCCAAATAACAGATTTGTGGCTGAGCGAGGGTTAATTTCTCTTGGCAAACGATTGGCTAAGGATCCAGTGCTCGATAAAGGGTACAACGAAGAAATAATGAAACTGTTATCTAACAGATATGCAGAAAGGATAAATGAACAAGAAATAAATGAAGCTCATGGTCGAACCTGGTATCTACCCCATCACCCAGTTATTAATTCAAGAAAACTTGAAAAGATTTGAATTGTGTTTGACTGTGCTGTGGAGTATGCTGGAACATCGCTGAACAAACAAGTGCTTCAAGGCCCGGTTCTGACTAACAAACTTCTTGGAGTTCTCGCACTGTTTCGTCAAGGGCAAGTTGCAATAATGGCTGACATAGAAGCGATGTGTTACGACCGGGACTCGTATAAAACAAGGGCTCTTAATCATTGGACTAGAAAGGCACACAGCTACAACGGTAACACTAGAACCAACCCTCGAACTTATAATGCCGGCGCACAAAAACACCTATACCCTCCAGAGTTAAATCTGCTATAACGGGGTATCCTATAACTCAGTATAAATGCACTACTACTACAGGCTGATGATGTCTGATACAGCCTGATCACAACAACATACAATTACGTTAATAATGTATACAAGGAAAAGGATAGAGAGCTTAATTAAATCACTGAAATGATTTAATGCAAACAAGAAGAAGGTATAATTAAAGTTACTCTAAACAATAATAAACTGTCACTCCTATATTAAAGAAAGTGAACGAAAGTCCTAAAGCATCGAGCAGGAATCTTCTGAAGAAAGTCTGATGCTGCTTAAGATGATCGAATCGGATTTTGAACTGTTATATAAAACAGGAACAAGATATGACAAGTGTATGGACATACAGTGTTAACTGGCACGGGAATAACGATAAATGCACAATAGTATTATCTCCAACAACAAAAGAAGTACTTCCTCAGGCAACACAAAAGCCTGCTCGGGTTGTGCAACTCAACAACAACCAAGACTTACAATCAACGTGAATAAAAATGCTGCATACATAACATAAGAGCTTATAATCTTAATCGGGTGTCTGCTAGGCGAATAAAGTCTAGCTGGGATGTAGTAGGCTAGGAAACAATGGCTGAGCAAGCGGCTCGTAGCCTAGCGAGGTCCTTAAGACTGTACGGCCAAATTACGTTAAAATGACGGGGTGCTCTCTTGAGAGATCCAGATCGCTAGTATCTGGTTCTCTCCTGGCGACCCTCTCAAAGTCAAAGCAAAACGAGTTAGCACAGTGTTGGGTGGCAGAGGCAAAAGCCCTCAATCGCAACACAGTGCTAAACTCACAAGGTACACAGTCAGAAAGACCACCTAGGCTTCCCACGTATCCGTTGCGATTGTACAGGTTCAACAAAACCTGGTACACATCGGAAATCACAACAACAATAGCCTCACCCCTGTCTAGCATTAAATAGCCCAGCAGACAACCAAGTAAGAGGTAGGGAGACACCGTGAGTGTGTCGAACCTCTACAGACAAAATGGTAACCCCTCCAAAATGCCTAACTAAACATGTAATATCTGAGAGCTTCAGCATATAATACGATGGCCGATATATGAAATCGTGCAGAACCAAAGGGGAGTTATGATATTAAATAGATTGGAAGAATGAGAGGTAAGAAGTTAAGAGAGAGAGAAAGTGTTCTATAGGTAGAAGTCGGGGATAGGTAGCAAGGAAGATGTGTAGGGTATGCTGGTCAGGCAATCTCTGAGGAAGGTAGCACAAAACCTCAGGATCACACAAAGGCATGGTGGTCGGCCAATCACAGACCGATACGTCACAAGGCAGCAGGCCTCCAGAAGGCGCCAGGAACCACCAGCCAATCAAAACCGAGAGAAAGCCACGCGGGCGGGAAACTCCTCCAGGCGAGGGAGGAGGGAGGACGAAATCAACACTCACTGCCACCACGCTGCTCGCTCGCTCTTTCTCTCTCAACTTCACTACAATGTATCTTATGTTCTACTCATGATATAAAATGCTTCCCGTTGTCACAGACGAAAATAAAGACCACCACGGGACTGTCTGTAACAACACGAACACTATGAAAGAAAGAACAACATTCTCTGATAACTGTAGCCCATTTCACTGCCCTGGCGAGCGCTAGTGGCTACCGGGAGGCGATTCTGCCAACGCTGGTAGACGTCACACCCCACCCAAGATATGGGACGCTCAACATTAGGCGAGCACCATATCTGACAAGGCAGAATGCCGACAAAACCCGCCACAACCAGAAATGAAATGAAAAGCTCAATCATAAACAAAACAATATTTTAGCATAAATAAAATCTTATAACCCCTCCCAAACATAATAGTATAATTTTAGCCTGCTATGCTCCCAGAGCGAGCTTCACAGAGCCCAGCCTCCTAAGTGAAAGACAGGTTCAACTTAGGACTTTAGCTATAACATTGGCAACTTACAATTAACTATCAAAAGAAAGAGTTTTTATGTGTTTTTTTTTATTTAATTTTAATGTTGTTTTTGACGGCTGCTCTACAGGGGCAAGGCTGATTTTTCTCCACTCTCAACACACACTGACTGAACGGCGAGGGTTCTCCTGCAAACAGACCCTCCCGTGACAAACAATCAGCCAAAGCATTATCAGTGCCCTTATCATGCCACACATCCAACTTGTGTCCCGGCAACAAAACAACACCTGGCACTGATAAACTGCCCAGTTTATCACACGACTGGCGCTTCTCTTCGCTCTTTCCGGCAACGGGGCCTGCCAATAACCTTTCACTAGTTCTACCTTCGTGATTAGCGATGCAGCCCCGATGCGGTCTATGGTATCGTCAACTCTAGGTAATGGATAGGCGTCTGTCAGGGATAATGCTTCCACACTCTTGCATTCACCATACACACGGATCTTGCCACTCAACTCAGGTTGCAAACTCACTGGCGACGAGCACTCACGATATCCCTTATCCCTCAGACCCTTGGGCAATGGATAGATGTCTGTCAGGGATAATGCTTCCACACTCTTGCAATCACCATACACACGGATCTTGCCACTCAACTCCGGTTGCAAACTCACTGGCAACGACCACTCACGATATCCTTTATCCCTCAGACCCTTTTTCCACATGTCGTCTAGCTCTGTTTTCACGACAGGCTGTTGAGCAGGATTAATACGGTAGGGAAATAAACTAAGCCTTGCACTGTCTCCAGCCTCCATGTCGGATTCTACCCCGTACATCAGGCCTGGAGAAGCAACAAAGATGCGGATGCACTGCCACAGCCTAGTAAACAACTTATCTCACAGAACAACATGCCTAGTGCCCTCCCACAACCCAGCCAAGACCGCAGCTTCTAACCTGTAGTCTCTCTCCTTCTCCACCTTCGTCCCTAGAACAGCCAGGTCATGAGAGGGACAATCAGTACCACCTGTGCAGTCACTCCCATAGTTCATTATTGCTAAGGCTTCCCCGCCGATACCGTACATGCGCACCCCCGCATTCCTTACGACTACATCTGCCTGCGCAGCATCACCGCTTTTAGCGACATGGCCAGATACAGTTGGTCTATGGTAGGGCTGTTGCATTCGACTAGAGCAGCATTGGGAGGCTATGCGACAACCGGGCACATCCACTCCACAGCCAACATCACCAATCTGCTCAATGTCCTCCTTCTGACCACCACCCTTGGCAGCCATGGGTCGACCCTGACCTGACAACCATGTCCAAGCCTCGTCGCCCACCTTGAACCACCGAAACAACGAGGCTAACGGTCTATTGACATTCAAGTGACTTGCCCGCGGAACATCTTGCACCGCCTGAGTTGTGAGGCTCGGGTGCCCGGCACGACCAGTGGGGTATGAACCGAGCTGGTGCTGGACCTCTGCACACTGCTGCTCAGGCAGGTACTCTAGCGCTTCCACAGCCACCAGAATCGTGTCCCCCACCCACTGCTCTGCTGAGACATGACAATCCCTACTCTCCTCCACCTGTGCCCTACTTCCCCCCTCTCCTTCTCCACCTTGGCCGCTGCAGACCAACGCAGGGACAGTAGGCTGCTCAGGTGGTTGCCTCACAAACTCCTCCAACAGGTTCACATGACATGTTTCCCCGTCCTCGTGTTTGATCTCGACAGCACCATTACCACACTTCTGAACTTCCGGATCCAACTGCAGTTTACAAATATCTGAGGGAACCAACCTGTCTAAATGCTTCCGAAGCAACCCAAGTCCTCCCCCAATATCAAACTGAGCAACCCTTTTTTCTCTCTGTGTGTAACGTTTCTGCCTCGGAGTCTCTTCCTGCCCTACCTCCTCACTAGCTGTGACAGGTCCTGGGGCTTCTCCAGACTCCAACAATGGTGCCAATACTGAGTCGCCAAGAAGCGCTGCTGGTACTAAACTCTCCAAACTTTTACTAACATTAGCCGTCTTCTTCCGACCGTTCCTCCGTTGATCAGAAGACTGAGGAATAGGCTGTGACACTTTGGATGCAAGAGATCTTGTAACAACGCACGCCATAGGTTGTACTTGACACTTCTCTACCCACTCCTGTTTCTCCCTACTCACGTCGGCCGGCTTCTCGGCAACGACTAAGGGTGAAACCTCAGAAGTAGGCACCGCAAAGTCGTTGCCGAGAAGGAGGTCGACGCCCCCAACAGGCAAGTTCTCCACAATTCCAACATCCAACTCTCGTGTCACACCATCTACCTCCAGTTCCATCCTGACCAACGGGTATGACCTGATAGCATTGATACCTTGCACCATAACCACCCTTGCCGCGTTTATTGGTCTACCAGTAAAGTTCTTCATAAAAGTCTGAGAGGCACCCGTGTCTCGCAACAGCTCAACTACATGCTTCTTACCAGCCCATTTCACGCAGCCACGCCCTCGATGGACGCAAAAGACATCGCGGACAGGGTTCGAGCCTTCCGGATTCTTGTCCACTGGCTGTGTCCCAGCCTCTGACGTTATACCCCTGGCAAACTCAGACGACTTCGGGGACACCCCAATGTTGCAAGCCAAAGACACAACTGCATTAGATAGCTTGCTTGGACAGGCTCTTGCAAAATGCCCCTTCTCATGACAATGAAAACACTCTAACTCCCCCTTGGGCTTCCCTTGAGGTGGGGAAGGGCCCGGACCCTTCTTAAACGAGACGGTACTAGGTTTATGGTCAGTTTTGGTGTCGTTGCTCTTGTTCTTAGTGTAATTATGTGTATCAGTGTTTCGGGGAGGGGGAGGGTTACGCTCCTTATTGCCTGCATCACTTCTCTGTGCATGACCGCACCCACGAATCAAAGATAACCGAAGGTCAGCCATCTCAGCTACCTCCTGAAGAGTTTTCGGGGTTTTTTCTTTAATATTCAACGTCAGATCGCCGCCCATGCACTTGAAAAATTGTTCTAGAAGCATCAGCTGTTTCAACTCCTCAAACGTCGATGCCTTCTCAGGACGCAGCCAGTTTCTAAATGCATCGGACAGATCCCGGGCATGCTCAAGAAAGGTGCACTCACGACCCTTCGTTACACCCCGGAACTTCAATCTGTACGTCTCTGGTTGTAACTCATATGCCCGCAGCACAGCCTCCTTCAATACCTCATAATCGATGTACGACTCCAAAGGCAACGCATCATATGCCTTGAGTCCTTTGCCAACCAACCTAGGGGAAACAAGGGCTGCCCACTTAACCTCAGGCCATTGGTGCTCCCGGCACTTCTTCTCAAAACGCATGAAAAATTCGGTGACACCCGACTCGTCAAATACAGGGACTAACTTAAGAAGGTGCGATAAAGACTGATCAAGACCTCGATTCCCAGAACCGAGACACTGCCCTGTTAACTCCACCCTAGACTTCTCAAGATCTATGTCTGCACAGTACATGGTCTTTCTCTCCTCAGACTGAATCCTGAGCTCAGCCTCACGCTGCCGTTGCTCCGCCTCTCTCTGCTTAAGCTCACTCTCATATCTGGCCCTTCTCTCCTCAGCCTGAATCTTAGCCATCTCAAACTCCCGCTGCCTGCTGCTCAGATTCCAGCTGCTTCTGCAGCTGCATCTTAGCCATCTCAAGCTGGAAGAGCATATCTGGAGTCAAACCTTGAGGAGGAGGAGATGCAACAATTGGAGACTCACCCAAGTGCAAACCACGCTGCCAGTGACTATCGGCCTGCGGGAACGTACCCGGCTCCGGAGCCCGAGGGGGCGCCATGGTAGGAGTCGAGTGGAATGGGGGCTGGGCCGAAGGTGCCCCAGCTCCTACTCCACCCGAAGCCCCACGCACCTCGCCGAGCACACAGGCCACCAGGTCACCTCTCGACATGCTGCTAGTGCCCACATGCCCCATGACCGTGGCTAAACACTGGAGACCATACCGATCAATCCCCGACACCCGGTCAACAGTAATAGGTATCTCTAGAAACTTCCTTGCATTCTCCTCACTAGTTATAACTCTAATGCCTTCGGACAAACCCCGCTGCTGCACCTCAGAGTCTGTTTCCCGTACTGTGTCCTCACTGTACACTGATCCGTCGTCCGACATATTGTCCACCAAAAATTCTCAACGTTTATAAAAAAAAAAAAGTACCTAACTCTTATGTAGCACTATTCACTCAAAAATATAAAATGCTTGAAGACTCTTAAGTGTTAAACTACTTGCCAAAAAAAAATCCACGTGTCCACTATATTCCTTCAAACAAAAACAAATGACCACAACACTCCTGCAATATTTCTCTAAGTTCACAAAATCCTAAGCAAGGTCGCCATTTGTTACGACCGGGACTCGTATAAAACAAGGGCTCTTAATCATTGGACTAGAAAGGCACACAGCCACAACAGTAACACTACATCCAACCCTCGAACTTATAATGCCGGCGCACAAAAACACCTATACCCTCCAGAGTTAAATCTGCGATAACGGGGTATCCTATAACTCGGTATAAATGCACTACTACTACAGGCTGATGATCTCTGATACAGCCTGATCACAACAACATACAATTACGTTAATAATGTATACAAAGAAAAGGATAGAGATCTTAATTAAATCACTGAAATGATTTAATGCAAACAAGAAGAAGGTATAATTAAAGTTACTCTAAACAATAATAAACTGTCACTCCTATATTAAAGAATGTGAACGAAAGTCCTAAAACATCGAGCAGGAATCTTCTGAAGAAAGTCTGATGCTGCTTAAGATGATCGAATCGGATTTTGAACTGTTATATAAAGCAGGAACAAGATATGACAAGTGTATGGACATACAGTGTTAACTGGCACGGGAATAACGATAAATGCACAATAGTATTATCTCCAACAACAAAAGAAGTACTTCCTCAGGCAACACAAAAGCCTGCTCGGGTTGTGCAACTCAACAACAACCAAGACTTACAATCAACGTGAATAAAAATGCTGCATACATAACATAAGAGCTTATAATCTTAATCGGGTGTCTGCTAGGCGAATAAAGTCTAGCTGGGATGTAGTAGGCTAGGAAACAATGGCTGAGCAAGCGGCTCGTAGCCTAGCGAGGTCCTTAAGACTGTACGGCCAAATTACGTTAAAATGACGGGAGAGATCCAGATCTTGAGAGATCCAGATCGCTAGTATCTGGTTCTCTCCTGGCGACCCTCTCAAAGTCAAAGCAAAACGAGTTAGCACAGTGTTGGGTGGCAGAGGCAAAAGCCCTCACTCGCAACACAGTGCTAAACTCACAAGGTACACGTATCCACGTATCCGTTGCGATTGTACAGGTTCAACAAAACCTGGTACACATCGGAAATCACAACAACAATAGCCTCACCCCAGTCTAGCATTAAATAGCCCAGCAGACAACCAAGCAAAAGGTAGGGAGACACCGTACAAAGTACAAAGGAGTACAAAGGAAATCAAGCAACAACATATCTAGTGACCCTTCTAGGCTGCTTGTCCTCCAAAACACTGAGGATCAAGTGTCCAAACAGTGGTTTAGAGTGGGTAAGGGAACATTGGAAAGGGAACTACTGCCCTGCCACTAACGTGGCAGGACTAGGAAGTTAGTAGGGGACATATGGGTTAGTAACTGAGGGGAGGATAAAATAAAGCTATTCATTTACAAACGCAGTCAGTCGCGGGTTTGATGCAAGATATTTGTCTATGCGGAATTTAAATGAATCAACGGTGCTGCAGTCTATAACGTCTCGGGGAAGCCCATTCCACAAGTTGACAACTCGATTGAAGAAGAAATTCTTAGATTCGTGTGAGTTAAAAGATTTACCAATAATTTTGCAACCGTTTCCCCGCGTGTAATTAGATTGGTCGATAGTGAAGTATTTACTACAGTTCATATTGTCGATGCCTTTGATGATTTTGAACACACCGTGAGTGTGTCGAACCTCTACAGACAAAATGGTAACCCCTCCAAAATGCCTAACTAAACATGTAATATCTGAGAGCTTCAGCATATAATACGATGGCCGATATATGAAATCGTGCAGAACCAAAGGGGAGTTATGATATTAAATAGATTGGAAGAATGAGAGGTAAGAAGTTGAGAGAGAGAGAAAGTGTTCTATAGGTAGAAGTCGGGGACAGGTAGCAAGGGAGATGTGTAGGGTATGCTGGTCAGGCAAGCTCTGAGGAAGGTAGCACAAAACCTCAGGATCACACAAAGGCATGGTGGTCGGCCAATCACAGACCGATACGTCACAAGGCAGCAGGCCTCCAGAAGGCGCCAGGAACCACCAGCCAATCAAAACTGAGAGAAAGCCACGCGAGCGGGAAACCCCTCCAGGCGAGGGAGGAGGGAGGAGGAAATCAACACTCACTGCCCCCACGCTGCTCGCTCGCTCTTTCTCTCTCAACTTCACTACAATGCATCTTATGTTCTACTCATGATATAAAATGCTTCCCGTTGTCACAGACGAAAATAAAGACCACCACGGGACTGTCTGTAACAACACGAACACTATGAAAGAAAGAACAACATTCTCTGATAACTGTAGCCCATTTCACTGCCCTGGCGAGCGCTAGTGGCTACCTGGAGGCGATTCTGCCAATGCTGGTAGGCGTCACAGATGTTCCACCAGGTTGGTGTTCCTCTTCAACAATGTGATGCCTTAAGATTTCTCTGGTGGAGTGATGATGCATCTAAGGCTCCTTCTACTTTTCGGATGAAGGTACATCTTATTGGCGGTGTTTGGAGCCCTGCTTGTGCTTCATATGCTCTCCAACGGACACTGCAGGATCATTCAAATGTCTATCAAGGTACATCAAAGAAGATTACATGCAGTTTTTATGTGGATGATTTGCTTTGCTCAGTAGACACAGTGGAGTCCGCAGCACGGTTGGCTCGAGATTCTGTAAACCTTCTGGCATGTGGCGGTTTTAGGCTAACCAAGTGGGCAAATAACAGTAAGGATGTGCTGGGTACAATTCCTAAGGAAGAAAGGAATACTGTTGTAAAGAGGTTAAATCTAAACTTTGAACATTTGCCAGTGGACAGTGATTTGGGAGTGATGTGGGACATGGAAAATTATCAGTTTAGTGTGAAGACTCAAACGATAGCAAGCCTGTAAAATTGGAGGAACTGGCCTTCGGCTGGAACATATTTTTATCAAAAAATTTACAAATTTATATCATAGGGGGATCTTGAGGTTTTTATTTTGTTAGATTAATGGATGCTTAAGGAGGACACTACAATACAATGATATATATATATATATATATATATATATATATATATATATATATATATATATATATATATATATATATTTAATAAACCAACGAATAACACCTACCTCCTTAATATCGGAAAGTTTTGTTACTAACGATAACCTGGCATTGATATGAGGCAGAGACAAAACAGTTTCCTATTTTTCCAGTAAGTATCGAGAAAACAGACGCTAGAAAGGGGGTGTTATTTTTCTCACTCATGTTTAGCCCCATTAGTTTTAAGATTTTCAAGCGCTCGGCCAATTCGTTAGGCGATTTTAAGATTTTTCACCCATTTCTTTGTCAATGTTAAGACCTTTCGTGCAATTTAGGTGTCGATGTCTTTCTGACAAGCGATAGCGAGCCTGTAATTTTGGAGGAAGCGGCCTTCGGCTGGGACATAATTATTTCTTCCGATAAATGTACACATTTATCTAGATGGGAGATCTTGGGGACGTTTTTTAAAGCTTGATGAAGGGCTAGGGAGGAAACTAAAAAATAAAAATAATAATGATACATTAATTTATATATCGACCAATCAAAAACCCTTACCCCTTTAATTTATCGTGAGCTGGAAACACACCAAAGGGTGGACATCTTAGTGGACATTTATAATGATATTTTCAGACCTTTCTTAGCTGCAGAAAATAGAAATCCAAGGAAAGGAGAATCGCAGTCGTTCAACAGGCAAGGCTCTTTTTAACCCGGAATTGAATTAGCTGAACAAGTGGGTAATTGGTCATAAAGATGTAGGAGTACCCATAATAACGTCAAACAGAATATCATGTTTTGAGTAATGTTAATATAGAAAATGCCAGTACATGTTATGAAAATAATATCCACACTCGTTAGGGTGCATTCATGGTGTTCAGTTAAAGAGGGTAGGGTTCATTTATAAAATGATTTATTTGTATATTTACTACCGGTATTGTTTTAGTTTCCTCACTAGACGTCCATCAAGCATAACAAAAATATCCTCAAAATCCCCTTTCGAGATAAATGTCTCCAAAATTCCTAAAAAAATCGACACTTAAATGGCACAAAAGGTCTTGATATTGATTAAGAAATGGGACAAAAGGTCTTAACATCGACAAACTAATAGAGCGAACGTTTGAAAATCTCATAGCTTATGGGGCTAAGCATGATGGAGAAGGGGGTCCAGAGAAGCCAACTACTTCCTCCTTGGACAGAGTATAACACCACAAGAGCTTCTGTCGTCTATTGTTGTCGGCCCAACACTTTTACAGCAATACTTGATGGATCTATGGCATTGGTATCGGAAACTAGACTAATGATGGATTACTGTAGGTGACAGGATTACTATGGACGTATCACTCATAAGCTGCCACACCATAATTGCCGATATAAGTTGAGGAGAAAAAGCGCTCGTGTCATACCGTATTAAGGGGGTTGGGTTTTGTTTATAGGCCGATATATATATATATATATATATATATATATATATATATATATATATATATATATATATATATATATATATATATATATGTATGGTATATAATTATGTGTTTATTATTGTTTAGTTTCCTACCTAAACCTCCATAAAACTTAAAACAAAACATCCCCAAGATCCGCCTTCCAGATAAAATTGTAAACAAAAATCGGTAGAAAAATGTCCCGGCCGAAGGCTGGTTCCTCCTATATTACAGGCTCGCTATCGCTGGCCAGAAAAAAAATCGACACCTAAATGCCACGAAAGGTCTTAATATTGACAAATAAAGGGGGGGGGGGGGGAGGTCTTAAAATCGCCAAACTAACGGGCCAAACGTCTTAAAATATGAAAACTAATGAGGCTAAATATGAGGGAGAAGTGGGACCAGGATAAACAACCATCCCCTTTAATTTGAAAATTCACTACTGCTTTAAGACAATCGTTCTCATTGTTATGGATGATTCAATCAGGTTATCAAGAACACTTTTTTCCGGCAAAGTTATGATTTCAATAATTACCTTCGTCAACGAAGTTGGAGGGAAGTTATTTTTTCACCTCCGTTTGTCTGTGTTTGTTTGTAAACAAGGTATCTCACAAAATTGTGAGCCGATTTTCACGAAATTTGGTGGGCCGATAAGATATTCGCCATGGCAAAATGTATTTAATTTAGGAGGCGAAGATGTTCACGAAACTTGGTGGGCATATCTCACAATGTAATGAACCGGTTTTCACGACATTTGGTAGGCACACTGGATATGCGCCAAGAAAGAAGTTATTCAATTTATGAGGCGATCCGGATCATATCCTGGAACCCAGATCCAGAAGAATATTTAGTCCTATGATATTTAGTCTATGATATTAATGGTAACAAAATAATTAGCCATATGCGCTCGAGCGAGTGCTCTAGTCTGACATGATTCTCATAAAACAAGTAAACAAATAAATAAATAAAGTAGAAGTGCCGCTTTGCCCAAAATCAAAACGGCATACCCAACTCTGCGATGGGTTACCATCACCACTACTATTACCACCTTTATAACTACTACTATCACCATCATCACTACAACAGTCATCATCACCATTGCTATCACCATCGTCACTAACATCATCACTACTATCATTATCACTACAACTATCACCATCATCACTAATATTATCACCATCATCTTACAATCATCATTACTACTGTCACCACCATCACTACTACCATACCCATCATCACTACCACTAGTACTATCACCATCATCACTACTACTGTTACCATCATCACTAGTACTAGTACTGTCATCATCATCACTACTACTGTCATCATTGTTACTACCATCATCATCACTACTGTCATAATTATCACTACTATTATCACCATCATCATTGCTATCACCATCATACCTGCTGTTACTACCATCTATGCTACTGTCATCATCAGTACTATCACCATCATCATTAATAATATCACCAAGAATACTTGAGGATTCGTCCCGAAAACAACGTGCCCCCGACGGGGGGCGACAATTGACCAACCGAATTGGTCTGCAAATTAATTAACAGGCTTTAAAATATCCAAATTAACCTTTTATCCACCACAGATCCTTTAAACTCCACAAAATCGTCTAATTATAACTAGAATATGATAACAAATATGTCTCCATTACAGAAAGGGTTAAACAGCCAAGGAAAAGTTTGAGTAAATTGGTTAACACTCTTGTTTTGATCTTTGACCTTGATCTTTGACCTTAAGTATTAGAATATTTTATATGATATTGACATGTGTTATTTATGTAAAACACAACTAACAGTCAGCTTATCAAAATTTAAGTATTTTTTATGATGAAGGTTGACTTTTGACTTTGACCTTGACCTTTATGTAGGATTATATTTTTTGCTTGCATTGATGTAACCCTGGAAAATCAAATAAGCGTGCCAAACTTCATTAAAGATCATCAACTAGTTCCAGAGGTATTAAAGGAATAGCTGACCTCAACCTTTATTTTGACCTTCATGATGTCTGAAGTCTTAACATTTTAATTTTCATTTAAAGCACAACTGTCTCAAAGAATTTTGTGAAGTTCACATGAATAGTCAATAAATTAGCATATTGACCTTATATTTGACTTGGACCTGTGACCTTGACCTATCAAATGGGATTATGTATAATCTTGTATGACCTTGGCCTAGGCATTCTGTATATGTATGATATGCTTAGTGAGAATCTTACATTAAATAGGAAATACTAGTAAAAATCATATTTTGACCTTTAACCTTGACCATTGACCTTTGAAATTCTTATCGAGGAATTAGCTTATCACCAATGTTTGTATTACCTAGCATTATGCATATGGTGTAACTTATATAAAAACTTGTATATTACAAATAATGATCATATACTGTGACCTTGACATTTGACTAAAAAATAAAATGCATAATTTATATTTGGATGGTCGTTGCATTGACCAACTGAATTTGCCTCTACAATTTGGTGACAATTGTGACGTTAACCACTCCGTTAGAACCGCATGGCTTGTCCTACAGTGACTCGCTAGGATCGCCAGGGCAGTGGATGTCGCTACAGTTGATGTATTATTGTGTGCTTTATTTCATATGAAAGCTCGTGTCATGGGCAGTCCAGAAAAACTCTTTGTTTTCGCCCATGTCAAGGCTTTATATATTAATTGCAAAGTATATGTTTTATCATTAAGTAGTAATGATAGGAATTGAGAGAGAGAGAGAGAGAGTAGAACAGAGTGAGAGGAGGCGCATAGTGTTTTGCTATACTCGATGACGTCATAGCTGGCTGGTCTCGTGGGGATTCGTTGAGGTAGTTTTTTACCATGCTTTGTGACGTCATGTTTGGGCTGGCTTCTTTAGTATTGGTTGGAGGACTTGTTACCGCTTTTTTCCCACGCGGCTCGAGCTAGTGCTAGTATATATACAGCCCTCTCGCCACTTTCTCCCTCAGATCTGGTTTCTAGAACGCATCCCTCTTATCCCTTTGATACCTGTCTCCCTCGCTGCACCTGAGAATCTTTTCCTCTGCCTATCTCTCTCATTTTCCATATCTTTCACCACCTTTTATTAATATTATACCCCCTCTGGTTAACTCTGCATAATCAGCTTCATGCTGGCCAGTTGTATTGTGCATTAAGGTCTGATATAACCCATGTATATATGTTTAGTTGTTAAGATAAGTTGATCACGAAGTATTGGTTGGCATTCATATTGTTCAGTACCGCTTCCTATAATTATTTGTGTTCTGCTGGATTAGATAATGCTAGACTAGGAGTCTGATACTATAAGGTATTGTTTCCGATGGGTGTTGGCTTTAGTTAAAAGCTGCACGACATACCTGAGAACTGGAGTTGATTGGGTAAATTCTAGTCTGTGTGCCATTGAGAGTAGAGCATGCACGAATGAGGGCTTTTTGCCTATACCATTCTGCACTGTTCTAAGCTCGATGTTTGTCTTTGAGGTACGCCAGGAGAACGCTTAATACTTCGGTATTAAGGTTTCTCAAGGGAGCTACCCTTTATTATAACGTAATATTTGACGCACAGACTTGAGATTTGCACTAGGCTATGCGGCATGCCATGCGCACCAGTATCTCATATCATTGACTCTAGCTAGACTTTATCAGTCACAGTAGACATTAAGTATATTAAACCAATTACTCTTTTTATGCATACCCGTTTATGATTACACAAGCATTTCGCAGCCTAGTTTGATGTATTGAGACACAAACGACTTAGGCTCTTTTTGTTGATAGGAATACTGCATTGTCGTGGCGATTATTATTATTGTTGTGGCGTTTAGGATATTCTTGGCTCCGACTGCATTATATCTCCTGCCTTTTTGTGTGCATAGCCTGCACGAGCATTGTTCCGCTGCCTGCCTTTTTGGGTTCCATTTCCGATTCGAGCATCTTGATAGCATCTAACATTTAAAGAAGATTCCTTGTTGGTGTTGAAGGACTTTAGTGCACTTTCTTTCATGCAGGAGTGCCTGACATTTATTGATTAAAGTAACGTAAGCTGTAACTTCTCTTATCACCTTACTTTGCATACCATAACCAAGCACCTTCGGTTATAGGTAGTAATAGGCTGTTTTCACATAACATTAAGCCTAGAGTAGACGCACATTTATTGAGAGTTTAATAACCTATTATTGCATATAGAACTCAGGAGAGTATTTGTGTTCTTTGTTCACTGGGAATATACATCAGAGGTTGGATCTAGCGCTTTCCGTTGTAGCATTTATGCCAGTACTAGTCCAATGAATACGAACCCTGATATATTTGAACCTCAGTCGTAACAAATGGCGACCTTACCTAGGATTTGGTGAACCTACATTTATTAGCAGGGAACATTTGTTGTTTTGGGGAATATTTTGCGGGGATCAGCAAGACTATTTTTTTTTGCAACATAGTATAGCCCTTGAGTATTTCCGAGAATTTTTGTGTGTATATTGAGGTATAAGAGTTTGGGGTGCTTCTTTTCTGAATATTGAGGTGGGAAATTTTTGTGAGCATCATGTCGTATACCGGATCAGAGGAGAATGGAGACAGTACGTAATGTCGAAACTGAGGAACAGCAGTATGATGAAAGGGTTAATCAGGTGAACTGTGAGGAGGATGCTAGGATATTTTTGCAATGGCCTGTTACTGCCGAGCGGTACGGTCTTCAATGCCTGGCCACAGCTATCGGTCATGCGGGTACTAGCAGCATGACCAGGGATAACTTGATAACGTGTGTACTGGGCAGGGTGACTGGTGAGCGAGATGGGTTGAGTGCTCAGAGCCCTTCGGCCATGCTTCCCCTACACTCGACTCCCAGCCATCCCAGTAGTTTGCCGACCCCAAGTACGCTTCCACAGTTGGGTGGTGACTGGCAGGGTGGGTTACCCCTGGGGTACCACCGGTAATTTCACTAGTATCCCCTAGATTAAGTGGCAAGGGCCTTAAAGCCTACGATGCGTTACCTTTGGAGTCATGTATTGTGTATGAGGATCTCAAGGAGGCTGTCCTGAGGGCTTACGAACTTCAACCAGAAACGTACCGTTTGAAGTTCCGGGGTGTAACTAAGGGAAGAGATAGCACCTTTTTGGAACACGCCCGGGACTTGTCCGATGCTATGGAGAACTGGCTCCGATCTGAGAAGGTAACAACATTTGATGGAATTAAGCAGTTAATGATGTTGGAGCAGTTCTTTAAGAGCACGGGCGGTGATCTAACTTTTAACTTAAAGGAGAAAAACCCAAGAACTCTAGTCGAAGCAGCAGAAATGGCTGATTGATGGCTGTCGTTGATTCGGGGTTGCGGGTCCTCACAGAAGTACGATGCAAGTGCTAGGGACCGTGATCCTCCCCCTCCCTGTAGCAATGACACATTTAAACAAAAGAGCAATGAAACTAAAACTGAATCCAAACCTAACACCACGCCGTATGAGAAGAGTCAGGGTCTTTTTACATCACAGTATAAGCCGAAACCGAAATTTATGTGTTGTAAGTGCCACCAGGAGGGTCATAAGGCAAATGAGTGCGCTAGTCGACCTCCTCCGGCAGCCGTGTCTTTTGCTCACGGCATTGGAGTGTTCAAGAGGACATCGGAGTTTGTTAGAGGCAATTCTTCCGAGGTAAATACACTGCCAGTGCAGAAGGATCCGGAAGGCTTATTCCCTGTCCGTGATGCCTTTAGTGACCACAGGGAACTCGGTTGTGTGGAGTGGGGGGGTAGAAGACATGAGGTGAGAATTTTGCGTGACACTGGGGCATCGCAAACATTGTTGAGGAATTTCACTGGTAAACCTGTAAATACGGCGTGGGTGGTTGTGGTTCAGGGGGTTAATTCAACAAGGTCATGCCCACTTGTAAGAATGAAGATGGAAGTTGATGGTGTGACTCGTGACCTGGATGTAGGAATTGTAGAGAAGTTACCTGTTGGGGGCGTCGACCTCCTTCTCGGCAACGACTTTGCGGGGCCTACTTCTGAGGCTCCACCCTTAGTCGTTGCCGAGAAGCCGGCCGACGTGAGTAGGGAGGAGCAGGAGTGGGTTGAGAAGTGTCCGGTGCAACCTATGGCGTGTGTTGTCACCAGAGATCTTGCATCCAGGGAGTCACATTCTGGTCAACAGTCTTTAGACAAGCGGAGGAAAGGTACCGAGAAGGGGTTGAAAGTTGATGTGGTTGAGAGTTTAGTATCAACGGACATTCTCAGGGACTCATTATTAGGACTAATTTTTGAGTCTGGAGAAGACCCATTAACTGTTATTAAGAAGGCAGAGGATGGGCTTAAAAAGACGAAGAGACAGCAACGATACACAGAGAGAGAGCAACGGGAGGCTAAATTCAGTGTAGGAGGGGGGCATGAGTTGTTTCGCAAACACTTAGATAGGCTTGCTCCTTCGGACATTCGTAAATTGCACTTAGAAGACCCGGAGGTTCTTGAATGTGGTACCGGTGGTGTCGAGTTGAAGGAGGACAGTGATGCACAGTCGGGAGATTTTTCCAAGTATCCCCTGACCATCATGGAGGTAGCAACAAGGTACCCTGACGCGTACCCTATGAGAAATGGGTCAGCAAAGACGGTGGTCTGAAACTTGCTAGTGTATTTTTCCCGGTATGGTTACCCGCAGGTAATTCAGTCAGACCAAGGATCCAACTTCACTTCTAGCCTCTTTGGTCAAGCAGTGCCGCAGCATGGGATTGTTAAGGTTGTGTCATCTGCGTATCATCCGGAGAGCCAGGGTGTGTTAGAGCGATGGCACTCAGCCTTGAAATCTGTGCTTCGTTCTTGTTGCTTTGAGAGTGGGAAAGGTTGGGATCTTGGCCTGCCATATGTTTTATTTGCTGCACAGGAGGTACCTGGGGAAAGTTTGGGATTCAGCCCTAATGAGCTCGTCTTTCGACACCGTGTCAGAGGGCCTCTCCCTATGGTTAAAGAAGTATGGGAGGGCGCAGAAAAACCTTGTTCTATGCTCAAGTGTGTCCTCGACAGTCGAGAACGGATGTTGCGCAGTCTGGAGTTGGCTGACCGTAATTCGACTAGCTCTCAGGCCCTCATGAAGGACAGGTACGACCTCCAGGTTAAACTCAGGGAGTTTCATGTGGGTCAGGAGGTGTTGATTCTACTGCCCCTTGTAGGTCATCCCTTATCCGCGAAGTACACTGGTCCTTATAGGGTGGGTGAGAGGCTATCGGACCTGGATTGCTTGGTGGCCGCTCCAGACAGACGTATGCGCAATCAGTTATGTCACGTTAATCTCATGAAGGAGTATGTGAGGCACCCCCCTGAGCCTCTCACTGTGCCTGTGATGACGTTTAGCAGTCAAGGTGGAGAAGGAGAACGGGACAGTCAAGCTCAGGTGGAGGATAACTGGAAGGATAAGAAAGTCAAATGGGCGCCTGAGTGTGAGAAGGCGTTTAGAGTAGTAAAACACCTGTTGTGCACTCACCCGATCCTCAGGGCCCCTGACTTTAGCCTACCTTTCCAACTAGCAACGGATGCTAGTGGTGTGGGGGCTGGTGCCGTCCTTGTGAAAAAGGACGATGATGGGCTGGAGCATCCTGTTAGTTTCTGCTCGGAGAAGTTCAATTCGGCCCAGGGAAGCTGCTCTGTTGTCGAGAGGGAGCTGCTGGCAGATGTGCTTGCACTGGGGCATTTCGAGGTCTATGTTCCACCCTATGGTCCGGTTGTTGTAGTTTACCCAGATCATCACCCTCTCAAGTTCTTGGACCAGTTTCACAATCGGAATATGAGGCTGACCAGGTGGTCACTAAGGTTACTGGTATATAACCTGGACATACGCCATATAGCCGGTTGTGAGAACGTGGTTGCAGATTGTCTTTCAAGGGTATATGATCCTGGGTAGATTGACACACGGGTAGCCTCCTGCTTTAGTTTGAATAGTATTTTGCGCTTGGTGCTTGTTGGCTCGCGGTTGTAGCCCAGCGTATTGGGTCGTAAAACAGGAGTTGAACGTTTGGTATAGAAGAAAAAACTAGGCTTGCCCCTATAGTGCAGCCGAAATAAACAAATTAAAAACATAAAAATCAAATAAAAATTCTTTCTTTGATAGTTGAATTTTTTCAGTATCTTATAGCAGTAATTCTGAGTTGCAGTCCTCTCAGAATGCTGGGCTAGAGAAGCTCGCTCTTGAGGAGCATAACTACATATGATTTAACCTATTGTGTTGGGGAGGGTTATAATTTTGTAAAATGTTTTGTTGAAGAACTGTGCCAGATATTTTACTGCCGCTGGGTGATGGGAAGTAGAGATATAGCATGGGTTCTAACCATCAGATTTTTTTTGAGCTTTGGGCCTCTGAGAAAAATCTTGGGGGGGGTGTGACGTTAACCACTCCGTTAGAACCGCATGGCTTGTCCTACAGTGACTCGCTAGGATCGCCAGGGCAGTGGATGTGGCTACAGTTGATGTATTATTGTGTGCTTTATTTCATATGAAAGCTCGTGTCATGGGCAGTCCAGAAAGGCTCTTTGTTTTCGCCCATGTCAAGGCTTTATATATTTAATTGCAAAGTATATGTTTTATCATTAAGTAGTAATGATAGGAATTGAGAGAGAGAGAGAGAGTAGAACAGAGTGAGAGGAGGCGCGTAGTGTTTTGCTATACTCGATGACGTCATAGCTGGCTGGCCTCGTGGGGATTCGTTGAGGGAGTTTTTTACCATGCTTTGTGAGGTCATGTTTGGCTGGCTTCTTTAGTATTGGTTGGAGGACTTGTTAATGCTTTTTTCCCACGCGGCTCGAGCTAGTGCTAGTATATATACAGCCCTCTCGCCACTTTCTCCCTCAGATCTGGTTTCTAGAACGCATCCCTCTTATCCCTTTGATACCTGTCTCCCTTCCCTGCACCTGAGAATCTTTTCCTCTGCCTATATCTCTCATTTTCCATATCTTTCACCACCTTTTATTAATATTATACCCCCTCTGGTTAACTCTGCATAATCAGCTTCATGCTGGCCAGTTGTATTGTGCGTTAAGGTCTGATATAACCCATGTATATATGTTTAGTTGTTAAGATAAGTTGATCACGAAGTATTGGTTGGCATTCATATTGTTCAGTACCGCTTCCTATAATTATTAGTGTTCTGCTGGATTAGATAATGCTAGACTAGGAGTCTGATACTATAAGGTATTGTTTCCGATGGGTGTTGGCTTTAGTTAAAAGCTGCACGACATACCTGAGAACTGGAGTTGATTGGGTAAATTCTAGTCTGTGTGCCATTGAGAGTAGAGCATGCACGAATGAGGGCTTTTTGCCTATACCATTCTGCACTGTTCTAAGCTCGTTGTTTGTCTTTGAGGTACGCCAGGAGAACGCTTAATACTTTGGTATTAAGGTTTCTCAAGAGAGCTACCTTTTATTATAACGTAATATTTGACGCACAGACTTGAGATTTGCACTAGGCTATGCGGCATGCGCACCAGTATCTCGTATCATTGACTCTAGCTAGACTTTATCAGTCACAGTAGACATTAAGTATATTAAACCAATTACTCTTTTTATGCATACCCATTTATGATTACACAAGCATTTCGCAGCCTAGTTTGATGGATTGAGACACAAACGACTTAGGCTCTTTTTGTTGATAGGAATACTGCATTGTCGTGGCGATTATTATTATTGTTGTGGCGTTTAGGATATTCTTGGCTCCGACTGCATTATATCTCCTGCCTTTTTGTGTGCATAGCCTGCACGAGCATTGTTCCGCTGCCTGCCTTTTTGGGTTCCATTTCCGATTCGAGCATCTTGATAGCATCTAACATTTAAAGAAGATTCCTTGTTGGTGTTGAAGGACTTTAGTGCACTTTCTTTCATGCAGGAGTGCCTGACATTTATTGATTAAAGTAACGTAAGCTGTAACTTCTCTTACCACCTTACTTTGCATACCATAACCAAGCACCTTCGGTTATAGGTAGTAATAGGCTGTTTTCACATAACATTAAGCCTAGAGTAGACGCACATTTATTGAGAGTTTAATAACCTATTATTGCATATAGAACTCTGGAGAGTGTTTGTGTTCTTTGTTCACTGGGAATATACATCAGAGGTTGGATCTAGCGCTTTCCGTTGTAGCATTTATGCCAGTACTAGTCCAATGAATAAGAACCCTGATATATTTAAACCTCAGTCGTAACACAATACATTAAACAGTCTAGGAGGAGTTTGGAGAAAATGACAAACACTCTTGTTTTTTAACCTTGACCTTTGACCTTAAGTATTACAATATTTATGTGAAATTTGATATACGTTATTTAAGGGGACCGACCGGTTATTTACTAACTTCCAGGCCTTACTTCCAATGTAAATGCAATTTGGCACAGGTGTATGTTACCATAAAACTAGGTAAAAAAATAAAAACAAATCTTACAATTTAGGTAACAAAAGGTTGCAAACTATACTACTACGACTCATTCTACTCCTACAGAAATCTCTATAGCACGTGCTGTGTGTAATCAAACAACTCACAATAGGTGTCTGTAGTTGCTATAAAAAACATTTTGTGTATTTTGTGTATTTTTGGATTTAGGTGATTATGAATTAAGGTGAAATTATTTTGTAGAATTTTACGACTGTGACAACATGCTGCAACCAAACAAAGTTGGCTAGAGTAAATTGGCTTTATAGGACTTGTAGTGTTTTTAATTACCTTTCCAATGGTATATACACCATTCTTATAGGTCCAATACAAATTTTAGAGTAACATCCGAAAGTGTGACACTATAGGTTCTGAGAAAAACATGTGAAAGTCTAAGGTAATTAGGTGTTGTTTTTTTTTTTTTTTTTTTTAGTTTTACAATATTTTACACAGAAACAAGGCAAAGTAGAAGATTAAGCGTATGGGAGGATGTAGAGTAGTTTACGCTCTTTCCATTTATATAGGTATGCTCCTCGTACGACCAGTAGTTACTGAGCATGTTAATTTCAAAGTTCGCTATATAACGTTGTTAGAATTACAGGAAAAGTTTGGAAAACATAAAACAAAAAAAAATTCCAATGGGTTTTCACTAATACCATTTCACTCGCTAATGAAGGGATGTTGACTCTTGTTGAGTAAACACCTATTGGTATTTTCAGGATTTCGAGTTTTTTAAGCCTAATTTAACTGGTCGGTCCCCTTAAGTAATAAGCAACTATCACAGCCAGTTTTCCAAAATGTGAGTAATATTTTTGTAATTAATTATAAAAGTTGACATTTGACCTTGACCTAGAACCTAGACCTTTATGTAGGAGTAAATTTTTGTGTGCATTGACATTGTCCATGAAAATCAAATAAGTATGCATAATTTCATTAAAACCCATCAATTAGTTTCTTATATACCAGTATTAATAGAATATTTGACCTTGACCTTTGACCTTTATCTTGATCTTTATGATATGTCTCAAAAATTATTAGTTTCCTTTTCATTTAATATGCAACTATCTCACCAAATGTTGTGAAGTTTGCATGAAAAGTAAAGAAAATAGCATATTAACGTAAGAACATAAGAAAATGGGAGTCTGCAGAAAGCCGATTGGCCTAAGCAAGGCAGATCCCTGTCCCACACAACCCCAATTACAAAGCCCAATTATAGGCTCAACACTCTAATACCCTGAGGATCATCTTACCAAAACGGTTAGAGATTAACGCAGGATTACGGGGGTCTGCAGAGCGCTGATTGGCCCAACCCGGCTGATCCCCCTTCACACCCAACCCTTCTCGTCCATATGCTTATCCAATTTTATCTTAAAGCTCCCTACCGTTTTTAATCCCACTATAGCACTTGGTAGTCCATTTCACCCATCTACAACTCTGATACCAAACCAATATTTGCCTATATCTTTTCTGAAACGAAATTTATCTAATTTGAAACCATTGGTACGAGTTCTTTCGCTATCACTGAGCTTTAATACATTTGTCATGTCCCCTTTGTTAATCCCACTAACCCACTTGAACACCTTTATCATATCCCCACTAACTCTGCGTCTCTCTAACGAATGTAAGCCTAATTTCTTCAACCTTTCTTATAACTAGTCAACCAACCCACCCGTGTACCAGATAATCCTAATCATAATTCCCACCTACTGGACTTATTTTTAACAACCAATTCAGAAAATTATGATGTTACAGTGAGGTCCCCGCTTGGATCTTCTGATCACTGTCTGATACAGGCCACCTGTCTATCACCTACCACACCTTCCCACTCTGAACCTGTTTTGGTGAATAAATGGCATTACGATAGGGCAGACTGGGAGGGTCTTCAAGGTTTCTTTATTGATATTCCCTGGACCTCTTTCTTTTCTAATGATGCACACTCCACCTTGAGCCACATACAAGATTTTGTAAAAATTGGAATGGAAACTTTTATTCCTGATCAAAACTACAGTAAAAGATCTAATTCACCTAAATGGTTTGACCATAATTGTGCTAGAGTAACTGAACAAAAAGCAATAGCCTACAATGCATACACAAGATCAAAAACACATGAAGCCTTTAATTACTTTAGAAACATCAGAAATCATGCCAAAACTGTATTAAACCTAACTAAATCAAACTTTCTCCATAAGCAGGCAAATAAACTTCTAAATAATCCAAATGATAACAAAATATTTTGGTCTACTCTTAACTCATTCAAATCCAACTTCACTACTGCTTCATCCATTCCACCATTAAAATCTCCGACTGGCAATCTTGTAAGTGACCCACAAGGTAAAGTTAAGCTTCTGCGGATATTTTCTCCACCAACTCAACCTTAGATGAAATAAATCAAGATGTCCCTGTACTTAATTTTACTTCACCTGAAATTCCCTCACTTAAGATCCACACCAGACATGTCAAAACTATTTTGCAGAATCTCTCAGTAGATAAGGCTCCTGGTCCAGATGAAATTCCTCCAATAGTACTTAAGAATTGCTCCTTGGTGCTCGCTCCTGTATTGGCAAAATTTGTCCGCCTGTGTACTCATACCTCATGCTTCCCAGTACCCTGGAAAGAAGCAAACATCCATCCAGTTCCTAAAAAAGGTGCCTCTTCAGATCCATCAAACTACAGACCAATAGCTATAACTTCCACTCTTGGCAAAGTCTTTGAAATTATATTAAATAATCACATAATTAAGCATCTTGAGAATAATAAATTAATCAGTGATAGGCAATATGGTTTTAGACGATGTCGATCAACTGCAGACATGCTTTGCCTTCTTACGCATCAAATCAACCAAGCTACAGACCAACATGGTGAAACACATACAATAGCACTGGATATATCAAAGGCATTTGATAGAGTCTGGCATCAATCCTTATTGTCGAAGATGTCACACTACGGCCTTGCATCATTAGTTCCACTAATTTCTTCTTATCTTCATAACAGAAAAATGTGTAATGGTAGATGGCCTTTATTCTCAATTTCACTCAATAAATGCTGGTGTTCCCCAGGGATCAGTTTTGGCCCCAACTCTGTTCCTCATTCATATCAATGATCTCATATCTACCACTCATAAGCCAATACATTCCTACGCAGATGACTCAACACTCCACAGTTCCTTCACATTTACCAATTCTTTCACCCAACCCGATCTTATAAATTCAAAAATAAACACTGCAATTTCTCTGAACCAGGACCTTTCTAGAATTAATGAATGGGGACAAGAAAATCTAGTTTCCTTTAATGCACAGAAAACCAAGTACATTCAATTTTCTAACCGACAGAATCTCACCGACTCCCATATATTTTTTAATGATGTAAATATTCCCACTTCCCCTAGTATTGACATTCTCGGTGTAACATTAACTACTAACTTGAGCTGGACACATTATGTTAGAAGCATTGCTAAGAATGCCTCTAAAAAACTGGGACTCCTGTACAGAGTTCGAGAATTCTTCACTGACGAGCAGTTGGCCGTAATATAAAAGTCATGTGCGTTCTCAGATGGATTACTGTTCACCTCTGTGGGGTGGAAGTGGAGTGGTTGCATTGAGGCAGTTGGACAAAATTCAAAATAAAGCTATTAGATTAATCAATAACCCTGCAATCACACAGGACCTTCCTACATTATCCATATGAAGAAACGTTGCATCCCTTGCATTATTCTACAGATATTTTCACAGCAATTGTTCCGAGGAACTTGCTTCAATTGTGCCGCCTCTCCACATCTTTCCCTGTAGAACTAGGGCAGCTGAGAGCCCCCATGAATTTACACATTCTTCTCCACAATGCAGAACTTCTGCTTATCAGAATTCATTTATCCCCAGAGCTACTACTCTTTGGAATTCACTTCCCTCGAATTGCTTTCCACAAACTTACAATCTACAAATGTTTAAATCCAGTTGTTACAAACATTTTATGAATGGAGGAAGCCTTTAGTCACATGGACCTTTCTGTTTTATCTGTGTTTTTCCTTCCTCTGTTCATTGTCTCTTAAAAAAAAAAAAAAAAAAAAAAACGGAAGATTTCTAATATTATGGATAATTTTTGTCATTCTACGTTGTACTCTCTCCAATGAATCTATGTCCATTCTGTAATAAGGACACCAAAATTGAACAGCATAATCCATATGGGGTCTCACTAATGACAAGTAAAGTTTTAAGATAACATCAGCAGTTCTGTTACTCACACTCCTAGAGATGAACCCGAGAATCTTGTTTGCCTTGTTCCGAACGCTTATACACTGTTTTCTAGGCTTCACATCATTGCTAACAAACACACCTAGATCTTTCTCACAATTCGAGTTTTCTAATTCCTTATTAGCTAGTTTATATTTAACATTTGTATGCATCTTCCCTATCTTTAATACCTTGCATTTGTCAATGTTAAACTTCATCTGCCAATTTACTGACCATTCGTCAGTAATGGCCTTGACCTTGACCTTTCATATAGAATTGTATAGTTTCTTATATGACCTTGGCCTAGGTGTTCCGAACATACATGGTAAGCCTAGTGAGACTCTAACAGCAGTGGCGTCACCAGGGGTGGGGGTGGGGGGGGGGGGGCTTGGGGGGCTTAGCCCCCCAAAATCAAGGATTCAGCCCCCCAAAAAATGCAAACCCCAAAACTGCCAAAAGTAATTAAAATTAGTAAATACAAATTAAATAATAAATAATGCATAACCAGTTCACCACATTCACCAGCCCTCTGCATCCAACCCCCCCCCCCCCCCACCCTCCCCCCAAAAAAACAAAATATACTTTTTATTAATTGATCCATATAGGTTAAATACGAATTGTTTATGTAATATGAATATTTATTCACAATTTACATAAACCTATGGCTATGACTCAAATCATAATAGTAATATTAGTAAGTTTCCCCTATATTTTCACCAAGCTTGGTTTTCTTTGAAGCTTGAGCCGTTATATTTATTGAAATTATTGGAAATATAAATGCAATATGTATTGTTTTTATGAGACTTATTATATATTTACAATATAATATATTATTTATATTAAATTGTGAAATAAAAGACACATATCCACATACCATTAGGCCATGTCACTATATGAAACTTTGAAAGGATATCAGTTTTATAGAATAACAATTGTTTGTAATCTTGTATTTTATCAATAGGCTTATCTAAAGTAATTGCTTTATGATTTGGAGTTAATAAATTATACTTTTTGTTTTAAGTGAACTGTTTTGTTTTTCTATCACAGTAATGGAAGAAAAATCTTGCCAATTAAATCTATATAATGGTACAATAATAAAAGTTCTTCAAATTATCCAATTTAATATGCTAAGAAATCGTTACAAACTATAGTATATTCATTATAAGTAGGCGAAACATCTAGACCACTTACCTCTATACCTAAGGAAAGACTGGAGTAATCAAGCTAATATTTCTACCTTTGGGAAGGGTCAGCCAGGCAATAAGTATGGACATTTACAACCCATTTGCTCTAGCCATTTAGCGAATTACAAAGGTTAGGGGTCACAATTTCTGGCCTACCTATAATGAATGGACTATAGTATGATAGTATATGAAGAAAAAAATATTCTCTGCACATAGGCTTTATACCCTACAATTACCATTGGCCTTGTAACTTACTGACTGATGCCTGGTATCAGGCTCATCAATATTTATGTGTCATATGTTTCTTACTTATACACATCTTTAGGCCTCAAAAAGGCCCCAGAAACTGCTCAAATTTCAAAAAAATCCGGGGGGGCTTACAGCGCCCCCCCGGACCCCCCAGCTGCTCAGGCGAGCTTCGCTCGCCACCCACCCACCTATCTATGCCAGGGCTACAGCCCCCCCAAAATTTTACCCCTGGTGACGCCACTGTCTAACAGTTAGTATAAGAAATACTAGTAAAAACCTTATATTGACATTTCACCTTGAACTTTGGCCTTACCCTTTATAATATGTATCTAGCATTTGTGCAATACGATATCAAGGTTACCAGTTACTTGTATAGTGAAAATAAAGATATTTTCTTACAAACTAAAAATATATAGTAAAAGTTGACCTTTGACCTTGACCTGTGACTTGACCTGTGACCTTGACCTTTATGTAAGAGTACATGTTTTGTTTTTGTTTACATTACCCAGGAAAATCAAACAAGAATGCCTAATTTCATTGAAACCCATCAGTTAGTTTCATATACATTAATAGAATAATTGACCTTGACCCAAATCTTGACCTTTATTATATGTCAACATTTATTATTTCCTTTTCATTTCATGTGCAACTATCTCACAAAATTTTGTGAAGTTTGCATGAAAAGTAAAGAAAATAGCATATTGACCTTGACCTGTGACCTTCACCTTTCATATGAAACTGTATAGTTTCTTATATGACCTTGGCCTAGGTGTTCCGAATTTACATGGTAAGCCTAGTGAGATTCTAACAGTTAGCATAAGAAATACTAGTACAAATCTTATTATGACATTTCACCTTGACCTTTGGCCTTATCCTTTAGAATATGTATCTAGCATTTGTGCAATACGATATCAAGGTTTCCAGTTACTTGTACAGTATAGTGAAAATCCAGATATTTTATTAAAAACTAAAAATATATAGTAAAGGTTGACCTTTGACCTTGACCGGTGACATTGACCTATATGTAAGAGTACATGTTTTGTTTTTGTTTATATTGCCCAGGAAAATCAAACAAGCATGTTTAATTTCATTAAAACCCATCAGTTAGTTTCATATATATTAATAGAATAGTTGACCTTGATCTTTATCTTGACCTTTATTATATGTCAAAATGTATTATTTTCCTTTTCATATGTGCAACTATCTCACCAAATGTTGTGAAGTTTGCATGAAAAGTAAAGAAAATAGCATATAGAACTATTATATGACCTTGACCTGTGACTTTGACCTTTCATATGGAATTGTATAGTTTCTTGTATGACCTTAGCCTAGGTATTCTGTATATACATGGTAAGCCTAGTGAAAATCTAACAGTTAGTATAAGAAATACTAGTAAACACCTTATATTGACCTTTGACCTTCACCTTTGACCTTACCCTTTAAGATGTGTTTCTAGTATTTGTGCAATAGGATATCAGAGTTTCCAGTTACTTGTATAGTGAAATGAAGATATTTGATAAAAACTTAGACTATACAGTAAAAGTTAACCTTTGACCTTGACCTGTGACCTTTGTTAGAGTACGTTTTTTGTTTTTGTTTACATTTCCCAGGAAAATCAAATAAGTATGCCTAATGTCATAAAAACCCATCAGTTAGTTTCATATATATTAATAGAATAATTGACCTTGACCTTTGACCTTTATTATATGTCAAAATGTATTATTTTCCTTTTCATTTAATGTGCAACTATCTCACCAAATTGTGTGAAGTTTGCATGAAAAGTAAAGAAAATAGCATATTGACCTTTTATTTGACCTTGACCTGTGACCTTTACTTTTCATATGGAATTGTAGTCTCTTGTATGACCTTGGCCTAGGTATGCTGAATATACATGGTAAGCCTAGTGAGAATCTAACAGTTGGTATAAGAAATGCTAGTGAAAAAATGATTTTGACCTTTGTCCTTGACCTTTGATCTTACCCTTTAGCATATTTACCTAAAATTTGGTCAGTATGATATCAAGGTTAGCAGTAACTTGTATTGTGAAAATGAAAACATTTGAGTAAAAACTAAAATATATGAAATATTTATCTTATTTTTAACCATGACCTTTGACCTTAACCTTTAAGTTATATGGAAACAATATTTTTTGACCGACCATTGCATTGACCAAATGGATATACCTGTGATATTTGGTGAATATCCATCAAACGGTCTAGGAGGAGTTTTTCGGACAGACAGACGGACGACGACGACGATAACAGACAAGCTGACTGGTGGTGCACAGTATACGGGTGGGATCTGTGTCACGATACCACTCTGCTTCGCAGAGTTGATAAATAAATACCCAATATATACCTATATACTGTACAGTATATATATATATATATACATACAGTATATTGTGTATGTATATATAGTCTGTATATACAATATATACTATATATATATATATATATATATATATATATATATATATATATATATACTGTATAATTATATATATATATATATATATATATATATATATATCTATCTATCTATCTATATATATATAATATATATATATATATATATATATATATATATATATATATATGTATATATACTGTATATAATTTTACCTTGAAAAGAAGACTGTGGGGATGTTGTTTTGTTAAGCTTGAAGATGAGTGTAGTGAAGCGTGTTTTGATTAGATTGATGAGGGTATAGCCTATGAGGGCAAACAAAAAACACAAAAATAGGCTCGAATTATGCAAACACTTTCAATATATAGTTATGGTAGTGGATAAAAACCACCATCTGAGGAAGAGCACTTTATTGACAACGTTTAGCAGATGAAGCTATCTGCGAAACGTTGTCAATAAAGTGTTCTTCCTCAGATGGTGTTTTTTATCCATTCTGTCTACTTTTCAAGTACCGCCCAACAGTTATAGTAGTGACAATAGCATAATGAACGCAACAACTAAACTATCGGATGAGCTAGTGCTAAGTAGTTGTGTTCTGATTGTCTGGGACGCTTTACAATATGCTGCCTGGTTGTCGAGTATATTAAGCATTTTGGTAGCGTTGTAAAACATAAGTCATATGACCCGTTATGGTCTGTTAGAATACATTTTGGTTGAAGAAATGTAAAATAATGTTGTATTACAAACTACTAAGAACCTACTATGTCTCTGTACATATTCATGCAAAGTTTTGTCTAATTAATGACATATGTTGCTATAAAATAGTTGTAATAGCAAATCATCTAAATGTGGATATGGAAATTTACTGTCAGCTTATAAAATAGACAATTACGTTTCCCTCCGCAGCACCTAAAGTGGAACAAATCTTCGAATTAGGGCCCTCACATATGACACGGTTCTGTGCAGTTTATGCTTCCTAACCCTTTCAAGATACGAACATAAAAATATTCCTTTTATTCTAGCTATTGGTAGACAATATTATTCAGTTCAGGAAGGATCTGTGGGAGTCGGAAGGTTAATTGAGATCGACTTTATTCTTTTGATCCATGAAGGGCCTTCCAAATAACGATTAAAATAATGTAATATTAGCTAGGATAAAGTGAAACATCGTCCTCAAATACTGAGAGGGCTACGTACGGTAATCTGCTTAGTAGTTAGCTTAAGCAGACTTACCCCATGAAATTAGGAATACATTCAATAATAACAACAACCAGTACACTCTAACGTTCTCAGAAGTATGTATTCAGAGTTACATGTCTGTAGTGATACTGTGATTACCAGGCATTAACCTATTATGCACCCACACAACTACACGCACATGCAGACACAACCAACATCAGCACGCACAGAAAATTGCTTGCAGTGAATAGTCATACCTATTTCATTGAACAATTCTAATGATTTGTTTTAACATTCTCTTTCAATACATGCCCGAGTCTGTGCTTTTCCCCATTTATTGTTCACTGTCGCAAGTTTATCAAATAGTTGTTTACCAACTATTTGAAAGGCGATTGTACAATCTCTTACAGAAATATTGTTCTTCGAAATGTTACAGATTATGTTAATAAAATGAGTGCGATTGAAATAAACGTGTAGTGTATTATATATTTATCAGCTGACTCATAATATGAATTAACAACTAAATAAAAAGTACACTCTTAGTTCAATAACACTAATTTTACTTACACAATCCACATACAAAACTTATGTAGGAGACTGTAGGCTACATACACCGACACACATACATGCATAATATAGTCATAATTGACTGAAGAAAGTAATCGAGACAGCTAACTACCTCCTTCACTATGGGAGGTCCATCGTAAGCTGAATATAATGCACCACCTGTACCGAGTACGAAATTTAAAATGTCGTACATCTGGATTGAAACTGGTTAATAGTGTAGCTTCATGACCCCCCTGATCTTAACGACTATGCAGCAGGGAGTAACTTATTATTGCTCGGGTGTCATAAAAGTTTACTACAAGCCAATAAAGCTGTTAAACCGGTGACATGATCCGGTTCCCGGAGCCACGGTAAACACGGACTGAACTATTACTCACACTTGACGCAATAGTCATTACAGTTGTGTAAATCTGTTTGGAAATGAGCTAATTTTAACCTAGTTAATCAGATGATTATTTTGAGGGGACCGGACAATTCCAGCCAGCAGCTCTCAACCAGTGCCAACTCAACCAAAGGTAGATAGGATAGGAATTCAATTTGGCACTGGCTTTGTTGACCCTGATCGTTTGAAAAACGCAATAATTGCCCCACTGCATAAAGGAGGGAGTAAAGCACTACCAAAAAATTACCGCCCTGTAGCTCTAACTTCCCACATAATTAAAGTTTTCGAAAGAGTCCTGCGAAGCAAAATTGCAGCATTCATGGAGGCAAATGAACAACACAACACCGGTCAACATGGGTTCAGAACGGGAAGATCATGCCTCTCACAACTTTTGGAACATTATGACAACATTCTTAAAGCGCAAGAAGAAAAGAAAAACGTGGATGTCATTTACATCGATTACTAAAAACAAAAGGTATAACTGGGAAAATCGGACGGTGGATATACAATTTCCTTGTAAACCGGAACCAATCAGTAGCAGTAAACCAAGTCACATCGGAGCATCGGATGTCAAAAGCTCAGTTCCCCAAGGAACAGTGCTAGCACGCCTTCTTTTCCTCATTCTAATTTACGTCATAGATGCCAACACAAGACACAGTACAGTGTCTTCTTTTGCTGATGATACATAACTAAGCAAGATAGTAAACACACAAGTTGACACGGGCCGGCTGCAAGAAGACATAAATGTAGTGTTCCAGTGGACCGGGGAAAACAATATGCAATTCAATGAAGAAAAATTCCAATTAATACGATACGGAGATAATAATGTCGTTAAAGAGAATACGAACTACGTAACAGAATCTAGCCACATAATAGAACGAAAAGACTGTGTGAAAGACCTTGAGGTGTTAATGTCTGAAAATATGGGTTTCAAAGAACATAACCAGGTCAAAGTTGCGGCTGCGAAACGTTTAATGGGTTGGATTTTGCGTACATTTAAAACACGCGGTGAATTACCTATGATAACGCTCTTCAAATCTCTAGTGCTACCGCGGCTTGAATACTGTAGCGTATTAACATCCCCATACAAAGCATGTGAAATAAATGACTTAGAGAGTGTACAAAGGAATTTCATTTCGCATATAAATTCGGTAAAACAGCTACACTATTGGGAGCGTTTAAAAACATTGAAACTGTATTCATTGGAGCGTAGAAGAGAACGTTACCTAATAACATACACGTGGAAAATCGCAGAGGGTTTAATACCAAACCTACATACCCAGATAGTAATGAAATTCAGTGATAGGAGAGGCTGGGAATGCGATATCCCCCAGATGAATAACATGGGTGCTATGGGCTCTCTGCGAGAAGGCTGGTTATCACATAGAAGCCCACGTCTCTTTAACAATCTCCCGCGGGGAGTAAGAAACATGAGGGGCATTTCGTTAGACAACTTCAAGAGAGCCCTCGATGTAGAAATGCAAATAGTGCCAGACGAGCCCATCTTCGCAGGGGAGCGTGCTGCCCCTTTGAACAGTCTGCTGCACCAAATCACCACCCAGAACGAGGGGCCGCGCGCTCCTCGGTGCCACTAGCAGTGGCGAACTCAACAAAGGTAAGGAGTTGGCATTGGTTTAGATCCAATGCTTGAAATAGTCTATAGACTTGTCCGGAAACCACTATTTTATGGTCTTACTGTAACTACTAGCAGTTAATTACTTACAGTTTACGAAAGATCTACCACTGTCAAGGGAGAACTTTCATTGAGCGTTGCTCAATGAGATTCCTTTAAAAATGGATATAAATCTATTATTTTTAAAGGATTTATTTCTTCTTTGACAAACGTCACATTTTGAAAATCAGTATTATAAACAAAACACAAAGTAACTACAATATGAAAGGGAAACAAAACCTATAAAAAAATACAGACCTGATATTCTAATATATATGTTTTTTCCTATGTTTATGAAGGAGATAAAAGGCAGGCGGCCTGCAACGAGTGTCTCCAAAAGCAAAAAGAGTGACAGAGAGCAATATTCATGGGACGTTGGTGTCAGAATGCCTGAACACACAAAGCTTAAAGCAGTTTAAATTAAATGATAAAGGAAACATTGATTGAGGGAGAGAGTTCCAGAATTCACTAGTTGAGTAGAAAAAGACTGAGAAAATTTGCTAATTTTTTGGATTGGAGAGTTGGACAGGATAGGAGCGGGACAGAATTGAAAGGCAGGTGCCTTGCACTCGTTGCATTTAGGGGGTATGTGCTCAGAGAGCTCTGAAGAACACTGATTGTTGTAAAAGAGTGAAAGAGATGCGACACTGTGGCGTGTAGAAAGAGATTGTAGGGAACCATTAAGAGGAAGTGAGTTGATGAGGCGAAATGCTTTTGATTCTCTTCTTTCGAGAAGTGCGGTATGGTTGGAACCTCCCCACACATGCGAACAATACTTGATACATGGGCATACTGTACCCGCACACAGAGCAAGAAGCTGTGCGAGGCTGAGGAACCCACAAACACGGTTGA
Source organism: Paralithodes platypus (assembly GCA_032716605.1). NCBI lineage: Eukaryota > Metazoa > Arthropoda > Malacostraca > Decapoda > Lithodidae > Paralithodes > Paralithodes platypus. The sequence goes on along the minus strand of CM064524.1, from coordinate 27,832,356 downwards.
GCACTCCTAGCTTCTGGGAAGCTGTTTTAGCAAGAGTGATATTATGATCTTTTCAAGAACGGTTGGATGAAAAGATACACCAAGAATATTGAGAGAAGGTGAATGGTTGATTTGTATAATATATATATGAGGTAGAACATGCTGTGAAAGAGAAAAGAAGATGCTTCAAAGCATGGAAGTAGGGAGGCAGCAAGGAGGAATACCAGGCAGCTAAACGAACTGCCAAAAGATATATTTACAATGCTAAAGAAGACATTAAGGACCTGGTCCTCGAACAAGTGTGTATCACTGACAATCCCAATGGGATCTTCAACCTAGCAAGGCGAATTCAAAATTACAGTTGGGATATCATAGGTGAACAGTGTGTTAGAAACGATAATGGGAAGATTGGTATGCAGAAAATGAAATCAGAGAAGCATGGAATGCACACTTTGAATGATTGCTAAATGTAGAGTTTGAATGAGATAAGGAACGGCTTAATATCGAAAAACCAATATCTGGACCCCTTCCTTTGATAGCACCATCTGTAGTGAGCGACGCAATCAATAAAATGAAGGACGGTTAAGCTCCAGGATGCTCTGACATTGTCGCTGAGATAATAAAAACCTCAGGGGAGACTGGTGTCAGCTTAGTCACTGAGTTGATAAACGCCATTATTAAAGATAAGAAAATACCCGAGGATAGGCACAAAAGTGTAATAGTAAATATATACAAAGGAAAAAGGGGATGTGCTAGATAGAAGTAATTATAGGGGCCTGAAAATGTTTGACCATATCATGAAGGTCTGTGAGAGAGTCTTTGAGGGTTTGATCAGGCAAAGCATCTCCATTCTCCATTGATGATAATTATGCAGTTTGGTTTTATGCCAGGACGTGGTACAACCGATATTATCTCCATAGTCAGGCAGATACAAGAAAGATACTTACTAAAAGGCAGGGATCTTTACTTTGTGTTTGTAGACCTGGAGAAGGCCTTTGACAGGGTGCCTAGAGATGTTGTGCAGTGGGGTATGAGGAAACTTGGTGTGGAAGAGTGGCTGGTGCGTGTGATAATGAATATGTATGAGGATTCGTGAACTGCGATGAGGGTGAAAGGTATACAGAGTGAGGAGTTCACAGTCCGTGTTGGAGTTCGTCAGGGTTCAGTGTTAAGCCCCCTCCTCTTTATTATGGTCCTGGAGGCACTTTCTAGAGGTTTTAGATCCGGACTCTCGTGGGAACTGTTTTATGCAGATTTTTTTTTTTTTTCTATGGGATTGAGGGAGGCAAAAGGCATAACTGCCTTTAGCGAGTGCCTCCCCCATAGTTGAAAGAGTGACAGGGCCAAAATCAAGGGACGTTCGAGCCAAAATGCCTAGACACACGGAGTTTGAAGCAATTTAAGTCATAGGAAGAGGGAAAGACTGATTCTGAGAGAGAGTTCCAGAGCTCAGCTGTTGAGTAGAAGAAAGTTTGAGAGTAACGTTTCACTCTTGGGTTGGAGAGTTGCACAGAGTAGGGGTGGGATTGAGTTGCAAGACAGGTACCACGTGCCCTACGTAAAGGAGGTGGTATACACTGGGAAAGCTCTGAGGAACACTGATTATTATAGTAGCGATAGAATAGCGAGAGAGATGCAACATTGCGGCGGAGAGAGAGAGATTGCAGAGAGTTGGTGAGTGGACGGGAGTTAATGATACAAAAGGCCTTACTTTCAACTTTGTCTAGGAGAGCAGTGTGAGAGGAACCTCCCCACACATGTGAACAATACTCAATACAAGGACGCACTATGCCCCTGTACAGAGCAAGAAGCTGTGCAGGGAAAAAGTACCCCCTAAGGCGGCTGAGCACACCCAGCTTCTGGGAGGCCGCATTAGCAAGACTGGTAATATGGTCCTAATAGCTGACAATGTGCAAGATGCTGAGGCCAAATTCAGAAGATGGAAAGAGGGTATGGCGAGCAAGGGTTTAAGAGTCAATATTAACAAAACCAAGGTTATGCATTGTAGATTGAGACGAGGCAATGTGGAAAAGAGAGGTGCATACCCATGTGCAGTGTGTGGAAAGGGTGTGGGTGCTAACTTGATTCGATGTAGCATCTGTCGATGTTGGGTGCACCATGGGAGTAAGTGTTGTAGTAGAATAAAAGGACCCCTGCCGAAGGATAAGTCAGAAATCGAGAAATTTGAGTGCATAGTATGCAAAGGCGTTCTTCTGTTAAATGATGATCCTATCTACCTATCTATCGCCTGACGCTGTGATCCCCGAAGGGGTGGCCACGAACGAACCGTCCCATGCACCTCTGTCCCCAGTCAGTCGACGCCCTTCCTCCCAACCAGCACCGCCTTCATCCATATACTTCCTCACTCCATCCTTCCACCTCTCTTTCGGTCTACCTCTCCCTCTCTGTCCTTCCACCTCGCTCTCGTACACCTTCTTAGTCATTCTCTCGCTTCCCATGCATTCCATATGGCCGAACCATCTCAAGGTGTTCCTTTTCACACTTTTTAGCACATCTACCTCTACACCACACCTCCATCTTACTTCCTCATTCGTCTGTCTATCCCTCCATGTAACTCTGCACGCACTTCTCAAGCAACTAATTTCCACCCCTCTTGCTCTTGGTCTGAGTCACTTCTCAAACGTCCATGCTTCGCTTCCGTAAGTCAGTGTCGGAATTACCACACTGTCATGCAAGGACTTCTTCACTTCCATGCTGACCACCCTATTTCTTGTTACTGCTTTCAACGTTCCTACAACCCTCTTCCCCTATTGCACCCTCTCCCGCACTTCTTCATCCATAGTCCCATCTTTACTCAACACACTACCCAGATACTTAAAAGAGCTGACGATCTCCATAGCCTGACCGCTCAACTTCACCTCACACTCTGTGACTTCACCCCTTTCGAAGACCATAACCTTGTTCTTCCCCGCATTTACCTTCAAATTCCGTTTTTCGCACACTGTTCCAATCTCATTTACCAGACCCTGCAACTCCCATTCATTATCACTCATCAGAACTGTATCATCCGCAAACAGCATGATCCTGTGGCAGTGAATTTTGGAAATGAGTCATTGGAGCTGGTGGACAAATTTTGTTACCTAGGAGATACCATCATTGCCGGTGGTGGGGCCGAGGCTGCCACTGTCGCTAGAAGTAGATGTGGCTGGGGGAAGTTCAGAGAACTGCTGTCAATTCTGACCATGAAAAGAATGCCTCTCCCCCTGAAGTGAAAGGTGTATGCCTCATGTGTTAGAAGTGCAATGACGTATGCCTCAGAAACATAGGCCGTTAAAGTAGAGGATGTCAACAGAATAGAACGTAATGAGATGGGAATGGTGAGATGGATGTGTGGGGCCAGGCTGCAGGATAGAATAACAAATGATGAGCTGAGGAGACGTTTAGGTATAAAGAGTATTAGCGAGGAGATGCGTACAAGCAGACTTAGACTGGGATGGTATGAACATGTGGAGAGAATGAATGAACTCAATTTGGTGAAAAGATGCAGGTCTGTGATTGTGGAGGGAGCTGCACCAAGGGGTGGACCGAGGAAGACCTGGGATCGGACTATACGTGCCGATCTCAAAACCAAAAATTTCACAAGTGAAACAGCCCTTAACAGGGTTGCCTGGAATGCCGCCATTAGGACAAGAGACTGAAACTGCACGTATGTGTGGAGCACTCAGTCTTAAAATATAATGTATGTATGTATATATATATATATATATATATATATATATATATATATATACAGTATATATATATATATATATATATATATATATATATATATATATATAAATATATATACAGTATATGAAGTTCACAAACCATTGCGAAGCAGCTACAAATATGACTAGCAGAGCATTGGAATTCAATACAAAATTTCTAAGCATAAAAAATACATTGGCTAGTGCAATTACTATCTATTTATCTATCTATTGCCTGACGCCATGATCCCCGAAGGGGTGGCCACGAACGAAACGCCCCCATGCACCTCTGTCCCCAGTCAGTCGACGCCTCTCCTCCCAACCAGCATCGCCTTCATCCATATACTTTTTAACTCCATCCTTCCACCTCTCTTTCGGTTTACCTCTCCCTCTCTGTCCTTCCACCTCGCTCTCGTTCACCCTCTTAGTAATTCTCTTACTTCCCATATGTTCCATATGGCCGAATCATCTCAATGTGGTACTTTTCACACTTTCCAGCACATGTACCTCCACACCACACCTCCTTCTTACTTCCTCATTCGTCTGTCTATCCCTCCATGTAACTCCGCACGCACTTCTCAAGTAAATCATTTCCACCTTTCTCACTCTTGGTCTGAGTTTCTCCACCAACGTCCATGCTTCACCTCCGTAAGTGAGTGTCGGGATTACCACACTGTCATGCAAGGACTTCTTCACTTCCATGCTGACCACCCTATTTCTTGTTACTGCTTTCAGCGTTCCTACAACCCTCTTCCCCGGTTGCACCCTCTCCCGCACTTCTTCATTCATATACTCCAATCTTTACTCAGCACACTGTCCAGATACTTAAATGATCTGACAATCTCCATAGCCTGACCGTTCAACTTCACCTAACACTCTGTGGCTTCACTCCTTTCGAAGACCATAACCTTGTTCTTCCCCGCATTTACCTTCAGATTCCGTTTTTCACACACTGTTCCAAACATATTTACCAGATCCTGCAACTCCCATTCATTATCGCTCATCAGAACTGTATCATCAGCAAACAGCAGTACAGGTAGCTTCCACTCGTTTCCCCCCCTTATCAGCGATACACCCACATCCACTGCTCTTCCTTGTATTTCTTTCATGACTCCATCCATATATACAGTAAACAACCACAGGGACATCACACACCCCTGTTTCAACCCAACATTCAGATCAAAGAACTCGCTCTGCTCATTCTCCACACGTACTGCCGCCTTTGCACCCTCATACATGCTCTTCCCTGCTTTCAGCAACTTTCCATCTACTCCGTATATTCTAAGTACTTTCCACTTATCTTCTCTATCCACTCTGTCATAGGCCTTCTCCAAGTCCATAAAGGCAACATACAGCTTTTGTTGCTTCTCCAAATATTTCTCCACAACACATTTCAGGGTAAATATCTGATCCCTTCCTAAGACCGCCCTGCTCGTCACCTATCCATTTCTCCATTCTCGCTCTCACTCTCTCAATCACTACCCTACTGTACACCTTCCTTACTATGCTTAGAAGACATTTTCCTTGGTGGTTACCACACACTCCTATTTCCCCTTTACCCTTATATAGGGGGACTATTATGCCTGTCTTCCAATAATCAGGTGCACTCCCGTTCTCCCGTGCTAGTTTGCACATTTTCCATACCCATTCGATCACTATCTCACCACCATACCTCAGCATTTCCCCACACACTCTATCTATTCCTGGTGCTTTCCCCAACTTCACTCTTTTCATGGCTTCACACACTTCTGACCTCCTGATCCTCACCTCCTCTTCCACTACTTCTCTTCTTCTCCCTCCCATACCCCATCCAACTATGTTTGCTGGCACGTTATTCCTTATATTCAGCAATTCGTTGAAGCACTCCCTCCATCTTTCGACTCTCTCTTGCTTCTCAGCTAGCACTCGCCCATTCTTATCTTTCACACCCTTACTGTTTCCCTTGTTACCTTCCCTAACTTTCTTGACTTCTTTCCAGAACAGTTTCTTACACTCCCTCCATTTTACACTCAGATTCCTTCCAAATCCCTCATCTACTCTTCTCTTACTTTCCTTCACTACTCTCTTCACCACTCTCTTTTCTCCAAGTACCTCGCTCTTTTCTGTCTCTCCAAATCTTCATTCCCTCTGATATCCAACCACTCTCTATACACTTTCTTCTTATCTTCCACAGCTATTTTTACCTCTTCTGTCCACAATGCTGTACCCTTCATTCCCCTCCCTCTTCTCCTTGCTCCACACACCTCCTCACATGCTGCACAGATCTCTTCCTTAAACACTTTGCTCATCTCCTCCACTTCCTCCATACCTTCCAGGTCAAACCTACCTAGTCATCTGTCTACTGTTCTCCTGAACTCTTCCTTGATTTCCTCCTCCTGCAACATCTCCACCCTCCTCACCATTCCACCTTCCTCTCGCCTCCCTCCAGCTCTCGTCACCCACTTCTTTTGTATCCTAATTTTAGCTACTACTACATAATGGTCAGACAGACCCTCCAATACACCCTAGCCTCCAGCACAGATTTCTTCATTCGTTCATCCACACATATATAATCAATCAGTGCCTTTCCTTCTTCCTCCACACCACTTTCCATGTGTACCTGTGTATCATTCTGTGTTGGAAGAAGGTGTTGGCTATCCACAGCATCCTCCCCACACATACGTCCACAAATGCACTACCATTCGCATTCACCTCTGACGGTACACCCCGCCCTCCCACCACTCCATAAACTTTCTTGTCACCCACCTTCCCATTCATATCCCCAATCAGAATATTCTTATGCTCTTGCCAAACTTATCCAGGCACGCCTCCACATTCACCCAGAACTCCTCTTTCTCTCGTACAGTTTTATCCTCTGTCGGAGCATACACAGACACAACCACCCACGTTTGTATTCCTACTTTCATTCTCATCCACTCAATCCTTGAACCCACAGACTCATAGTCTCTTACACGCTCCTTCCATTTGTTACTTTCAAACAAACACGCACCTTTTCTCGCTGCTCCGTCACTCACTCCAGCACACACACCCATTCCACACTCCCACTCTTTCACATCTGTACCCCTCCATTTGGTCTCAGTCATTCCACATACATCCAGCCTGGCATTCACAAACACTTCCAGGACCTCTCTCTCTTTTGTGTCATCATTCACGCCTCTCACATTCCAAGTCACTATTCTAAGACTGTCCATGGTAGGTCGGGGTTCGTCAACATTAGGTCCGTCCACATCCTAGGCTGTTCGTTCGTTCATCGTTGCAGTAAGTACTTACTAATTACTAAGTCTGTCTATTCTGAATATGGTGTTCAATAATTATTTATCTCGGCAGGCACATTTAAGACACAAGGATAATAATTTTGAGAGGCCAGGTAGTCGAGTTCAAGATACTGATACGTTTTATGACAAAACTGATAGTAATGCATTGTTTCAAATTTTATAATAATTATACAAGGTGAAAAAGGAATGTGATGGGAAAAAAATAATCCTGATGTTAGCAATATTATCTTAACTTACTGTGGTAAATTAACCTGGGAAGGGGGTTGAGACATGACAACTTCAAGAGGAGACTGGACATACATCTTGAGGTGACAAGAGTATTATTTTGAATAGCTTAATATATGTTGTATTATTCTCTATTTCAATATTCACAAAAATATTCCCTTCTGCGCAGTGCTTTCTTCCCATCTGTTTATTGGTGACTTACAACATGGTGAGTGTGATGGGTGAAGAGAGAGCCTTGTCTTTTACTTAGTAGCAACGCCTTGTTTACATTTAAGGCCGGACTGTCTAGTATGTACTGCAAGATGTGTACAATCTATATAATATTCCCACTTTTTCTCTTCCACTACCCCTCCCTTCCCCTCATCTCTCTCTCTCTCTCTCTCTCTCTCTCTCTCTCTCTCTCTCTCTCTCTCTCTCTCTCTCTCTCTCTCTCTCTCTCTCTCTCTCTCTCTCTCTCTCTCTCTATGTATCTGTGTATTACAGAATAATATCAATAAGTATCACCTTACTTAAGAAATTACTCTGAGGACCTTACCAAAATAATCACCTACAGTAAACGACTAACGACATTCAGTCAATAAGTTATTGGGTGTTTCAATTTACCTATCAGTGTGATAACTAATCCGTATGAGAATGGCTTTGGGAATGTTAATTACGTTTATGGGCAGTTACAGGCACGGAGCAAAGCAAGAGAGAGATAGAGAGGAGAGGGAGGGAGGGAGGGTAAGGGAGAGAGTAGAATAGGGAAAGCAATGAAGAGGTAAAGGTACTGGACATGAAAGAGAGAGAGAGAGAGAGTACAAAAGAGTACAAAGGAGTACAAAGGAAATCAAGCAACAACAGGTCTAGTGATCCTTCTAGGATGCTTGTCCTCCAAAACACTGAGGATCAAGTGTCCAAACAGTGGTTTAGAGTGGGTAAGGGAACATTGGAAAGGGAACTACTGCCCTGGAACTAATGTCCGTGGCAGGATTAGGAAGTTAGTAGGGGACAGATGGGTTAGTAACTGAGGGGGGGATAAAATAAAGTTATTCATTTACAAACGCAGTCAGTCGCGGGTTTGATGCGAGATATTTGACTAAGCGAAGTTTAAATGAATCAACGGTGCTGCAGTCTATAACGTCTCGGGGAAGCCCATTCCACAAGTTGACAACTCCATTGAAGAAGAAATTCTTAGATTCGTGTGAGTTAAAAGATTTACCAATAATTTTGCAACCGTTTCCCCGCGTGTAATTAGATTGGTCGATAGTGAAGTACTTACTACAGTTCATATTGTCGATGCCTTTGATGATTTTGAACACTTGAATTAAGTCGCCTCTTAATCTGCGCTGGGTTAAAGGAAATAGATTTAATTCTGTAAGACGCTCTTCGTATGGTTTGTTCTTTAGGCTAGGTATCATTTTGGTAACTCTACATTGAACTCGTTCTAGCTTGTTTATATCTTTTTGGTAATAAGGGCACCAGGATTGAACGCAGTATTCCAGAAGAGGGCGGACTAAGGAATTGTAAAGGGTTAGGATAACTTCTTGGATTTATGCTCAAATGACCTGCCTATAAAGCCAATTATTTTGTTTGCCTTCTTAACAATTTCTGAACATTGTTGACTCGGTTTTAGGTTACTCGATATTGTTACTCCCAGATCGGTTTCTCTGTTTACATTCTTAAGCTGAGTGCCATTCATCGAATAGTTTGCTTTCTCATTTAGGTATCCGATATGTAGTACTTTACATTTATCCACATTGAGAGTGAGAGAGAGAGGGAGAGAGAGAGAGAGAGAGAGAGAGAGAGAGAGAGAGAGAGAGAGAGAGAGAGAGAGAGAGAGAGAGAGAGAGATAAGTATTATCATCCACAGAGAAAACATAACATCTCAAACGTATTGCAATGAATTTCACGTGGATACTCTGGAAAAAATAAATAAAACATTAAAATATGTGAATAGTGCAGAACACTCACAGTAAAGAGTGTGTATAGTGTTATCTCCTCTCCTTTACAGCTGCTCTAACAAAACAATATTAACAACGTTTGTGGGTAATTTATTAAGTAAAGCAGGTGGTAAGTGAACATTTCCCAAATATGCTATAATCGGTTTTATTTCAGCTGATGGTAAATTTAATCCCTTAACTGATGTTTTGACACCTAATGGACAAATATGAATCTATTATGTCTTTGCGTCGTCGTATTAATGCCAAGTTTGCACAATTAACAACACATTTCACTACAAAATCTACGTAATAGCTGAGTAACCAGGACAGTAATTAACAAAGCAATATACCTTCAGCTGGAAAAAAACCAAAAAACAAAATCCCATCTATACCCATGGAAGGAATGCGGCCAAACTTCTTGCGATAATGTAATATACATTGTCTTACTCATTAAGGGTCAAAAATATTCTACGAACAGTGGCCTACAACTATCAACAGGGCCTCATATAACTTCTTGTCGATGGCATAATATATGTAGCCCTTCCTTGGACCATTTCTAATAACTTTTTTCTGAATGCTGGAGACAAGAATTTGTCAGTATATTTCAGAAGGGGACATATGGGAGTTCAATATATATATGGATGGAGTCATGAAAGAAATACGAAGAAGAACAGTGGATGTTGGTGTACCGCTGATAAAGGAAGGAAATGAGTGGACATTGTCTGTACTACTGTTTGCTGACGATACAGTTTTGACGAACGATAGTGAATGGGAATTGCAGGGTCTGGTAAATATCACAAAGTACTTTTTCACCTACAGTGCGGTCAAAGAGTGGAACAAATTGTCATAAAAGGTTGACAGTGTAATACAATTGCCACATTCAAAAGGAGGCTACACATCCATTTCGAGGAGGTTGGAGTAATATGATTTTTTTTTTTTTTTTTAAGTATCAGTAGTATACACTGTTTTTCAACTTTGTTCTTTACTATGAATTTCCCAGTATAAATGTTCTCATTCTGCTGGGGGCCTTGTTTCCCCAACTAAATTTCATTCCGGCCCAAGGTCAGAGGGTGCAGTGTGTAAGGAGAGAGAATTTTGCATTGCTGTCTTTACCTCTTACTTTGTAGCAAATCCCATGTTAGAATTAATAGTCCAGTCAATCTAGCACAAATTATGGCCTATGATGGAAATAATTAGAACAGAAATGAAACCTGTTGTATGATGTTCCTAATGCTTTATTACATCACATATCAAAAGTAGAAAAAAATGGGATTGGTGGAACATGGTTAAAAATAAACATATTTATTTAGAGACATTATTTATGTTCTTATAAACATATTGTAGCGGTAACACAGAATGTTGTACTTCAAATGAGTGTATCACCATTATTATTCATTGTAGAGGGTTGGGATTGGTCTTGTTTGGTAGGTAAAGGGTTGTTCTTTAAGGTACTGTGCTCAATAAAAATCCAAACTCAAAATAAAAGGCAAAAAAGACGATTTGAGTATAGCCGAAAGGCAAAAATTTAACACTTTTCCTTTCCAAATTGAATTAGCGAGTGAAGGTTTATTGGCTTGGCGAAGAAGTCCATTGGTCTCAAACAAAGATGATGGAGGAGAAGACAGTTCATATTGGAATATGCTTTCAATATCATCCACAACATCAGGTGCAGCCATTATGAGACGTTGAAAGAGCAGCTGGGAATCAACATGAATCATTTCACCATCTACCTTTGGCGAGACTCTGTGGTCAAGGGTTATCACTTGATTTTTTTTCCTGAAAGCATACTCCATGACATTCTTTCCCTCCATACTTTTGAGTACCTCTCTGCCCACTTCTGAAGCTTTGTGGGCATTGACAGTTTGGTCTGCTGTGACACCTGTGACAATGTTCCGTAGTATTGGGTCTTGTGCAAAGGGGTTTCTTTCTTGCAGGAGACCCAGTATTGATAACATGTCAAGTTCATCTTTCTTTTGTCTTGCATCTGTGGCTTCTTTGTGTTGTTCACTTGTAGTATAACTTGTTGCCATGAACTCTTGCATGGCCATATTGACATCGGCACATGCAGGCATGGACAGCAGCCACTGTGTACGTTGTGCTTCAGACATTCCACGACCACGCGTTAATCCACCAGTAGTCTTCATACTTCTCATTAGTACTTGCTCTATAGCTAAATCAGATGAAAGTCCTCCCCAAAATCTGTCGCTTCGTCGTACAACATGATACCCTGCATTGAATTTATCATAAACATCTGGATGTTGTGTCTTGAGCTGATGCATCTGTTGCAAGTGGATGTATACAGATTTGGCGTAATGGTTATGGCCAGCAGCAGCGAAGTATGGCAACATTGCAGGTAATGTATGCAGGTAGAGACTCCAGTTTCCTGTACGCTCAGCTTTGATGAACTGTCGAAGAAGGTCAACCATCGTCATATACTGTATCCACAACCGAGCAGTGGAATTGGACGCCAATGTAGCTTTTTCTTCATTCACTCTTTGTTTAACTCTTTCGAGGACACCATCCATACATACCACATCTACAGACAATTCACCTTTCATCAAGTCATCATACATGTGAATTGCATGACGCAAATCCTCTTCTTCAACTGTCACAGGCAGAGATTTATCAGTATCATCAACTTCTTCCAATTGCACATCTGCAGTGCTGTCAACCTTTGTAGTCTCTGGAACAGCACAATTCATTTCTGGAAGAGGAAAACTAAATGTCTGAGATATAATCATTGCATTTAATGCTGCATCTACAAGACAGTGTCCCCTGAATGCTCTTGCTACTGCTTTGCCACTAAGCATATGGGCAACAGCATTTGGTGCATATACCAATTCAAGCAGCTCACCTAGGCCAGTCCCAGACATGATTTTGCCGATGCACCCCAGAAAACTCATTTCAGTGTGGAAGGCTCCAAGACGGAGTATGATAGAGTGCAGGTCACTGTTTGTGCTTTCACCAGCAAGGATCATCTGAGCCTTCCACCAGAGAGGTTGATCAAAAGTGAGGATTGGATGCATATTCTGGCGCTTGGCTTCAGAAGACACAAAACAGAGAGTTGAGTATATGCAACTGAGGTTAGTTGGATCCATATCAATCATTGGGAGGAAAATAATGGATGACTTCCCTGGGTGGATACCATGCGACACTGCTTGCATCATTCCTGACCACCCAGGTCTTGGTGAACGAAGTGGCCAAGAAATTTTCCAAAGCAGGTCTAGCATTGCTGTAGGGTCTTCATAGATAGGCAAATGCAGTTTGTCATATATCAAGGGTTGAGTCTCATTGTTTGTTGATTTATAGAAGTGTATTTTGATTCTCCCGACAGCTGCTACATCCTCTGCTGTTACTGATATCCTGGGGATCTGTTTTCGTGGTTTGGTCATAGGTGTTACTGCAGCAATAATACCCATTCCATGAAAAGTGTTGCGACCATCAAGTGTAACAATGTTGTGGTCTACATTGTCAGCAACAAACTGGATGAAATGTTGTGATGTAATGTTAGGTACATCAATACCTTGGAACTTTGCAGCAGAGCGCTCAAACCGTTTTACTTCAGGGTACGATTTAACAGAATCCAAGACTATTGAGGCAGTCAATGAGAAACTTTGATCCGAAGTGGTGGTGCATTTGCACTGACAGACCTATCTGCAGAGGTGCTACTAGTATTCTAGGTCTAGCAGCTTGAACAATTGCTTGACCTATAGCTGCTATTTTGCGCTCAGCTTGTTTCTCGCTGAAGATTGTTTGAAGAAGAAGGTGCAAAGTCTCTGGAACAAAATCGGAATTCTTTTCCAGGGAGGCAATACCATCAGAGCTAGGAAAAGTATCGCCCATAGACTCCATGGACTTTATGTCACTTTTGATGAGTTCTGCAGCTGCCTGAACCAACCTAAGCTTCTCTTTCTCACTGTCTTGCAATTTTGGCAAATTGTAGAACTCCTTTAGAATATGTGAAGCTGTAGCTCTGAGTGTGACAATGTTGCCTTTCGTGCCACTGCTTGTGATCACAATGTTGTTACCAAAATGTTCTTCTAGTTTGACTTTCATGTACTTTGCAGTATATGCTTCCTTGTCACAGTACTCTTTCATCTTCTCAACAAGATTATTTACAGATATCTGCATATCCTCATTTTTCTGTAAGTACTCAACCACTTTCAAAAATGCTTCTGCTTTCAATAAATCAATTGGCCTGCCTGATGTGTACTGACTACTTTCACCTGATTGATTGTATATAGCTGGTATCTTCTTTCCTGTTCGGAAATTGGTACTGCATAGTTGGTGGTATATCGCATCTGCTGCATGTAAATTTTGGGCAAATTCAATCCGACTTTGTACAGTATGAGCCCAGGAGTCCCCACGTTTTTTACACACATCCTGAATAGTCAATTGGAAGTCTCCTGTCCTGACTGGGAATACATCAAATCCTCTTTTCCTTCCAGCGTATTTAGCAGGATGGCCACAAAACAAACAGTGCTCATTAAATAAGAACTTGCCATCACTTGATCGGAGCTGACGGCAGGTAGTCGATGAAGTCTCCTGGTGGTCCCCTAGGTCTCGGCTAATGGAATTTCTGTTGCAGTATTCAAAGCGACATTTTTTGTGCACAGATTGTCCTACAATAGTGGTGAGCATCAATCCACGAAGTTTGCTGGCTTCACTAATACCATCACATCCTTTCTGACGAAGCACAACAGTTGCCTCCCCATTGTCTAGGGTTTCATTGCAAATTACACAGGACTCCATCATGCATCTGAAACAGAAAAGGAGACTGTTAAAAATATGTAGATGATTAAAAAATGATAAAGCAGCACAATTAAAAAGGGAAATACCGAGATCCAACACACAATGATTACTTACACATGAACCAACAAAAATATATTATTTATTTTCGATTTGACAACAAATATCATTTGAAGCATGTAGATATATTTACAGTCATGTTTATGGACCCTGAAAATATATGTGTAGACACTAAAATCACCCCATTGCAATAATTACAAGTAAAGAGGGCAAATTTAAGGTTTTCGGAAATGGCTGGCAGCCATATTGGATTTATGCAAATTAGGTAACTTTCCACCATTTCCTTTTTCCTCCACTTTTGGTATGTTGATTAGGAGGATATGTAGATTACATTACAGCAAAAATAAATTCTGTTGCAATTTTTTCCATATCAAACTACAGATTGACTGGACTATAAGTCCGGACTGCCTAGTAGGGCCCCAAGGTCTGTGCAGTCTGATTATCTATGTAACTCACTCTCTCTTAAATCGTCGACTAGCCAACCTCTGCAAGAAGGAGAACCTGGGATTCGTCGACACTTGGGACAATTTTTACTACAATGACTATTTATTTTCGGACGATGGAGTTCATCTGAACCAGGTGGGAGCAGCACGTTTTGGACGGTGAAGGATTTTTGGAGAAGAAATTTACTCAATACAGGACAACCAGGAAGGAGGACCGAAGACAGCGAGGATGGCGACTTGCGAAGGACTTAACCCGTACTCTACCGTAGGATACAGTAATAAAAGTCCCCTGCAGTCCAAAGCACTGGCCAAAATGGCAAAAGAGAACACCTTTCCACCTCAAGAGATGAGAGACGACTGGCCCTCCCACCCTTCAGTGGGTCTTACATAAGCTGAGACGTGTTGCCATATCGAGAGCAGTGCTCAAACGGTCGTGGTACCAGGTACAGGCTTGTACAGGCAGTTACAAGGAAAGTACATTACTGACGGCGATTCTCCGTCTCTGGGACTGGGGAGTGACTTATCTACTGACGGCGATTCGCCGTCGCTGGTATTGGACGGATTAACCACGAATTCTGATAATGCTCCATCGACAAGACGAAAATCCAAAACCGCCAGGGATAACGACCAAGGACCGAGGACAGCCATGTACGTAAATGTAGATCCAACCAGAACCAAAAATTTGATTAAAGAGCGTTCCGCAACTTAAAGGATTTCTATGCAAACGCTCGTAGAATATGCAATATATTTTCAGATTTAGAGGAACTAGTGTGACCCACAGATCTGTATTAGGTCCTTTGTTGTTTGTTATATACATAAATTACCTTGATTTAGGTATAACTACTAGGATAAGTAAATTTGCAGACGATACCAAAATGGGGAGAAAAATTGATTCAGATAGAGATATGGAGTGCCTCCAAAGGGATCTAGATACCTTACACGAATGGTCAGTAAATTGGCAGATGAAGTTTAACATTGACAAATGCAAGGTATTAAAGATAGGGAAGATGCATACAAATGTTAAATATAAACTAGCTAATATAGAATTAGAAAACTCAGACTGTGAGAAAGATCTAGGTGTGTTTGTTAGCAATGATTTCATTCCTCAGTTGTTCCTTCAAAGAAAAAGACCAAAGGGAAAACTGAATGAGAACATTAAAGCGCTGAAACAGAGAATGGAGTGGTAGAAAAATGGGGAGTTAGACAAAATTCTTAGCCAAGTACGAGCAATCCAGCAAAGACTGAAAACAAAACAACGAAGAAAGAGGAAGCCAGATGATATGGCACGATCAGTGGGAAATAGCATGAGGATTGGTAAAGTGGCACAAGCAGTCAGAATGGTCACTGGGGAAGCCTCAAGTGGGATGCACGAAGTGAATCGAAACATCTTGGACCAGCTAAAGGAGAAACACCCATAAGCAAAACCAGCAAGTGATAAGGCCAAACTAGACGGGGAATATATTCCTCCAGACCCGGTGATATATGAGAATATAACTGGAGACCTCGTATGGAGAAAGGCGCTGAAAACACAGGGAGGAGCAGGTCCATCAGGTGTAGATGCTATGACTTGCAGGATCTTCCTAAGTCAAAACAAGTTTGGTTCAGCTGCGGGTGACCTTTGTGAAGCAATAGCAATGCTGGCAAAGAAACTTGCATCATCACCATGCGTGAACATAGAAGCTCTGACAGCATGTCCCCTGATACCTTTAAATAAGAATCCAGGAGTTAGACCAGTAGGCGTTGGGGAAGTTCTTAGAAGGATTATAGGAAAAGCAATCATGTCCGTATTTGGAAAAGATGTACAAAGAGCAGTGGGCAACTTACAAGTATGTGCAGGACAGCAAGCCGGAGGAGAAGCAGCAATACATGCAATGGGGAAGGTGTATGATGAGGAAGATTGTGAAGTGGTACTGCTAGTGGATGCAACAAATGCCTTTAACACCATTAATAGGGAGGCAGCTATTCACAACATCAAGATCAAATGCCTGAGCATCGCAAAGTACATAGAAAACACTTATAAGGAGCCAGCTAACCTGTATATAGTTGGAAGCACAAAGAAGGAAGAAATGAAAACTCTCAAATCAAATGAAGGAACAATGCAGGGAGATCCAGTGGCAATGGCAATGTATGCACTGGCACTATCTATTCTGCAGCAGAAAATAAAACATGAGGCAACCCGAGTGAAACAATTGGCGTATGCAGATGACCTCACAGGTGCAGGAAGAATAAGGGATCTCAAAGAATGGTGGCAGAGAGTACAATTGGTTGGCGCAGTCATTGGGTACAATCCTAATGCTAGTAAATCAGGATTCTGTACTAATAGTGAAAGAAGACAAATATGAAGAAGCGGTGCAGACTTTTGATGGGACAGGAGTGAAGATTACAAAGGAGGGTCAATGCCATTTGGGAGCAGTAATAGGCACAGAGGAATGCAAGAGAGTCTATGTGCGAACAAAGGTAGCGGAGTGGGTAAAGGAAGTGCAAACCCTGGCAGACATTGCGAAATCTGAACCACATGCTGCATATACTGCCTTCACATATGGTGTTAAGCACAGATGGACCTTTCTTATGAGAACAGTGCCTGACATTGGACAGATGCTCCAACCGCTGGAAGAAGCAATCAGGGGAGCATTCATACCTGCATTAACAGAAATGGAAGGCATCACACAAGAGCTGAGAGATCTATTAACTCTTCTGCCAAGGTTCGGAGGTATGGGGATCATAAACCCAGTGGAGGTGGCACCTCATGAGTACCAAAATTCCCTTAAACTTACTATGTCTCTGACAGAAAAAAATACGGGAGCAAAATGAAAATGAAGAGGTGGACGAAGAGGAACAACAAAATTCAAGACAAGAAATTACAAAGAGCAGAGAAGAGAGACAGAAACATAGCCTAGACCAAATTAAGACTGAATGTAGTGAAGAACTGAAAATGAGAATTGAGATGGCACAAGACACGGGGGCTTCAAATTGGCTCACTTCATTACCAATAAAGGAAAAAGGCTTCAGCTTAAATAAACAAGAATTCAATGATGCCGTAGCCTTGAGGTATGGGTGGCCAATTTCGAGCCTGCCTCTGAAATATGCATGTGGTGAAATAAACAACTCAGACCACTGTATGACCTGTAAGAAAGGAGGATTCAACTGTATCCGGCATGATGAAGTACGAGACATCACTGCACAAATACTGGACGAGGTGTGCCATGATGTCAGAATCGAACCGGAACTTCTGCCAATGAACGTACAGCGCTTGGCCCACAATACTGCAAATACTTCAAATGAAGCAAGAGTGGACGTAAGTGCTCGAGGTTTTTGGACGAGCGGACAACGGGCTTTTTTCGACATCAGAATCTTCAACCCAAGAGCACAAACATATCGTGAGAGAGGACACAAGGCGGCATACTTGAGAAACGAAAGTGAGAAAAAACGAGCTTATGATGAAATAATTTTGAACAGGGATCAAGGAAGCTTTACTCCTCTGGTCTTCTCATCGTCGGGAGGAATGGGACCTTCTGCAAGTGTCTTCTATGCCAGATTAGCTGAACAAATATCGAAGAAAAAGCGCCAGCATAGAAGCCAAGTCATAACTTGGATGAGATGCCGGCTCTCTTTCTCTCTTCTCAGGTCTGCACTCCTACAGTATGTCTCAGGGGTACAAGGTCCTCCCCGCTACAGACGACAAGAGTGAGAGACTTGGACTTTGAAATTGTCGTGGCGGAGGGCCGAATTGGGGAACAACTAGGTTGATTGTAGGGAGGTACTGGTAGAATAAGATGAACTATAATGTAGCTAGAATAATATAGATTGTACACCACACTGTCACCTTAATAACAAAAAAAAAAAAAAAAAAAAAAAATAGAAGGAAACATGCTTACATTACTGAAATGTTTGAGGACATGCAGTAATGCAAGTAATGGTCACTCTTCTTTAAATCTAAAATGGCTTACTTAACACCTTAAGAGCGGCCTAGGCGGTAATTTCTATGTACCGCCCAGCGTTTTTTTTTTTACCATAAATGGGGTTGGTTCCGTGCTATTTTTCATGCATAAACAAGACCCAGAGCGTAGTACAAGTATGTATCCCTGAAAGGGCGTAAATTGAGCTTTCCAATGACACCTGAACCATCCTTCTACGATCTCTGGTTGTCTTGCAACGATCGTGCAACCGAAGGGCAAAATCGCTAAAATACGGGCATTTTCTTACATTATTACGTGTGAAACGAGTGAGAGAGGGTGGAGTACAAAGGAGTACATCTCAGTAGCTCCACGGCCACCGTGGCGAGCGGTCAGGAGGTAATCTACGCTCCTCCCACCGCTCCGCTCTCTCTCAGAGCACATTACGTGCTCAAAATTGCATTCGACAATAGCCGGGTCCCGCCCATAGGCCCCATTTATTTCATTCGACAATAGCCGGGCGCCGCCAGTTAAAGGTTAAGAATGGGAAAGGGGTGGGACCTTCTTTTTTTTTTTTTTTTTTTTTAGTAAAACAAAACAAAAATGTTAGCAATGATTTTAAACCTAGACAACAGTGTATAAGCGTTCGTAACAAGGCAAACTGGATTCTCGGGTTCATCTCTAGGACTGTGAGTAACAGAACTGCTGATGTTATCTTAAAACTTTATTTGTCATTAGTGAGACCCCATATGGATTATGCTGTTCAATTTTGGTGTCCATATTACAGAATGGACATAGATTCATTGGAGAGAGTACAACGTAGAATGACAAAAATGATCCATAGTATTAGAAATCTTCCATATGAAGAAAGGTTGAAGAAATTAGGCTTACATTCTTTAGAGAGACGCAGAGTTAGAGGGGATATGATAAAGGTGTTCAAGTGGGTTAGTGGGATTAATAAAGGGGATATGAAAAATGTACTAAAGGTCTGTGATAGCAAAAGAACTCGAACAAATGGTTTCAAATTAGTTACATTTCGTTTCAGAAAAGATTTAGGCAAATATTGGTTTGGTAACAGAGTTGTAGATAGCTGGAATAGGCTACCAAGTGCTATAGTGGGATCAAAAACTATAGAAAGCTTTAAGATAAAATTAGATACGCATATGGACAAGATGGGTTGGGTGTGAGGGGGATCTGTCAGGTGTGGGCCAATCGGCGCTCTGCAGATCCCCGTTTTCTGACTTCTGACCATTTCGGTGAGGTCAGTCCTAATGGTGTTAGTGAGCTAAGCTTAAAATTAGGCCTTATAAACAGGGTTAGGTGTGATAGGGATCTGCCTTGTGTGGGCCAATCAGCTTTCTGCAGACTCCCATTTTCTTATGTTCTTTTGTTCTTATATTGACATAACAGAATCTTGAATCTTGAATCTTGACAGAAGACAGAGACTTTTAAGCAGAGTATTCACTTCCCGGTAATAAAATGTTTGAGAAAAGCCAAATTAATAGAAATGGAGGTGGTGTTTAATTTTGTTTTTAAAGAAAGTCTTAACCCGATCCTCTTGTCAAAGCCCCAAATTGTAAACGTCGACACATCCTATGTGTTAATAAATAATAATGAAGGTACAGAAATAATACTTGCATTAATATACAGACCTCCAGCTCAATCAGTGCAAACTGACCGAGAAATTTACGAACAAATTGCAGATGTAAGTAACTCACAAGATACCATAGTTTTTGACGACTTTAATTTACCTGTGACCAAGTGGGGCAATACTCTTACTTCACACTCCAGACGTGACTTGTATGCTAACTTGCAAGAGAATTCGCTCTATCAATTTGTTCGATCGCCGACCAGTGGTAATAACGTTCTTGATCTTATAGGTGCAACAAAAGAAGAATTAATAGGGAATTTGAATGTTGGTGATGAATTCAGTAATAGTGACCATTGTACTATCACTTTCCATTCAAGATTCAATAGTAATGAACTCAATACCGGCAAAGAGTAGATCCCAAATTTCAAGAGCGCAAACTTCCGTAAACTTAGAGCCATACTTAACCCGGGATTGGCGAGGAGACTCTTAAGAGGTTTTGGTGGTGAAAGGCGACGGGACTCTTAACCCTTATTTAGCGGCGAGCAACATAAGTCGAGTTAAATAAAGCTGGACTATGTGGCGGCGCTCGACATAACTCGAGTGGCAATTTCAGCACGTAATGTGGCTGAGAGAGAGAGACAAGTGGTGGCAGGAGACTAGCGAGCGTATGACTGCTCCAGACCACCACGGCGAACGTACTGACACAAATCTCAGCTCCCTCCTCCCTCTCTCACTCGCTACATACTCAATTATGTACTGAAAGTACCGAATTACCTGCTTTTTGCACTCGCGTTGCACGGTTATTGCAAGAAAACTATCCATCATACAAGGATCGTTATGGTGTCATTCGAAAGCTCTGTTTATGCCCTTTCAGGGATAGGTACTTGTTTTACGTTCTGGGTCTTATTTAGGCATGAAAATGATCACGTAAACAGCCCTATTTTGGCTAAAAACACCCCGCTGTGCGGTACACATAAATAAACCGCATAGGCCGCTCGTAAGGTGTTAAGATCCAAGGCCTAAGAAAAAGACTTTTAACCTCTTAACCTATGACGTGCGCATGGGGGGTATGAGACACCACACTCCTGTGCACACGTATTTGAGCTGTTCCCATCACTAACATAGGAAAATAGGTGATAACTGAAGGAGGGGAGGAAAGTGGGGAAGGAGGGGAGGAGTGATATTTTGGCATGGCCCAGGAGCAAAAAAAAAAAAAAAAAAAAAAAAATTTGAGGTGTTTTAACCCTTATTTAGCGGCGAGCAACATAAGTCGAGTTAAAAAAAGCTGGACTATGTGGCGGCGCTCGACATAACTCGAGTGGCAATTTCAGCACGTAATGTGGCTGAGAGAGAGAGACAAGTGGTGGCAGGAGACTAGCGAGCGTATGACTGCTCCAGACCACCGCGGCGAACCTACTGACACAAATCTCAGCTCCCTCCTCCCTCTCTCACTCGCTACATACTCAATTATGTACTGAAAGTACCGAATTACCTGCTTTTTGCACTCGCGTTGCACGGTTATTGCAAGAAAACTATCCATCATACAAGGATCGTTATGGTGTCATTCGAAAGCTCTGTTTATGCCCTTTCAGGGATAGGTACTTGTTTTACGTTCTGGGTCTTATTTAGGCATGAAAATGATCACGTAAACAGCCCTATTTTGGCTAAAAACACCCCGCTGTGCGGTACACATAAATAAACCGCATAGGCCGCTCGTAAGGTGTTAAATGGATTTTTTTTCCCAGGATCTTAAGTCTTCCCGCAGTCGCCCTGGGAAACTCTTAAGAGTCTTCCCGTACTTGCCGGGTTAAGTGCGTAGGGTGGGGTAGTGGCCACCCCTCCCTGTGCGGAGGTATTTAGACTGTTTCCTTCACTCAAATCGTCATCGTACCATAAATATAATTAATACTTATCCATATGCACCTATGAAGATATTAACCTGTTACAACCATAAAACAAGTGGAAACAGCGTTTGGCTGGTCAAAATCGCGAAATGAGAGCAAGAGTTATAATCATCGAGTGCCAGCCAGCCTGCCAACATCCACCCCTCATGACGTCTGGAGAGACACTGTCGTGTAGTTGTCCCTCTCTCTCTCTTTCATTCGCTTGGTAACACATACAAGCATAGCCTGCTTATGACTGCTATTGATAGCACGAAAATATACCGCCGAAATAAGGGAATAACAGAGAAAATAGGTGATAATTGAAGGGGGGAAGGAGGGGATGTGGAGGAGTGATATTTGGCATGGCCAAGGGGCAATAATAATAAAAAAAAAAAAAAAAAAAAAAAAAAAACATCAATTGATACTGGGCTGGTTTAAATGTGTTTTTTTTATGCCTGGGATTATATAAGGGGTTCCGCAGCGCACCAGTAAAACCTTATATTAGTGGATCTGCACTTGCCGGGTTAAAAGACCCCAGTAACACTCAAAACAAAAGAATATGTGATTAAGTGAGATAATTCCCCTCCATACCCCACTATCACTCCTCCACATGTGTCAAAACCCCCTCCTTCCCCCCCCTTCAATTATCACCTATTTTTCCTCTTATTCCTTTGTTTATCGGTTTATTTATCGTGCCAATATCTCTAACCTGGTTCCAAGGTCGTCTAGTGCACATATAGAGAGTGTTGGAAGAGACAGATAGCAAGAGAGAGTGTTCAGTCTGCCTTCAGGCCTCGAAGAGGGAGGATATTCGTCTCGTTCGCCTCTCACATCATGACTGGCAATAATTTGTCTTTTTCACCCCAAATACTATTCCCACTTGTTTTATTGGTGTTACATGTTGATATCTTTATATTAAACGTAAAATAGGCGCATATGAATAAGTAATAACGATATTTATGGTAAAATGAAAATTTTAGGTGGGAATGAACCAAAATATCCTTGCTTGGCAGGAGGGTTTGAACTACCAATGACGCGCCACTCTCGGGTTTTATGGAAATCGACTGGAGTTCTATGATTAACAATGATGATCTAAACCAATCATGGATATCTTTTACCTCCACTTATTCGAATGCAGTACATGAGTGTATACCATTAAAAAAAACAAGATCAGTACATAATAACAGGCTTAAGTGGTGGAATACAGACCCTGCAGATTGTCTGCTTGCTAAAAAGAATGCTCATGATAAATTAAAAATCTCTGACACCCATGAAAATAGTGATATTTGTAGATCTACGACGCAATGCCAAAAAGTTAATAGAACGAAGCAAAAACACGCTAGAATTACATGTTGCAAATCAAAGTAAGACAAACCCGAAAGAATTATATAGTTACTCACGCCGAAATTCTGCGCATTTATGCATTACGCTATCAAGATCAGTGGAAGCTCGCCAACGTAAAACCGATATTAAAAAAAGGCAGCAAATCCTTACCTAGTAACTATCGTCCAATTAGCTTAACCTCAGTTGTATGTAAAATGCTAGAAACACTCATAAGAGACAAACTCGTAAATCATTTAGAAGAAAACAACATACTTAAAGATACTCAACACGTCTTCATAATAAACGCTCCTGCTTAACAAACCTCTTAGACTTCTTCCATGATATCCTCAACCTATGTGATGAGAGTAAAGCTGTAGATATTATTGTTATGCAACGTTGTAATCAACTCGCTAATATTGGTCTGCACTATTCCTCTTTTAGAAAACTCAGAACTTGAGATCATTTCGACAGGAACATAACTAGCTTCAATGTAATAAATATTTGATTCACTCTATCTCAACCAACGACAATGAATACACAAGTTAGGTACACATGTTTTATTCCTTAATAGCTAATTACAATTTGTAAACATCCGAACCTTAGATATATTCTCCTAATTCCACTGTTTAGATACTTAATGACATTAATGAAGGTTCAAGATCATCTAACAATTTATAGAGAAATAACATACATAAAACATAAATACACAATAAGACAACATAAAACCTATATATACTGTATATGATGACAATATATATCTGAAAACAAGTACACACAGAGAGGTACACCGTGTAGTCAAACAGGTTTTATTTATCCCAGGTAGTAGAAGTGACAAGGCTGCAGCTGGCTAGTGCGATACTGGTTCAACAGGTATTAGCATCAAAGATACCGCATCCATGTAGGTAGGTCAGGTCTACTGATACACAGAATAAATAAATAATGTAAATATGTAAAACTGAGCCTAGGATGGTAGTGTGTTAAATTGACTTTAATCCTAGGTATAGCATATATTACTTTACTTCAAAGTACAAAGTTAGAAATACAAAGAAGGATATAACAAGACTATTATGAAATAATCCTTAGTCGAAACACGTGGTAGAAACAACACTGGAATCGAGGAACTTAAGTTTCACAGAACGTGTAGTGAAATAAAATTAGCTAAAGGAAGCTGTTTATACAGTAATGAAAAGTGGTTAGCTCCCGAAACTGTAACGTAAATCAGAATCGCCAAAATCAGGGCGTAATGGATAATAAATAAAATGCAACTCATAGAACGCGTAGTGAAGTTAACTTTTAGCCGAATGGCTATTTATACAGTAATAAGGAATAATTGTTTCCGGGAACTGTAACGTAAAATAAGACTAGCACAAATAAAGGCAAAGAATATAAAAAATAAAATAAACTCACAGAACGCGTAGTGAATTTTAAGTTAACCAAATGGGGCTATAAATACAGTTAAGTCAAATATAAATTCTCGAAACTGGTAAGTGAAATAAAATTAGTCGTATCACGTGACTGGACGAATTATAGATTTATTAGAAAATTAGAATGAAGTACTAACTCTTCGATATAAAGCTTTGGATAAGTTACAAATTAAACGGGGACATCAAAATTACTTAAATCAATATAAACTCAACTCAGGGACGTAAGAGATTGAATAGAAATTACGGGAATTGGTTAAATAAGTACACTCTCTGTAGATACTGTAATAATACACTTTATGACCCAAATAAATAGTAACATACACGGAATAAGATCTGAGAGTGTTCACGGGTAATTACGTGTAGGGTATTGTATCAATATTAGGTATAATATATATATAATGTTTGTATGGAATATAAATAGGTTATATCCAGGGCGTTTATAGATATATTAAACCGTAGTTATAGTGTGTCTTGTTCTCTTAACATGAGGAAAAGTTATGGAAACGAGAGTCCGTATTATGGCCTCTAAAGTTACGTTAATGGAACAATAACATATCTCATACCCTTAGCAACAATTTTCAACACACAGTAACACAGCAACACTTAGTCTGGGACGCGAGGGAGAAGTATGATCCTTGAGAGATCTGGTCGACGACATACATGTAGTCTAAGTTCCTCCTTCTGTATGCACCAGTGGAGGACGCCGTACGTCACCCACAATAGTAGATTTTTTTCTTTTCTATGTGAATGAGGGAGACAGAAGGCATAACTGCCTGCAGCGAGTGCCTCCCCAAGATTTCAAAGAGTGACAGGGCCGAAATCAAGGGACGTTCGAGCTAAAAATGCCTGGACACACGGAGTTTGAAGCAATTTAAGTCATAAGAAGAGGGAAAGACTGATTCTGGGAGAGAGTTCCAGAGCTCAGCAATTGAATAAAAGAAAGTCTGAGAATAACGTTTCACTCTTGGGTTGGAGAGTTGCACAGTAGGGGTGGGATTGTGTTGCAAGGCGGGTACTACGTACCCTACGTAAACGAGGTGGTATACACTGGGAAAGCTCCGAGGAACACTGATTATTGTAGTAGCGATAGAATAGCGAGAGAGATGCAACATTGCGGCGAAGAGAGAGAGATTGCAGAGAGTTGGTGAGTGGATAGGAGTTAATGATACGAAAAGCTTTCCTTTCTACTTTATCTAGGAGTGCGGTGTGAGAGGATCCTCCCCACACATGTGAACAATACTCAATACAAGGACGCACTGTGCCCTGTACAGAGCAAGAAGCTGCGCAGGGGTAAAGAACCCCTTGAGGCGATTGAGCACACCCAGCTTCTGGGAGGATGCCTTAGCGAGAATGGACACTTCTAGCTCGCCTAACACCACTCTCACCCACTACTGTTCCAGGCTCTCACCCAGTGTACACAATCCGTTCCAGCCGAGGCTTAACAGGGAAAGTATTGTTGGTTGAGGCTCAATACAGTGTACACAATCCGTTCCAGCCGAAGTTTAATAGGGAAAGTATTATTGCATTGAGTTGCCTGCATTTCCTTGGAAATTTTGAGGTACTATTACACATTAGAGGTTATCACCTGACAACTGGCTGTCGGTACAGGAGGGACATGTGATTTTTAGTTTCTGAATTACTGTGTCGTTAATAATTATCTTAAAAATATAAGGTACATAGGGATACATGGGAAATGTAATTTTTTATTGCTTAAAACTAAACTCATATTTTAGACAGCCTATTTGGAAACATTATAATTATTTTACTGTTTTCCTGGCTTTTGTCTAATCACGTTGTGACGTCAACCACTCCGTTAGAACCGCATGGCTTGTCCTACAGTGACTCGCTAGAATCGCCAGGGCAGTGGAGGTGGCTACAGTTGATGTATTATTGTGTGCTTTATTTCATATGAAAGCTCGTGTCATGGGCAGTCCAGAAAGGCTCTTTGTTTTCGCCCATGTCAAGGCTTTATATATTTAATTGCAAAGTAGATGTTTTATCATTAAGTAGTAATGATAGGATTTGAGAGAGAGAGAGAGAGAGAGTATAACAGAGTGAGAGGAGGCGCGCAGTGTTTTTTGCCATGCTTGATGACATCACAGTTGGCTGGCCTCTTGGAGGAGTTTTTACCATGCTTGGTGACGTCTGTTTGGCTAGCTTCTTTAGCATTGGCTAGAGGACATGTTACCGCTTTTCTACGCGGTTCGAGCTAGTGCTAGTATATTATACAGCCCTCTCGCCACTCTCTCCCTCAGATCTGGTTTCTAGAACGCATCCCTCTTATCCCTTTGATATCTGTCCCCCTCCCCGCACCTGAGAACCTTTTCCACTGCCTATCTCTCTCATTTTCCATATCTTTCACCACCTTTTATTAATATTATACCCCCTCTGGTTAACTCTGCAAAATCAGCTTAATGCTGGCCAGTTGTATTGTGCGTTAAGGTCTGATATAACCCATGTATGTTAGTTGTTAAGATAAGTTGATCACGAAGCATTGGTTGGCATGCATATTGGTCAGTACTGCTTCCTGTAATTATTAGTGTTCTGCTGGATTAGATAATGCTAGACTAGGAGTCTGATACTATAAGGTATTGTTTCCGATGGGTGCTGGCTTTAGTTAAAAGCTGCACGACATACCTGAGAACTGGAGTTGATTGGGTAAATTCTAGTCTGTGTGCCATTGAGAATAGAGCATGCACGAATGAGGGCTTTTTGCCTATACCATTCTGCACTGTTCTAAGCTCGTCGTTTGTCTTTGAGGTACGCCAGGAGAACGCTTAATACTTCGGTATTAAGGTTTCTCAAGAGAGCTACCCTTCCCTATAACGTAATATTTGACGCACAGACCTGAGATTTGCACTAGGCTATGCGGCATGCCATGCGCACCAGTATCTCGTATCATTGACTCTAGCTAGACTTTATCAGTCACAGTAGACATTAAGTATATTAAACCAATTACTCTTTTTATGCATACCCATTTATGATTACACAAGCATTTCGCAGCCTAGTTTGATGTATTGAGACACAAACGACTTTGGCTCTTTTTGTTGATAGGAATACTGCATTGTCGTGGCGATTATTATTATTGTTGTGGCGTTTAGGATATTCTTGGCTCCGACTGCATTATATCTCCTGCCTTTTTGTGTGCATAGCCTGCACGAGCATTGTTCCGCTGCCTGCCTTTTTGGGTTGCATTTCCGATTCGAGCATCTTGATAGCATCTAACATTTAAAGAAGATTCCTTGTTGGTGTTGAAGGACTTTAGTGCACTTTCTTTCATGCAGGAGTGCCTGACATTTATTGATTAAAGTAACGTAAGCTGTAACTTCTCTTACCACCTTACTTTGCATACCATAACCAAGCACCTTCGGTTATAGGTAGTAATAGGCTGTTTTCACAAAACATTAAGCCTAGAGTAGACGCACATTTATTAAGAGTTTAATAACCTATTATTGCATATAGAACTCTGGAGAGTATTTGTGTTCTTTGTTCACTGGGAATATACATCAGAGGTTGGATCTAGCGCTTTCCGTTGTAGCATTTATGCCATTACTAGTCCAATGAATAAGAACCCTAATATATTTAAACCTCAGTCATAACAAAATGGCGACCTTACCCAGGATTTGGTGAACCTACGTTTATTAGCAGGGAACATTTGTTGTTTTGGGGAATATTTTGCGGGGATCAGCAAGAATAATTTTTGTTTGCAACATGGTATAGCCCTTGAGTATTTCCGAGAATTTTTGTGTGTATATTGAGGTATAAGAGTTTGGGGTGCTTCTCTTCTGAATATTGAGGTGGGACATTTTTGTGAGCATCATGTCTTATACCGGATCAGAGGAGAATGGGGACACAGTACGTAATGTCGAAACTGAGGAACAGCAGTATGATGAAATGGTTAATCAGGTGAACTGTGAGGAGGATGCTAGGATATTTTTGCAATGGCCTGTTACTGCCGAGCGGTTGGAGGGTAAAGATCGGTACGGTCTTCAATGCCTGGCCACAGCTATCGGTCATGCGGGTACTAGCAGCATGACCAGGGATAACTTGATAACGTGTGTACTGGGCAGGGTGACTGGTGAGCGAGATGGGTTGAGTGCTCAGAGCCCTTCGGCCATGCTTCCCCTACACTCGACTCCCAGCCATCCCAGTGGTTTGCCGACCCCGGGTACGCTTCCACAGTTGGGTGGTGACTGGCAGGGTGGGTTGCTCCTGGGGGGACCACCGGTAATTTCAAACATTGTAGCACCTTCACCTCCTCAAGGGTTATCTCCAGAATTATTGTTTCGGCTCGAATTAGCTAAGATCGAAGAGAGAAAGGCTATCAGGGTATCTGTAGAGCAACAAAGGGCATGTGAGCTTTAGCAGCAATTAGAATTAGCCAAGATAGAAGAGAGAGCCAAGCTAGCAAAAATCCAAGCTGATTTAGAGTCGACTAGGTACTGTGCCGACATGGACGTAGAGAAGTCGCGAGTAGAGACAACGGGACAGCGACTTGGGGCTGGTAACCGTGCTCATGATCAATCTCTCTCGCACTTATTGAAACTGGTTCCGGTGTTTGATGAGAGTGGTGTAACAGAATTTTTCGCACGCTTTGAGAAGAAGTGCCTGGAACACCAGTGGCCAGAGAATAAATGGGCAGCACTTGTATCCTCTAGATTAATAGGCAAGGGTCTTAAAGCCTACGATGCGTTACCTTTGGAGTCATGTATTGTGTATGAGGATCTCAAGGAGGCTGTCCTGAGGCCTTACGAACTGCAACCAGCAACGTACCGTTTGAAGTTCCGGGGTGTAACTAAGGGAAGAGATAGCACCTTTTTGGAACACGCCCGGGACTTGTCCGATGCTATGGGGAACTGGCTTCGATCTGAGAAGGTAACAACGTTTGATGGTGTTAAGCAGTTGATGATGTTGGAGCAGTTCTTTAAGAGCACGGGCGGTGATCTAACTTTGAACTTAACCCTTAATTAGCGGCTCACCACATAAGTCGAGTTAAATAAAGCTGGACTATGTGGCGGCGCTCGACATAGGTCGAGTGGCAATTTCAGCACGTAATGTTGCTGAGAGAGAGAGACAAGTGGTGGCAGGAGACTAGCGAGCGTATGACTGCTCCAGACCACCGCGGAGAACCTACTGACACGAATCTCAGCTCCCTCCTCCCTCTCTCACTCGCTACATGCTGAATTATATGGGGAAAGTACCGAATTACATGCTTTTTGCACTCGCGTTGCACGGTTATTGCAAGAAAACTAGCCATCATAAAAGGATCGTTATGGTGTCATTCGAAAGCTCTGTTTATGCCCTTTCAGGGATAGGTACTTGTTTTACGTTCTGGGTCTTATTTAGGCATGAAAATGATCACGTAAACAGCCCTATTTTGGCTAAAAACACCCCGCTGGGCGGTACATATAAATAAACCGCATAGGCCGCTCGTAAGGTGTTAAAGGAGAAAAACCCAAGAACTCTAGTCGAAGCAGCAGAAATGGCTGATCGACGGCTGTCGTTGATTCGGGGTTGCGGGTCCTCACAGAAGTACGATGCAAGTGCTAGGGACCGTTATCCTCCCCCTCCCCGTAGCAATGACACATTTAAACAAAAGAGCAATGAAACTAAAACTGAATCCAAACCTAACACCACGCCGTATGAGAAGAGTCAGGGTCTTTTTACATCACAGTATAAGCCGAAACCGAAATTTATGTGTTTTAAGTGCCACCAGGAGGGTCATAAGGCAAATGAGTGCCCTAGTCGACCTCCTCCGGCAGCCGTGTCTTTTACTCACGGCATTGGAGTGTTCAAGAGGACATCGGAGTTTGTTAGAGGCAATTCTTCCGAGGTAAATACACTGCCAGTGCAGAAGGATCCGGAAGGCTTATTCCCTGTCCGTGATGCCTTTAGTGACCACAGGGGACTCGGTTGTGTGGAGTGGGGGGTAGAAGACATGAGGTGAGAATTTTGCGTGACACTGGGGCATCGCAAACATTGTTGAGGAATTTCACTGGTAAACCTGTAAATACGGCGCGGGTGGTTGTGGTTCAGGGAGTTAATGCAACAAGGTCATACCCGCTTGTAAGAATGAAGATGGAAGTTGATGGTGTGACTCGTGACCTGGATGTAGGAATTGTGGAGAAGTTGCCTGTTGGGGGCGTCTACCTCCTTCTCGGCAACGACTTTGCAGGGCCTACTTCTGAGGCTCCACCCTTGGTCGTTGCCGAGAAGCCGGCCGACGTGAGTAGGGAGGAGCAGGAGTGGGTTGAGAAGTGTCCGGTGCAACCTATGGCGTGTGTTGTCACTAGATCTCTTGCATCCAGGGAGTCACATTCTGGTCAACAGTCTTTAGACAAGCGGAGGAAAGGTACCGTGAAGGGGTTGGAAGTTGATGCGGTTGAGAGTTTAGTATCAACGGACATTCTCGGGGACTCATTATTAGGACCAATTTTCGAGTCTGGAGAAGACCCATTAACTGTTACTGAGAAGGCAGAGGATGGGCTTAAAAAGACAAAGAGACAGCAACGATACACAGAGAGAGAGCAACGGGAGGCTACATTCAGTGTAGGAGGGGGGCATGAGTTGTCTCGCAAACACTTAGATAAGCTTGCTCCTTCGGACATTCGTAAATTGCAAATAGAAGACCCGGAGGTTCTTGAATGTGGTACCGGTGCTATCGAGTTGGAGGAGGACAGTGATGCACAGTCGGGAGATGTAGCAACTAGGTATCCTGACGCGAACCCTATGAGAAATGGGTCAGCGAAGACGGTGGTCCGAAGCTTGCTAGTGTATTTTTCCCGGTATGGTTACCCGCAGAGGATTCAGTCAGACCAAGGATCCAACTTCACTTCTAACCTCTTTGTTCAAGCAGTGCAGCAGCATGGGATTGTTACGGTTGTGTCATCTGCGTATCATCCGGAGAGCCAGGGTGTGTTAGAGCGATGGCACTCAGCCTTAAAATCTGTGCTTCGTTGTTGTTACTTTGAGGGTTGGAAAGGTTGGGATCTTGGCCTGCCATATGTTTTGTTTGCTGTGCGGGAGGTACCTGGGGAAGGTTTGGGATTCAGCCCTAATGAGCTCGTCTTTGGACACCGTGTCAGAGGGTCTCTCCATATGGTTAAAGAAATATGGGAGGGCACAGAAAAACCTTGTTCTATGCTCAAGTATGTCCTCGACAGTCTAGAACGGATGTTGCGCAGTCTGGAGTTGCCTGGCCGTAATTTGACTAGCTCTCAGGCCCTCATGAAGGACAGGTACGACCTCAAGTTTAAACTCAGGGAGTTTCACGTGGGTCAGGAGGTGTTGATTCTACTGCCCCTTGTAGGTCATCCCTTATCCGCGAAGTACACTGGTTCTTATAGGGTGGTTGAGAGGCTATCGGACCTGGATTGCTTGGTAGCCACTCCAGACAGACGGAAGCGCAATCAGTTATGTCACGTTAATCTCAGGAAGGAGTATGTGAGGCACCCCCCTGAGCCTCTCACTGTGCCTGTGATGACGTTTAGCAGTCAAGGTGGGGAAGGAGAACGGGACAGTCAAGCTCAGGTGGAGGATAACTGGAAGGATAAGAAAGTCAAATGGGCGCCTGAGTGTGAGAAGGCGTTTAGAGTAGTAAAACACCTGTTGTGCACTCACCCGATCCTCAGGGGCCCTGACTTTAGCCTACCTTTCCAACTAGCAACGGATGCTAGTGGTGTGGGGGCTGGGGCCGTCCTTGTGAAAAAGGACGATGATGGGCTGGAGCATCCTGTTAGTTTCTGCTCGGAGAAGTTCAATTCGGCCCAGGGGAGCTTCTCTGTTGTCGAGGAGGAGCTGCTGGCGGTTGTGCTTGCGCTGGGGCATTTCGGGGGCATGTTCCAGCCTATGGTCCGGTCGTTGTAGTTTACCCAGATCATCACCCTCTCAAGTTCTTGGGCCAGTTTCACAATCGGAATATGAGGCTGACCAGGTGGTCACTAAGGTTACTGGTATATAACCTGGACATACGCCATATTGCCGGTTGTGACAACGTGGTTGCAGATTGTCTTTCAAGGGTATATGATCCTGGGTAGATTGACACACGGGTAGCCTCCTGATTTAGTTTGAATAGTATTTTGCGCTTGGTGCTTGTTGGCTCGCGGTTGTAGACCAGCGTATTGGGTCGTAAAGCAGGAGTTGAGCGTTTGGTATAGAAGAAAAAACCAGGCTTGCCCCTATAGTGCAGCCGAAATAAACAAATTAAAAACATAAAAATCAAATAAAAACTCTTTCTTTGATAGTTGAATTTTTTCAGTATGTTTTAGCAGTAATTCTGAGTTGCACTCCTCTCAGAATGCTGGGCTAGAGAAGCTCGCTCTTGAGGAGCATAACTACATATGATTTAACCTATTGTGTTGGGGAGGGTTATAATTTTGTAAAATGTTTTGTTGAGAACTGTGCCAGATAATTTACTGCCGCTAGGTGATGGGAAGTAGAGATATAGCATGGGTTCTAACAATCAGATTTTTGTGAGCCTTGGGCCTCTGAGAAAAATCTTGGGGGGGGTGTGACGTTAACCACTCCGTTAGAACCGCATGGCTTGTCCTACAGTGACTCGCTAGAATCGCCAGGGCAGTGGAGGTGGCTACAGTTGATGTATTATTGTGTGCTTTATTTCATATGAAAGCTCGTGTCATGGGCAGTCCAGAAAGGCTCTTTGTTTTCGCCCATGTCAAGGCTTTATATATTTAATTGCAAAGTATATGTTTTATCATTAAGTAGTAATGATAGGATTTGAGAGAGAGAGAGAGAGAGTAGAACAGAGTGAGAGGAGGCACGCAGTGTTTTTTGCCATGCTTAATGACGTCACAGCTGGCTGGCCTCTTGGAGGAGTTTTTACCATGCTTGGTGACGTCATGTTTGGCTAGCTTCTTTAGCATTGGCTAGAGGACTTGTTACCGCTTTTCTACGCGGCTCGAGCTAGTGCTAGTATATATACAGCCCTCTCGCCACTCTCTCCCTCAGATCTGGTTTCTAGAACGCATCCCTCTTATCCCTTTGATATCTGTTCCCCTCTCCGCACCTGAGAACCTTTTCCTCTGCCTATCTCTCTCATTTTCCATATCTTTCACCACCTTTTATTAATATTATACCCCCTCTGGTTAACTCTGCATAATCAGCTTCATGCTGGCCAGTTGTATTGTGCGTTAAGGTCAGATATAACCTATGTATGTTAGTTGTTAAGATAAGTTGATCACGAAGCATTGGTTGGCATTCATATTGTTCAGTACTGCTTCCTGTAATTATTAGTGTTCTGCTGGATTAGATAATGCTAGACTAGGAGTCTGATACTATAAGGTATTGTTTCCGATGGGTGCTGGCTTTAGTTAAAAGCTGCACGACATACCTGAGAACTGGAGTTGATTGGGTAAATTCTAGTCTGTGTGCCATTGAGAATAAAGCATGCACGAATGAGGGCTTTTTGCCTATACCATTCTGCACTGTTTCTAAGCTCGTTGTTTGTCTTTGAAATACGCCAGGAGAACGCTTAATACTTCGGTATTAAGGTTTCTCAAGAGAGCTACCCTTCCCTATAACGTAATATTTGACGCACAGACTTGAGATTTGCACTAGGCTATGCGGCATGCCATGCGCACCAGTATCTCGTATCATTGATTCTAGCTAGACTTTATCAGTCACAGTAGACATTAAGTATATTAAACCAATTACTCTTTATATGCATACCCGTTTATGATTACACAAGCATTTCGCATTGAGACACAAACGACTTAGGCTCTTTTTGTTGATAGGAATACTGCATTGTCGTGGCGATTATTATTATTGTTGTGGCGTTTAGGATATTCTTGGCTCCGACTGCATTATATCTCCTGTCTTTTTGTGTGCATAGCCTGCACGAACATTGTTCCGCTGCCTGCCTTTTTGGGTTCCATTTCCGATTCGAGCATCTTGATAGCATCTAACATTTAAAGAAGATTCCTTGTTGGTGTTGAAGGACTTTAGTGCACTTTCTTTCATGCAGGAGTGCCTGACATTTATTGATTAAAGTAACGTAAGCTGTAACTTCTCTTACCACCTTACTTTGCATACCATAAGCAAGCACCTTCGGTTATAGGTAGTAATAGGCTGTTTTCACATAACATTAAGCCTAGAGTAGACGAACATTTATTGAGAGTTTAATAACCTATTATTGCATATAGAACTCTGGAGAGTATTTGTGTTCTTTGTTCACTTGGAATATAGATCAGAGGTTGGATCTAGCGCTTTCCGTTGTAGCATTTATGCCATTACTAGTCCAATGAATAAGAACCCTGATATATTTAAACCTCAGTCGTAACAACGTCCATTTATACTATGTTTTGGCTATTATATGTTCGTCTTCTTCTTTCGTTTTCTGTGGACATCATGGCTGTAGAGGTGGTCATCTTCCTAGAAACAATTATGAAAAAACATTTGGGGGCTGGTGGAGTATTTGCATAAAATACTCTTCATTGTATTCTAAGTCTGGTACTAGAGGCGGGAGCTCCTCTGTTACCGGGGAGTGGGCCGTATTGGATGCTTGGGTGTACAGGTATGTCTCCCGGAAACGGCGTGTATCCTGTGCGCACTGGAATTTGTTTTTGTTGTGATATGGGGCACTGCGGTATTTCTGCTTTGGCTAGGGTTTTTCTCTTGTTCCTCCTCTTTCCCCTGATCGTTGCTATCTGCGATACTTGTGACGGATATACTTCGGTATGTGGGGGAAGACAGGGTGGTGCTTCTGTCCTAACCCCTTCTAACCCCGTCATATCAATTATATACCTTGATTATCAAACAGCCTTTGACAAATATCCTACAAACGTTTAATAGTAAAACTAAAATCGCCTGGAACACAAGACGGTGTGTTGAAATGGATGGAAAATTGGTTCAGTGACAGAAAGCAAAGAGTAGTCATAAAAGGTAATGCATCCAAATGGATCAATGTATATAGCGGGTACCCTAGGGATCGGTACCGGGGCCAGTTCTCTTCCTAATTTACATTACGACATAGATGAGGGTCTCATCTGTACAATCTCAAAGTTTGCCGACGATACAAAAATTGCAAATAGCGTACTCTAAAATGAACATGTTGAAGATATGCAACATAATCTTGATAAGTGTTCACACTGGGCTCAAATTTGGCAAATGTGTTTCAAATACTGATAAATATGTTAAGTACACGATATCGGAAACCGAAATGAGAAAGCAAACTATTCAATGAATGGCACCCAGCTTAAGAGTGTAGACAGATAAACTGATTTAGGAGTAAAAATATCGAGTAACCTAAAACCGAGTCAACAATGTTCAGAAGTTGTTAAGAAGGCAAAACAAATAATTGGCTTCATAGGCAGGTCATAAGAGCATAAACCCAAAGATGTAACCCTAACTCTCTACAATTCCTTAGTCCGCCCTCTCCTGGAATATTGTGTTCAATCCTGGTTCCCTTACTACCAAAAAGATATAGACAAGCTAGAACGAGTTCAACGTAGAGTTTCCAAAATTATACCTTGCCTAAAGAACAAACCATATGAGGAGCGTCTTAGAAAATTAAATCTATTTCCTTTAACCCAGCGCAGATTAAGAGGTGACTTAATTTAAGTGTTCAAAATCATCAAAGGCATCGACAATATGAACTGTAATAAATATTTCACTATAGTCCAATCACGGTTGCAAAATTATTGGTAAATCTTTTAACTCACACGAGTCAAAGAATGTCTTCTTCAATCGAGTTGTCAACTTGTGGAATGGGCTTCCCCGAGACGTCATAGACTGCAGCACCGTTGATTCGTTTAAACTTTGCATAGACAAACACCTTGCCTTAAATCCACGACTAACTGCATTTGTAAATTAATAGAGTATTTTTTTTCCTCTATTATATCACTTACAACTGTGCCCTACCTAATCCTGCCACGGACATTTGTCCCAGGGCAGTCTTCCTTTTCCATTTTTCCCTTACCCACTCTAAACTACTGTTTGGACACTTGACCATCAGTATTTTGGAAGGCAAGTAGCCTTGAGGGATCGCTGGACCTGTTGTTGCTTGATTTCCTTTGTACTCTCTCTCTCTCTCTCTCTTTCTCTCCCACACACACACACACACACACAGACACACACCGACAACAACTCCGTCGAGAATTACGCTTTAATACGCCACGCAATTTTTTGTTTTTTCCGGGCGTCAGGGAGCGTGTCAATTACCAGCCGATGAATAATGTCTATATTGGTTAATTCCGGCCTATAATAGAGGAAATTGAGATGGATCCACATATAAATATAGATATACAGCTTCCCAGACTCCCAATCAAGCTAAATAATGCTACCCCAAATTCCCTTTCAAGGTAAATATATACATTTTTCGTGAGAACAATTTACTGGCCGGCTGAATCGTAGGCTCGTTACTGCTCACCCGGAAAACAACACTGACACCTGAATGGGGCGTAACATCTTATATTCACCAAACTAATGAGCGAATCGTCTTAACCTATTCAGTATCAGGTGACGTCGAACTTTTCATCATATTCTGGACACTATTAGACGATTATATCCAGCTTAGGAATGATGTGTGGTAGCTCAAAGGATTAAATGAGATAGTCTGTAGCCTCTTTATTGTTATGGGTCCTTCCTAAGCTGAATATAATTATGTAATAGTTGCCAAAATGTAATGTAAAGGGAGTGACCGGTACTGTACGGGTTAAAATCGCCAAACTACTCGGACAAAACAGAGGGCTATCCAGAAACACTACCCTTGTTTTGGATACACTCAATACCGGGTAATATTATAGAGTAAATTGAGAGGGGACCAGATATACATATAGATATACAGCCTCGGTGTAACTAAACCCGTGGCCGGCGCTGGGATCATGAATACGCAATGAGTCGAGTGCTCCTATTAAATTATGAATAAATTAAACGGAAATTGGCTGGCAGTTTTGCTGTGTTTGCGGAAATTTTTAGCGGGCGTAAAACTGTTTGTAAGTGGACGGGGGGCAAGGCAGAACTGGAGTGCCTTTAACCCTTTTTGTATTCGAGGATAAGTTTCAGTCTTGATGTTGGCTATCATTAGACGATTGCATTCAGTTTTGGATTTGGGGGGTTAATTGGGATAGGTTTCTATCGCTTTGATTCATATAGATCCTTCCTAAGCTGCATAAAATCACCTAATCATAACCATATTATAATGAAGAAACGCGTCATCGTATCCTGAAGGGATAAATATAGATAATAGATCGCCATTCAACTTGAGATAATTGCTGTGTTCGTACACTTAGGTTTAACTGTAAATGGTTCGTAAGGAGATAAAGATAAGCAGTGCCTTACAATATATTTAAAACCCAATGTAATACTATATCAAACACTCATGGTAAGCAAGCCTACTGCTTAGGTAAAGCCTTAGTAACTATGCAAAGGAATGCGAACACCAACAAACATAATTATTAGTCCTAGTGGGACTGTTTGTTATTAAGTAAATCAAGAAGTAGTACATAGAATGACTTATTTCACTTAATATATTAATATATTAAGTATACAAAAAGGGTTGCATTGCATACACTTCTATAAGTGTATTTTGAAAATAGACAGTCTCACAAACAATATCGTTTAAATTAAGACGGGAAAGTGATTGTTTTCTTTGTATTCTAATAATTTTGAACAAATGTCCTATTATATAATTGGACAGATCAACTGCAAAGTACTAGTGCACATATACATTATAATAGCCTCTCACATTATTATTTGATATATCTAAATTAATTCTCCGTTCATTCTGGGATATGTCGGGCTAAACAGGTTCAACTCTCTACGTTTCTCCTATATTATATATCTTAACTTTGGTCTAATCTGTGTAACTCTGTTCTGAACTCGCTTGAATTTCTCAATATTTTGCTGCTGCCAAATAGTGATAAAAAATACACCAAGTACTCCAAATCTGCCCGCAATACTATTAGCCAGGATTCGATGTAAAAGAGATCTACCACCTGTTGAAAAATTCCAATATTGAATTGAATGCATTTCAAAATGTCCAACTGATAAAGCAACACTTGTTTACAAGTTGCATTATTTCAAAGATACCAATAATGAATGACCCCAGTCCTCCATTAACCTCTACCCTGCCCATACACAAACACATACAAGACACATCAAGTATTATCTTGAAGGATTGGTGATTTTAATCAGAGGTATATTAGGTATAAGTGATATTGGACTTAATGAATGTGTTGCTTAATGGAAGTTATACCTGATATCCAAGGATATTAGGTGGACATTTTTTTAACCAGCCCCCAAGGGCCTGGAAGTAAGCGAATAATCCTGGGATTTCACGAGTCTCCCAACACCTTCACCTCCCTAAAAGAGACAGTCTACCTCAACTATTCTTGGCGAAAATATAGAATAATGCTTTGACACTGCGAATGATATATTCAATATACTGTCTCTGAGCAACACTAAGCTTCACAACATTAAATTGAAATAGGATAGGTAACATCACTCTTTAGGCAATATATTCTACATTTAATATCGTGGGTGAAGGCTGGTCCTATCCAGAGTTGGGTTTGGCATCCTCTACCCATCCTTAACCGTTTCTGTCTGTCTCTTTTACTCTACTACTTTTCCTTCATGGTGCTGGTGAGATCGCCCGATTGGATGGCATTGGCCCGGGGGTGCAAGCCCGTGGGCTGATGATCACCTCCCCGCTGCCCTCTCAGACACAGATCGCATTTCACCCAGGTCCCTTCGGGGGCCCGAGCATCTGGAGTGGCTTTGGTCTTCCAGAATCGAAACTGGTCGGCCAGACAGTCTGAGGAAATACAACAACAACAACAACAACAACAACACTCAATATGGTTTCTTTTAACTTCCACGTATTCAACAATACATGATAAAACATATCCAATGGACATATTCAATTTAATAAAGGCAGTGTTGGCTATATTCCATTAAAGTGCGTTTAACCATCTTGTGTAAGAGCTGTCCGAGTTAAAGTATTAAAACCATGGACTATTAACTCCCTAACTACACCTCCCGTCATACAAAACTGTTATAACCACAACACTTATCCTTTATACAGTATATACATTATACAGTATACACATATATATATATATATATTATGTTGTCCAGCCACCATGGAGTCAATGTTGAGAAACATATACTGTGCAAATATTATTTGTATGCATGCTGCTATAACCACGGTATTTCTCCTTTTTTGTGTGTGTATTTAATTATAATCATCTACTGTTTACAGTATTCTAGCTACCACGCAGTCTAAGTGTTGTGAAATACAATTATTTATTT
This sequence comes from Paralithodes platypus, assembly GCA_032716605.1. Taxonomy (NCBI): domain Eukaryota; kingdom Metazoa; phylum Arthropoda; class Malacostraca; order Decapoda; family Lithodidae; genus Paralithodes; species Paralithodes platypus. Next base: position 27,792,612 of record CM064524.1, on the reverse strand, counting down.
GTTTACACCAACCAACTTCACATCTAAACTCAATTAATGAAATCATCAAATACATGTGGCACTCCGAGGACTCGAACCCAGGATACTCACATCGCATTTCCGCGCACTATGCATTATGCTGTCAAGACAGTTAAAGACATATGGACAAGCCTACGATTTATTATGCAGGTTCGAATCCTGCATATTAATCTGAGCATGTACTGTACATATATTCCAACTGCGCTATGGTAGCCTAATGTATAGACGAATGGAAGGAGTAATTAATGTGGCACTTAACCTTTAGGAAGGCCTCGCTATAAATTGCACCTAATATAATTTATTTTTACAAATCAACAAGAAAACTTTTTGCTTTATTGTAACTAATAGTCTGTTCACTTCAGTCATACACTTGGGAATTAGAAGCATTGTAAATATTGCCGTTGATTGGTTGATACAACCTAAATTAAATGGGTATAGCAACATCTATTCACAAGTTCACTTACAAATGGTATATGCGAATATATGTTATTGCATAAGCATAGAGTTTTAATAAGAATTAATTCTTAAGCATAATTGGGTAAACATTATAATTATACTGTATATATCATGGTGTCCTAGTAGTGAGCGACGTTTAGTGTGAAAAGGGCAATCAGGTGTTGACAGTCAACGGCGTTGCATTATGATTCGGTGATGTAATCTAGTTCAGTGACAGGTTTTACCAGAGTCGGACCACTGACCATAAACTCGGTGACAAGTCGAACGTATTGGATACGGACACTTATTATAAAGTTGCTGAGTATCATGCTGTATTACTATACATGTATTACTGAACCAGAAATAAACTCCAAGGAATTAAGAGAAAACGAAAGAAAAAGGTGGAGTACGCTCGTTGTGTTTTGTTTTACCCTCTTGTTGTTTAACCGAGTGGCCAATAAATGTCTGGTAATCATAAATACTTTTAACTGTCCACACTCAATCCACCACTCCACGCTGGTTGTGTCCGTACAAGCGGCCTTTCTTTGGTCTTGAATGTTTGGGTTAAGTGGACAAAGGTATAGACATGTTTATTTAACTTGGGACCAACCTTTCTGAGTCAAGGTGAAAGTCTTATCAGTATGACGACGTTTTAATATAATAATCGGAGAGTCTTAGACAATTTGATTCAGATTAGGAAGAATGTGCGGGTGTTTGAGTTAGATTATATTACCACATTTTATCTTTCTTAAACTAAATAAAATCGTCAGTTGGCAGCCAAAATATAGCTCAAATGCCAGTCTCCACCCTCCCGAGCAGTTCTAACCACCGCTCTCACCACCCTGAAGGCAGCCATCAGTCCCTCTCCCGTACCCTCCCACACCACATTTATTACAAGCCGAGCCACAGCCAGTCACAGGTTTTTAGCACTTATGAGAGACGTAGCTTTACAGTATACATTTAACACTGCATGACTAATAATTGCTTTAAGGGGAGATTTCCACTCGAGGGATTTTTTTTACACCTTTCTCCCTTATGTTTAACCCCATTATTTTTGAGATATTAAGACGTTTGCCCCATTAGATTTGCGATGTTAAGAACTTTCGCCCAATTCTGTAGGTTTCAAGACCTTTCGTGTAATTTAGGTGTCGATTTATTTTTCCTGTCGAGCGATAGCGACCCTGTAATTTATGAGGAATCTGCCTTCGGCCGGGATTTTATTTTACCGAAAAAATTACAATATTTTCTTGAAAGGGGGTATACTGGGGTATAATTTTAAGCTTGATGGAGATCTAGGGAACAAAACTAAAAATCTCCCCTTTAAAACTGTGCCACAGGAAAATGTAATGTTAAATTAAGAGAGAAGACTAAAGCTCAATACGAAAAGGTGCGCCCTGAATCTCTATCGCGAGAGATTAACAACTTGAATAAGGATCAACTTAATTGTTCCCGGCGTTCCTCAAACAAACTCCATATACAATCATCCATATGACCAGAGGTTTTGGGGCAGTAACTACAGGGATCGAAAATCATATAATGCCAAGTTTGTACAGTCAATAAATCGGATATATTTTGAAGCCTCGAACCAATTAAAGGGGGATGGTTCACTTTTTGGTCGATTTGTTCATGTATTTATTATTGTTTTCTAGTTTCCTCCTTAGACCTTTATCAAACTTAAAAACACATCCATTAGATCCCCCTTTTAGATTAATTTGTACATTTTTCGGTAGAACAATGGGCCGGTTTTTCCAAAACTACAGGCTGATTATCGTTCGCCAGGGAAAAAATCGACACCTAAATAGCACGAAAGGTCGTAATATTGACAAGGAAATGGGGCGGAAGGTCTTAAAATCGACAAACTAAAGAGGCAAACAACTTAAAATATGAAAAATAATGGGGCTAAAAATAAGGGAGAAGGGGATCTAGAAAAACGACCCTTTTCCCTTTCAACGACCTCCGAAATGCAAATAGCAGGTTTAACATTAATAAGAAAATGTCCTGCAGCCCGAAACAGCTTCGGGTGTGTATGTGTCTGTATTAATGATCGCAACTGTACACTGGTAACAATGGGCCTTATCTTGCGCACATCAAATGTAATATTTAACCCCTTCTGTACCGGTGAAGTCTTTTTCCTTATTTTATGGCAAGTATTAGACGATTTCATTCGTCTTAAATGGGCCTTCACACAGTCAGGAGTGCGAGCTAGTGGGAGTCTAACAAGAGTCACTAGGAGTCGCTAGAGTCACTAGGAGTCATTGATTTTCACCGCGAGCGAGTGGGAGTCTAACAGAAGTCGCTAGGAGTCGTTAGAGTCACTAGGAGTCATCGATTTTCACCGCGAATAGGCCCGCAAGTCCGAATTGTCCCCTACTCCTACTGACTCTAGCTCGCACTCCTGACTGTGTGATGTACCCTTAAGGGTACTTTACACAGTCAGGAATGCGAGCTAGAATCACTAGGAGTAATGACTCCTGTTAATTCCTGGGAATACGACCGCGAGTGTCAGAAATTCCATGTGCACTCACAACACCGTATGATCCAGCGGGAGTGTACCTGCGAATCACTGGGAGTCACTGGGAGTCACCAGGAATCACCGGGATAAAACCGGGAATGAAGTGCGAGTTATTGAAAAGTTGAAAATTAAAGGGTACTTCACACAGTCAGGAATGCGAGCTAGAATCACTAGGAGTAGCTGAAAATTCGGATTCCAGGGTCTATTCGCAGTGAAAATCGATGACTCCTAGTAACTCTAGCGATATCCTAGTGACTCCTGCTAGACTCCCAGTGACTCCAAACCAGTCCCGGGCGATTGGCCCTGTCCGACAAAATGTTCACCGTGTTTAAAGTTCTCGCCGCGAGTCGAACCACTCCCAGCGACTCCCAGTGATTCCTGGTGACTCCCAGTGATTCCCCAGTGACTCCCAGTGAGTCCTGGTGATTCTGGTGAGAACTGAAACCGAAACCTGTCCGCGAATCAGATACGAATCACCGAGAATCACCAGGACTCACTGGGAGTCACTGGGAGTCACCAGGAATCACTGGGAGTCACCAGGAATCACTGGTAGTCACTGGGAGTGGTCCGACTTAGCTCCGACAGCTGACCTTACTGCCAAGCTCACAGGTAACTAACTGTTTTTTGTAGGGAGTTAAATACCTTCGCTAATCTAAAAAATACACCATGCTGCATCCCTATTCTCAGTTTACATTGACCTGTCGAAAATGTAATATCTTTACCTCCATGTTCTATATATGTAATGGTAATATCATAAGAAACTGATATATTTCACAATTATATTAATACCAGGTTTTTGGAAATCATGAAATATCATATTAGTAAAACAATTTAATATATTAAGAATAGAAGTACGTCACATACAGACTTTACAGAATAATACTGTGTAAGGGTTCCCGTTTTGTTCTTACATTTCCTATAAACTACAAAGTGCGGAAAAAGTGCAGTTCTCTGCATATGTAAGGTTACACTAGTTCGGATATTTGAACCTTAAAAAACAAGTTCTGAGGCATCTGGGCCATATTAAAGCAATGTAAGGTCTCATTTGCGTTCGATTCTTGTTCATATGGGTGCGTCACGATTTATGCTCCTGACTGTACACGGATAATAGAACATAGAAGAACATGGAACATATGAACATAGAAGAGCGAAAATCTCCAATTCTACTATTCCCATACAAGGCAAATATTTTTATACTCCACGAAACCTATCTTCACGCAAAACATTAACATACTAAGTAACCTAACCTAACTTGAACAAACTACCTACCAACTTAACCTAACCTAACCTACTAACCCAATCTACCTAACCTACCTAAACTAACCTAACCTACTAACCTAATCATACCTAACTTACTAACCTTACCTAACCTCCTAACTTGCCTATACCAACCAAACTTTACCCATCACTCATACATCAGCTATTGCACAGTTGGTTAAAGTTTCAATAATCTCAACCTCAGAATTATATCTAACAATACTTGATAATAAGATTGTACACTGCACAAATTCTAGGGTATACAAAAGGGTACGAAAAAGGTATATTAGATCATTGAGTATAATTATAGTAATTTACCATTCTCCCCTTGTATTAAATGGGATTATTACCATCAATATACTTCTAAAATGGTAGATTATTACTAACATGTTAAACACCCTTGTAATACCCAAATCTTGTTTCGAGTGTATTGTATATAAATTAATTGAGATGCGTGACAGTAATACAACTAATATAGATAAAACAACACCATTCTCCATCACTTATAAATTGCAGCAAAGTATTTATAGATGTTGCCAAGTAAAATTATAAGAGCGAGGCCGTTTGTCTCTTGTCAAGGCTTCAGAGGGTTTACAATACAGGGTCAACAACATGGAGGCTACTGTTATATTAGGAAGGTGTAGTATTTCTCCCTGGCAGTAAGGAAGTCACACATACACCAACCCGGCCACGAGTTACGTTTATGCAACCGATACGGATTCGTTGGTGCAATTACCTTCCGTGAAAGTGGTACAAATTCACTTGAAACACTAATACACTGACGTACTGTTATGAACAATTCCTTGAGCTAAATGTATAGAATCCGTGTTTCCCGTAAGCCAATGTTCACCGTTTCTAATAATCATTGTGTAGTGTGCTACCTACAGTATATGTGTAGGTGAGTGTACAGTTGCCCACATTAGTTATGTTCTGCTCCGGGATCTTATACATGGAAATATAATGCACTTGATTGAATTACGAGTGAAGTTGCTTATGAAGTGGTTCGCTCATCTGACAAATCAACGATAATTAAAAGAAACCACACTCACAATTCATACACACTAATTATACTTTCATACATAAGATCACGACGAAGAAGAGAACTTATGTAGGCAACAGTACATATGGCATTACCGACATGAAGTAACATAACCTGACCTAGTTTACTTTAACAAACTACATTGCTTTAAATTATTCCCCATATATTTAAGTTCCACCGATCAATATAGATATAAGACATTTAAACGGTAGTGGGAGTATTTAGGGAATTGGTCAGATGAGAAACCCAAAGCCGGTTGCACAAATACTAATGGCCACCCAACCCGGTCTTGCATTGTAACGCTTCATTAATTTGCAAATCCTCGGTCATTTGCGAAGCTTTGTTCCTCTCATTAATTCCCTAAGTCTCGTTTGGCCAGGACTTATGTGGAGGCGTTGACATAACAGCGGAGGGGCGAGGGAGGAGGTCAAGGTGGGAGCCAATGATACGTGTCTTGTTCCTGGTTGGGCCCGACCAAAACAAACCCCTATAAAGTACACACATAGACAAAAATACTACCCAAGAAGATACACGCGTCTTACTACTGCTACACCGAAACATACCTATATAAAGTACGCTCTAAGACACAAATACTGTCCAATTTATTTTCAAAATTATCCCAAACTAAATTGACTTTGACCATTATCTGTTGACCTAATATTTGGATTTTGAATCTTAGGAGCCCTTCACACACTCAGGAATGTGAGCTAGAGTCACTATGAGTAGGGGGAAATTCGGACTCGCGGGCCTATTCGCGGTGAAAATCGATGACTCCTAGTGACTCTAGCGACTCCTAGCGACTTCTGTTAGACTCCCACTCGCTCGCGGTGAAAATCGAAGACTCCTAGTGACTCAAGCGACTCCTAGTGACACTCCCACTAGCTCGCATTCCTGACTGTGTGAAGGCCCCTCTATGTATTCTGCTCGATGGTTTAATATGGACGGAATTGAGTATACGAAATACGAAGAGTCATACAAAATCAAGCAGCACTAGGATTCTTTTGGCTGAATACTTTAATTATATTATATTCCGTTTGAGTCTAGACTGTATTTCTATAATAATGGAAGAGTCAAACAGTCAATAGGCGTTTCTTCAGCCTTCCCTGAGTTACATGAGGCAAAGGGTTATAATTCCTATACTCATTATAGTGCTTAGACTATAGTCAAGGTGTGACACGATGATGCTGGACCAAAAGAGCCCTGAACATTAATTTAGACATTCTTAGTTAGATGATCAACGTTAACAATTCGTTTAGCAGACTAATAATGTTGGTTTGATATAAACTCTAAGAGTAATGCATGACTATCTTTGAGCTGAATTGACCTTTGAATTCTGCCAACGCTCATATTAATCAAAGTCTTTACAATTATTTGATAGTTGATAAGTGCTGAATGGAGCTTGAACAGATATTTTAAGATGTACAGTATATAGCTCTGAACAAACTTAATATACCAAACTGATGGTATATTTTTTGGTTGATTATTTAATTTATTTATTATACATTTTAGTTTCCTCCATAGACCTCCATCAAACTTTAAAATAATCCATTTGATCCCCCTTCTAGATTAATGTGTGCATTTGTTCGGTAGAAAAATATCCCGGCTGAAGGCCGGTTCTTCCAAAATTACTGGCTAAGTAGTGTGACGTTAACCACTCCGTTAGAACCGCATGGCTTGTCCTACAGTGACTCGCTAGGATCGCCAGGGCAGTGGATGTGGCTACAGTTTATGTATTAGGGTGTGCTTTATTTCATATGAAAGCTCATGTCATGGGCAGTCCAGAAAGGCTCTTTGTTTTCACCCATGTCAAGGCTTTATATATTTAATTGTAAAGTATATGTTTTATCATTAACCAGTAATGATGGGATCTGGGAGAGAGAGAGAGAGTAGAACAGAGTGAGAGGGAACGCGCAGTGTTTTTGTCCCGCTCGATGACGTCACGGCTGGCTGCCTCGTGGGGGTTGGTTGAGGGAGGTCCTTACCATGTTGCTAGCTTCTTTGCTAGTGGCTAGAGGACTTGTTACCGCTGTACTCTGCACGGTGCAAACTAGTCCCGGTATATATACAGGTTCCTCGCCACTCTCTCCCTCAGATCTGGTTTCTAGAATGCATCTATCTTATCCCTTGCTACCTGTCTCCCACTCTGCACCTGAGAATCTTTTCCTCTGCCTACCTCTCTTTTTTCATATCTTTCACCACCTTTTATTAAGACTATATCCCCTCTGGTTAACTCTACAAAATCAGCTTCATGCTGGCCAGTTGTATTGTGCGTTAAGGTCTGATATAACCTATGTATGTTTAGTTGTTAAGATAAGTTGATCACGAAGCATTGGTTGGCATTCATATTGTTTAGTACCGCTTCCTATAATTATTAGTGTTCTGCTGGATTAGATAATGCTAGACTAGGGGTCTGATATTATAAGGTATTGTTTCCTATGAGTGCTGGCTTTAGGTAAAAGCTGCACGACATACCTGAGAACTGGAGTTGATTGGGTAAATTCTAGTCTGTGTGCCATTGAGAGTAGAGCATGCACGAATGAGGGCTTTTTGCCTATACCTTTCTGCACTGTTCTAAGCTCATTGTTTGTCTTTGAGGTACGCCAGGAGAACGCTTAATACTTCGGTATTAAGGTTTCTCAAGAGAGCTACCCTTCCCTATAACGTAATATTTGACGCACAGACTTGAGATTTGCACTAGGCTATGCGGTATGCCATGCGCACCAGTATCTCGTATCATTGACTCTAGCTAGACTTTATCAGTCACCATAGAAATTAAGTATATTAACCTAATTACTCTTTTTATGCATACCCATTTATGATTACACAAGCATTTCGCAGCCTAGTTTGATGTATGGAGACACAAACGACTTAGGCTCTTTTTGTTGATAGGAATACTGCATTGTCGTGGCGATTATTATTGTTGTAGCGTTTAGGATATTCTTGGCCCCGACTGCATTATATATCCTGCCTTTTTGTGTGCATAGCCTGCACGAGCATTGTTCCGCTGCCTGCCTTTTTGGGTTCCATTTCCGATACGAGCATCTTTATAGCATCTAACATTTAAAGAAGATTCCTTGTTGGTGTTGAAGGACTTTAGTGCACTTTCTTTCATGCAGGAGTGCCTGACATTTATTGATTAAAGTAACGTAAGCTGTAACTTCTCTTACCACCTTACTTTGCATACCATAACCAAGCACCTTCGGTTATAGGTAGTAATAGGCTGTTTTCACATAACATTAAGCCTAGAGTAGACGCACATTTATTGAGAGTTTGATAGCCTATTATTGCATATAGAACTCTGAGAGTATTTGTGTTCTTTGTTCACTGGGAATATACATCAGAGGTTGGATCTAGCGCTTTCCGTTATAGCATTTATGCCATTACTAGTCCAATGAATAAGAGCCCTGATATATTTAAACCTCAGTCGTAACAGTAGCTAAATAGCACGAAAGATCTTTATATGGACAAAGAGATGGGGCGAAAGATCTTAAAATCGACAAACTAGTGGGACAAACATCTTAAAATCTGAAAACTAATGCGGCTAAACATAAGAGAGAAGGGGGACTAGAAAAGAGACCTATCTTACCTTAAGAGACGTGGTTGGACTATTTGTACGTGCGTGCGTGCAGTGGAACGCCAAAGCTCCATGAATTATCGACTTTGTTATTGTTATTCCTGGGGATCAGAGGTGGTGGGTGGATAAAACAAGTGTGATTTACCGCAATATTCTTAGCTTGAGAAACTGAAATTGGATAAGTAGATAGCTAAACGGCATAGCCAGCCCCGAGAAATCCACACCTACGCAAATTTAGCGGGTAATCGCTCTGGTATATTTCCGTGTACTATTGTATCTAAATAGCCCCTGGGCAAAATCCCGAAGTCATACAATTGTTTTTGTTTTTTATGTGTATGAAGGAGACAAAAGGCAATGCTGCCTGCAAAAAGTTGAAAGAGTGAGAGAGCCGAATTAAAGCATATATATATATTTTTTTTTTTAAAGGGGGGGGGAGATGGGGGGCGTACATTATTGGAAGGAAGAGTGGTGTGCTTGTTTACTGTAGTAAACTGGATAGGAGGAGGAAGTGTTTGTGAGAGCTAGCTGGATTACTTTCGTGCAGGTGAGACACAAACAGAAACAGTGAGGGAAGCCAGACAAATGAAACAGGAGTTCCAGCAACTCCTTATCACATGCCTTTGAGGCCAGTGGTGGGCACGATTTCCGCTAATCAGCTAATAGCGAAGCTAAATATTTCGTTAGTTGGTTAGCTTTTAAACTAACTTTGAAAATCGTTAGCGGACCGATTAGCTTCCGATAAATTTACTGCCGCTAACTGTAAGTCAGCTAATCAGCTAATGTGCATTCGCTGGTAAAATCAAGTTTATTGGTAAAAAACGTTTGCAAATCCTAAAATTACACATATTTTTGTGAGTATGTCATTGCAACAGGCAGTATTACACTGACTATATCACGTCACATTCACATGTACAGTACACAACACAAGACTCATGAGTCATGTTATGACATGAACGTCACAACGTGTCGTGAACCTAGCGACGACTTGAGAAATTCGCTACAGAAAAACTGTGACAATTACATTTTCAAAATGTTACCATAGATCTATTTGGGTATATATTTATTGTTATACAAGTTCTTATATTAGAATGTAAATTTGTTTACCAGGCAACCACAGTCTCAAATGCATTTTAGTTAATTGTTGATTAGCAATAATGAATACTTATATTATTATACCTATTAACCCCGTTCAGCACCATGATATATTTTGCATTATATTTTAGTCATCAATAGATGATTTTATTTAGCCTATGATCTACTTCTAGGATATAAAACTTTACTTTAGGGGTTAAACTTATTGATGTTGTTCTACTGTCTATGCCTATCTACGTTTTCTAACTCAATAAAAAACAATCTATTCGACAGAAGTGTCGTTACATAGCTCATGAGTTATGACTCATGAGTAATGTCATAATCATAAATAATCAATCATAATTACTATATTTTTGTTATTATTTACTATCTAGTAATATCTTATCGTTCTTATGATATTGCATACAGACACTGTTGTACATAACTCACGAGAGACATTATATTTTAATTTTAGCTACCGGTAGTCGCTATTAATTATTGAATATAATTTCGATTAACAGTGTCCGTAAATATTGTGATACAGTAGTAATACTGAACAGTCTTAATTGTATTAATGTATGCAAATAAATTTGATTGTAAGCTAATGTTTATTTCATTTGTGCATGTAATGATTTATGTACAACAGGATGCACTTGCACATTCATTAATCATCTGATCTTGGCATTCTATGATTCTTCTAGCCTATGTTTTGGAAAGCTGTGTCTAAGCAATAATCTACAACTACAACCTAATGCATATCATAGTTTTAGCTTTCTAGGTTTGTGTTTCAGGGTTTAAGAGGGAAAAATTTAACCAATACTAAATTCATATGATAAAAATTAGCTGTTAACTGTTATCGTTAGCTTCCACTAATTTCTTTAACAATTTAGCGATTCAGCGTTATCGAAGCTAACGTTCTAAGTTAGCTAATTATCTGTTATCTCAGCTAACTTTTCGGTTAGCTGTGCCCACCACTGTTTGAGGCCTCCCCTGGATATTGCTTTGTTCGATTGGTGTCTAAAACCTCCCCAAAATTGATACCATCTAAGCTCGAAGGGGTTTAAATTTTCTGCAAAAATAACATTATATGGCTATTACGTGATCTGAAAACACATTGACCATGTTTATCATGTCGAAATTCAGTAACATCACCACAATAAAAAGACAAATGTTTTGTAGATTTTATGGTTAACTCAAACCCTTCTCTCACTGGACGGGTTCCATCCCTGGTTCACATACAACTAGTAAAGTAGAAGATCGAATAACATTGGGTTTGTGTGGCATGGAAATGATCTTATTGCTATTCAATTTAATTTTGTTTTTGTATTTCACAAACACCTCTCCTTGGAACTTCGCTTGAGGTGATGGCGACGTCAGTAACGTCACCAAGCTAGGAGAGTGATGAAGGTTAGTGGTAGTAGTGACATTGATATGGATAACGTTGTATGATTTTGTTGCGGACTAGGCGTCAACATGTGAATATCCACCCCACAAAATCAGGGCAAAGGGAATTGACCCTACCAAGAATTCATCTGAGACCTCTAGTGGACGCTTCAGAAGTAGCGCCAGAGCTAATACTGTCGACATCAGCAATACCTAACACCTAGGATATGCACAGTTTTTCTCGATTTTTTGTGATTCTACATGTTTTTATTTTACAGTATAGGATTACACTAAATGCTTATATAGCATAGTAATGAAGGGAAAGTCCATATACAGCTGATAATGTCTACAAACATAATTTTAATCTGATTAATTATCATAACAAAATAGGTGCGAAAATACTTGCTCACTTTGTATTGTAAATATAGGTTATTTATTAATATGGGTGATTTTAAAATATATAAAGTAACAGCATGCATAGACCAAAGTATGTGTCAGCTACAGACATTTTGACTAACTGCTTATAATAAAGAATTGTTGAAGGAGAGGAAGGGTGGATAGGTCGGCGATGTCGCCAATTTCCCACAAGGCACCGCGGTAAACATTGCGTTCAGCGCCTCTATCTCGGACACAGTAGGCATTTATTGGTAGGGAGAAACAGGCGGGCTAATATACAGCACACTATATCCATTAAGCCAGTAGTTCTCCCACGTTGCTTTGTCCATACACATCTTATTTTTTTTTTTTTTTTTTTTTTTTTTTTACCCGTACAGCCCCAGCGACGCGCCTGACGCGTCGGCGATGTATGTAACGCACAGCCCCAGAGACGCGCCTGGCGCGTCACCCTAATTGCGCCGACCGTAACCTCAGGTGTAGCCACTCAAGAGGGCTCAGATTTGTATGGGAACTGTGTACGTATCCCACGCAACCGTGCCGATGGTTGAAAACTCTCAAAGTCCACGTGCGTGCGCGCGAGCGCGCAAAAACCTGTTTTTTTGGGATAATTGCCTTCAATTTTTTACTCTTATAAAATCCGTTTTCGGGGGCTCTGTAGGACCATTTTTTAAGCTTTTTGAGCGGTTTTTCGTGGTTTTTCCTTCATTCCTAACCCATTCGCTATTGTTTCTGGAATAAAACCATTTTTTGAAAACCGGCCGGGTTCTGGTGCGCAAACATTACAAAACTAGCCGGGGCTCCACGGGTTAAGAGACAATGAACGGAGGAAGGAAAAACACAGATAAAACAAATAGGTCCATGTGCCTAAAGGCATCCTCCATTCATAAAATGTTTGTAACAACTGGATTTAAACTTTTGTAGATTGTAAGTTTGTGGAAAGCAACTCGAGGGAAGTGAATTCCAAAGAGTAGTAGTTCTAGGGATAAATAAATTTTGATAAGCAGAAGTTCTGCATTGTGGAGGAGAAAGTGTAAATTCATGGGCGCTCTCAGCTGCCCTAGTTCTACGGGGAAAGATGTGGAGAGGCGGCACAATTGAAGCAAGTTCCTCGGAACAATTGCTGTGAAAATATCTGTAGAATAATGCAAGGGATGCAACGTTTCTTCGTATGGATAATGTAGGAAGGTCCTGTGTGATTGCAGGGCTATTGATTAATCTAATAGCTTTATTTTGAATTTTGTCCAACTGCCTCAATGCAACCACTCCACTTCCACTCCACAGAGGTGAACAGTAATCCATCTGAGAACGCACATGACTTCTATATATTACGGCCAACTGCTCGTCAGTGAAGAATTCTCGAACTCTGTACAGGAGTCCCAGTTTTTTAGAGGCATTCTTAGCAATGCTTCTAACATAATGTGTCCAGCTCAAGTTAGTAGTTAATGTTACACCGAGAATGTCAATACTAGGGGAAGTGGGAATATTTACATCATTAAAAAATATATGGGAGTCAGTGAGATTCTGTCGGTTAGAAAATTTAATGTACTTGGTTTTCTGTGCATTAAAGGAAACTAGATTCTTTTGTCCCAATTCATTAATTCTAGAAAGGTCCTGGTTCAGAGAAATTGCATTGTTTATTTTTGAATTTATAAGATCGGGTTGGGTGAAAGAATTGGTAAATGTGAAGGATCTGTGGAGCACTGTGGAGCACTCAACTGCGTAGGAATGTATTGGATTATGAGTGGTAGATATGAGATCATTGATATGAATGAGGAACAGAGTTGGGGCCAAAACTGATCCCTGGGGAACACCAGCATTTATTGAGTGAAATTGAGAATAAAGGCCATCTACCATTACACATATTTTTCTGTTATGAAGATAAGAAGAAATTAGTGGAACTAATGATGCAAGGCCGTAGTGTGACATCTTCGACAATAAGGATTGATGCCAGACTCTATCAAATGCCTTTGATATATCCAGTGCTATTGTATGTGTTTCACCATGTTGGTCTGTAGCTTGGTTGATTTGATGCGTAAGAAGGCAAAGAATGTCTGCAGTTGATCGACATCATCTAAACCCATATTGCCTATCACTGATTAATTTATTATTCTCAAGATGCTTAATTATGTGATTATTTAATATAATTTCAAAGACTTTACCAAGAGTGGAAGTTATAGCTATTGGTCTGTAGTTTGATGGATCTGAAGAGGCACCTTTTTTAGGAACTGGATGGATGTTTGCTTCTTTCCAGGGTACTGGGAAGCATGAGGTATGAGTACACAGACGGAAAAAATTTGCCAATACAGGAGCGAGCACCAAGGAGCAATTCCTAAGTACTATTGGAGGAATTTCATCTGGACCAGGAGCCTTATCTACTGAGAGATTCTGCAAAATAGTTTTGACATGTCTGGTGTGGATCTTAAGTGAGGGAATTTCAGGCGAATCAAAATTAAATACAGGGACATCTTGATTTATTTCATCTAAGGTTGAGTTGGTGGAGAAAATATCCGCAAGAAGGTTAGCTTTACCTCGTGGGTCACTTACAAGATTGCCAGTCAGAGATTTTAATGGTGGAATGGATGAAGCAGTAGTGAAGTTGGATTTGAATGAGTTAAGAGTAGACCAAAATATTTTGTTATCATTTGGATTATTTAGAAGTTTATTTGCCTGCTTGTGGAGAAAGTTTGATTTAGTTAGGATTAATACAGTTTTGGCATGATTTCTGATGTTTCTAAAGTAATTAAAGGCTTCATGTGTTTTTGATCTTGTGTATGCATTGTAGGCTATTGCTTTTTGTTCAGTTACTCTAGCACAATTATGGTCAAACCATTTAGGTGAATTAGATCTTTTACTGTACTTTTGATGAGGAATAAGAGTTTCCATTCCAATTCTTACAAAATCTTGTATGTGGCTCAAGGTGGAGTGTGCATCATTAGAAAAGAAAGAGGTCCAGGGAATATCAATAAAGAAACCTTGAAGACCCTCCCAGTCTGCCCTATCGTAATGCCATTTAGTCACCAAAACAGGTTCAGAGTGGGAAGGTGTGGTAGGTGATAGACAGGTGGCCTGTATCAGACAGTGATCAGAAGATTCAAGCGGGGACCTCACTGTAACATCATAATTTTCTGAATTGGTTGTTAAAAATAAGTCCAGTAGGTGGGAATTATGATTAGGATTATCTGGTACACGGGTGGGTTGGTTGACTAGTTTAGTGAGATTAAATGAGTCTGCAAATAGCTCACATTCAAGACCAGCATCATCAGTCCTGGCTGAATGAGTGAGCCATTCAACATTATGGACATTAAAATCACCCAACACAGTGATTTCAGAAGAAGCATTTAAGTTGAGGACACTGAGTTGTGAGGACAGAGAATCAAAAAGACTTTGCTCTGGAGGAGTATTTGGGGAACGGTAGATGCAACATACAGTATGTATTTAAATTTACCAGCATAAATTAATTTGTATATAGAATAATCAAAATAGGGACAATTGAAACTAGTAACCTCCTCCAGGGCAATTTCAGATTTTGTGAAGCAACATACACCTCCTTTAGGTCTGAAATTTTGGAGCAGTTGATAACCTGGAAAATTAAATCTAAACGTGTCAGATGTGGATGTTACTTGAGTCTCTGTCAAAAAAAGGAGAGTAGGGGATTCTGCTTGAAGAAATTGGTGTACAGAATTGATGTTAGAGTGAAGTCCCCTTATATTGCTAAAGAAAAAACTGCCCCGACGAGCAGCTTTGGGTCGTTGCAATGCTCTTGACACAGTCGCATGATGACGACCGGGAGGGCCCTGTGTCAATGACCCAACCCTGCCGGGGGTGGATATCCGAGGGACCACCAGGTTTGCTCTTAACAATTGTACTGCCATATTTATTAGGTAGGTGTATGGTGTTACATGTATGATATGTAGTGGGAAGAGTAGTGTTTTATGGATAGAGGATAGCGATGTAGGGCAATGTCGTAAAGTTGGATGTGTATGTTATATAAAGAGAGTTTTCCTGATACCCCTGATGTGTGAGGCAGAAAGATATGTATCCAGCTACCAAGGCCTGGGAGAGAAAATGGAATTCAGGCTATTCCCTGAGTCTCCCGAAACCTTGGCGGTAGTACTTCCCTGGGCGGGGCTGCCTACCCCTACTACCTACATTTTGCTCTTCCAACTCCATTTCTTCCATTTACGACATACACACCCACTGCTCTCTCCCTCTCTGAATTGCTCCCTTACCAAGAACTTCACAACTCACACTCTTTGTCCATCTATCACTTTGCATTCTTTCCACATATTCACAGCATCCCAAATAATTTGCTTTTTTCATCCATCTTTTGCATATGGCACTACATTACCCTTCTGTCTCTCACTTCCACGCTGAATGTCTTGTATATTTTACTGTTATAGGGCGTTTTCTACGTTCTAAAAGATCTTTTAAAGTAGGTCGAATGAGTTATACAAGTTGTCGGCTTTAGAATAAAGGACATATGATTTTTTTTTTTTTTTTTTTTTTTTTTTTTTTTTTTTTTGTATATTCCAACTACTCCCTCTCGGGCATAGGCTGATAGCCTTTATACTCTACCGCTGAACACGGTGAGGCCCGTGAGGTCTTGTTCCAGCCTAGGGAGTGAGACATGCGAAGCACCCACTCACGGCTCGAACCCAACTCCATCTCCGAAGCTGCTTCGCCCCTGCGCTTCACAGTCTCACTCCTCAGACTCGGACCCTCACTCTCAGAACGCCACCTATTGAGCAATTAACTCACTAGGCATTGCCCCCCTGTAGCATATTTTGAATATGGGAATATTCATACAGTGCTATTTAATCAGGGAACAATGAGGGTATTTTGTTTTGGCATTTCGGTGTGCTGTGGTAATGCACTGAAACTAGGTACAGCACAAATTCCATCCCAATAATATCTTCCCATTGACATATTAGGATTCGAACCCGGGTCCATTGGATTACCTGTCCAGTGGCAAGACCACTCTGCCACACCTCCCCTGTAGTACAGTACTAGCTTTATTGCACAGTATATATCATTATGGTGTACATTTGCCAAAACCTGAACCTGAAACAAATTCTGTGGTGAGCTGGCTGTATTTAATAACGGTATCAGGTTAATACATAATACCAATGCGGATAAATGGTTTTGTTCACTTCTATCGTTAGTATTATAGAAGAATAGACTTATATATTGCTTGAAAACAAAGACTTGAACACAAAACTACATACTAACCTGATATTAACTGGATAGATCATTAAATCCAATCACGCACTCACAGCATTTGTCCTGGGTTCACGTCTTGCTAACTGTACCTTCGGGCCAAGTTCCAATGACCCCACCCTCACAATTTGACTTGTTAACGAATGGAAAAATTGCATGAAAGGGGGACAGTCATTGACAAAATAATTTTTAATTTATGTTTTCATGTCTCTATTTACAATCACCGGTTCAAGCAAATGTACTAGAAATTATTGTCAGGTAAGATTGCAATGACGTGGTATATATATACACACACATACATTTAAAGAATGAGTGATCCACACTGAGTGCTGTTCTGGTTGCATGTCCTAATGGCGATGCTCAAGGCATCCCTATTCAGAGCCGCTTCACTTGTCAGGCTTTTCTAATCAAGATCAGACCGTAAGGTCTGATCCCACGTCTTCCTTGGTCTTCTCCTTGGTGCAGCTCCCCCCACATTCACGGACTTGCATCTTTTCACTGAAATTAGTTCATCCATCCTCTTCACATGCCCAAACCATCCAAGCCTACTAGTACGCATCATATCACTGATACTCTTGATGCCTAACCGTCTCCTCAACTCTTCACTAGATATCCTATCTTGAAGTTTGGCCCACACTTCCATCTCACCAATCTCATCTCGTTAAGTTGCAGTCTATTAATATCATCCACTTTAACAGGCCACGTTTCTGAAGCATATGTCATTGTGCTTCTAACACATGAAGTGTATACTATTCCCTTCAAGGGGAGAGGGAGTCTTATCATAGTGAGTAGTGGCAACAGTTCACTGAAATTTCCCCAGTCGCATCTAATTCTGGCGATAGTGGCGGCCTCGGCCCCACCACCGGCGGAAATGGTATCACCCAAGTAGCAAAACTTGTCCACCATCTCAATTGCCTCATTGCCAAAGTTAATACTCTCGAGCTGATCATTGCTCACAAGCTCACCTTTGCATACTATGCATACAAATTTCTCAACTTCAGACATCTTCCTCAGTAGGGGTCCCTTTAATCTGGAGCAGCGCTTCTTCCTGTGGTGTACCCAGCAGCGGCAGACGCTACACTGAATTGAGTTCACGCCCACCCTTTTTCTGCATACTGCGCATGGATTTGCACCACTTTTTTTCTACCTTTGCAAGCTCTAATCTACTGTGTAAAACTTTGATTTTATATATATTAATTCGTAATCTTTTACTTGCCATGGCCTCGGCATCCCACACACTATTGAAATTTGTAGAGCTACGACGCAAAGCCAAAAAGTTAATTAAGCAAAGTAAAAAGACCTTAGAGTTACATATTGCGAATCAAAGTAAAACAAACCCGAAAGAATTCTATAGTTATATCAGAAAGAAAAAAGTAGTTACTTCAACTGTTGGACCGTTAGTCGATGAAAAAGGAGAATACACCTAAGACGAAGTACAAATGAGTAATGCCCTCAATACCTTCTTTGCATCAGTTTTTACAACAGAAGACCTCAGTGATATCCCTACACCATCGCCGATTCAGATTGATAATTCAGATGTTCTAAGCAATATCACCGTTACAGAGAGAGAAGTATTGAATTGTTTAGATAAACTCAAGGTAAATAAAACGCCAGGACCTGATACAATCTCGCCTAGAGTTCTAAAGGAAGCTAAGAATGAGCTCTCCAAACCACTGACATTACTATTCAATAAATCCTTGCAGTCTGGAACTATGCCTGATCAGTGGAAGCTAGCCAACGTAACACCGATATTCAAAAAAGGCAGCAAATCCCTACCCAGTAACTATCGTCCAATTAGCTTAACCTCAGTTGTATGTAAAATGCTAGAAACGGTCATACGAGACAGGCTCGTAAATCACTTAGAGGAAAATAACATACTTAAAGATACTCAACACGGCTTTCGTAAAAAACGTTCCTGTTTAACAAACCTCTTAGACTTCTTCCACGATATCCTCAACCTCTACGATGAGAGTAAAGCTGTAGATATTATACCTTGATTTTCAAAGGCCTTTGACAAAGTTCCCCACAAACGTTTACTGCTAAAACTAAAAGCGCATGGAATACAAGACGGTGTGTTGAAATAGATAGAAAATTGGCTCAGCAACAGAAAGCAAAGGGTAGTCATAAACGGTAAGGCATCTAAATGGACCAATGTAAGTAGCGGGGTACCCCAGGGATCGGTACTAGGACCAATTCTCTTTCTAATTTACATCAACGACATAGATGAGGGTCTCACCTGCACAATCTCAAAAATTTGCTGACGATACAAAAATTGCAAATAGCGTACTCTCAAAAGAACAAGTTGATGATATGCAACACAATCTAGATAAATTGTCATGTTGGGCCCAAATTTGGCAAATGAGTTTCAATGCGGATAAATGTAAAGTACTACATGTCGGATACCTAAATGAGAAAGCAAACTATTCGATGAATGGCACTCAGCTTAAGAATGTAAACAGAGAAACTGATCTGGGAGTAACAATATCGAGTAACCTAAAACCGAGTCAACAATGTTCAGAAGTTGTTAAGAAGGCAAACAAAATAATTGGCTTTATAGGCAGGTCATTTGAGCATAAATCCAAAGAAGTTATCCTAACCCTTTACAATTCCTTAGTCCGCCCTCTTCTGGAATACTGCGTTCAATCCTGGTGCCCTTATTACCAAAAAGATATAAACAAGCTAGAACGAGTTCAACGTAGAGTTACCAAAATGATACCTAGCCTAAAGAACAAACCATACGAAGAGCGTCTTAGAGAATTAAATCTATTTCCTTTAACCCAGCGCAGATTAAGAGGCGACTTAATTCAAGTGTTCAAAATCATCAAAGGCATCGACAATATGAACTGTAGTAAGTACTTCACTATCGACCAATCTAAATACACGCGGGGAAACGGTTGCAAAATTATTGGTAAATCTTTTAACTTGCACGAATCTAAGAATTTCTTCTTCAATCGAGTTGTCAACTTGTGGAATGGGCTTCCCCGAGACGTTATAGACTGCAGCACCGTTGATTCATTTAAATTCCGCCTAGACAAATATCTCGCATCAAACCCACGACTGACTGCGTTTGTAAATGAATAACTTTATCCTCCCCTCAGTTACTAACCCATATGTCCCCTACTAACTTCCTAGTCCTGCCACGTTAGTGGCAGGGCAGTAGTTCCCTTTCCAATGTTCCCTTACCCACTCTAAACCACTGTTTGGACACTTGATCCTCAGTGTTTTGGAGGACAAGCAACCTAGAAGGGTCACTAGACCTGTTGTTGCTTGATTTCCTTTGTACTCCTTTGTACTATCTGCGATAAATACTAGATCATCTGCGTATAGCAGTTCCCAGGGGAGCCCAACTCTAAAATCTCCAGATAGTGCCTCCAGAACCATAACAAAGAGGAGGGTGCTTAACACAGAGCCCTGGTGGACTCCAACTCGTCCTGTGACTCCTCACTCAGTACACCTTTCACCCTCACTGCCGTTCATAAGTCCTCGCACATCTTCAATACCAAATGCACCAACCACTCCTCTACGCCAAGTTATCTCACGGCCCACTGTACAACATCTCTGGGTACCCTATCAAAGGCCTTCTCCAGGTCTACAAACACAAGGTAGAGATCCCTATCTTTAAGTAAATATCTCTCCTGCAGCTGCCTGACTATGAAGATAGCATCGATTGTACCACGTCCTTCCATAAAACCGTACTACATATCGATAAAGATGCTTTCCATAATCATGCCTTCAATGATTCTCTCACAGACCTTCATGACTTGATCAAGCATTTTCAGGCCCCTATAACTTCCTCCTCTTTCTAACGAATCCCCCTTACCCTTACACATGTTTATTATTACACGTTTATGCCATTCATCAGGGATTCTCTCTAATGATGGAGTTCAGTGACCAGTTTCACTCCTATGTCACCTGAGAGTTTTATTATCTCAGCACAGGGTTAATTGGGCCTTCCCACACAGCCCTACAACCAACAATCAAGATCATCTCAGCAACAATGCCAGAGCACCCTGCAGGTTTTACATCCGTCATTTCATTTACTACCCTACTTACAACAGTTGGCACTATCAATGGGGGACAAGTATTGTTTTTTTTCGTTACTAATTAAGCTGTTCTCTATCCCAATTAAACTCTACATTGAGCAATCGTTCATAGTGTACCTTCCAAGCATCACCGATTTCTTTGTCAGCATAAGCAATTGCCCTATTATCATTTCTGACGCACTGCTCTCCTACAACATCTCTACTATCATCCATAACTCGCCTAGCAAAGTTGAAGATCCCATTGGGATTTTCTGCGTTACTCACCTGGTCCATGACCATGTCCTGTATGATTTTCTTTGCTTTGTGTATCTCCTTTTTTGAAATTCGCTTAGCCGGCAGATATTTCTCCTTGCTGCCTCCTTTCTTCCATGCATTGAAGCATCTTTTTTCCTTTATTGCATTTTGAACCTAGTCATTCCACCACCAGGAAGGCTTATGCCTGGGGGAACTTTAGTTTTGCCACAGACTTCACGGAAGTTCCATTGGATATTTACATAATTTGGTTTAGCACCCCTACACCTATTCCTACACATTTCCTCCAATTCGTTGCAAAGCCTCTCCTTGTATTCAGATTTATTCAACAACCATACTTTCCTTTTTGGCATGTATACCTTCTTGCTATAGGATCTCCCCTTAAGCTCAAGTCAAAGACTAGGAGCTGTTGGGAGATACATTCTTCGCTCGGGATGACCTTTACATCCCGAACTAACTTCTAGTCTGCCCTACTCACTAAGAAGTAATCTATCTGGCTACTGGTGCCCCCAGAACTATATGTGATCAAATGACTCAACCTTTTCTTGAACTTAGTGTTACACACAATCATGTTCAGTGCAACAGAGGACTCCAGTATGTATTCGCCTTCTAGATTTCTTCTTCTATCTTCTTTTCCACCATGCACTCTCGTACCCAGCAGCACATGCGTCCCACATGATCGTTGAGGTCTCCACCTACTACTGTGGTGTCCTTTTCCGAGAGGCTCGAAACGAACCCAGTCAGGTTGTTCCAAAGGCCTCTTTCCGCTCTGCTCTCCGTTTATGCCAACCTGTGGGGCATATGCTGATATCACATTCATAATTATATCACAACCTTTCAGCTTCAATACAATCAATCTTCCATTTACTCTCTTTATTTCAATTGCATTCTTCTTCAACTCCTAGGATACTAGGACACCCACTCCACCTTTCACTTTTCCAGATTCATCCCCTTCCAACAGATCCAGTATCTCTTGTTTTTTCCAACTATCCACTGCGCAATACATCCCTTCCAACAGGTTTCCTGGGCGTAGCACACATCCACTCTTCTACGTTCCAGTACTTCTACAACTTAATTCGCTCTGCCACTCATACTACATATATTCACGCTTGCAAGCCTATACATGCGGGCGGCTGCATTTCGTCTCCGGTGCGGTTTATTAACATCAGACTTGTGTGATTTTTTTGTTTGATTATCTTATATAATTGGTAAGATTGGAGATGGCACAGAAAAATTACCGTCCCCAGGACACCGACTCCAGACTGCCCCAGAGGCCATTCCCAGCAACTTAATCCAAGAGTTACCAAGGGGTAGGATTCTGTGGCCCTGGTGCACCTCGGGGTAGATAGAAACATTTGTCAATTGTACCCAAAGAAAGACTCGACTTACTTTTTTCTCAATAGGCACGCTCACTGATGAGAATAATGTGTTCCAGTCACGCAATTAATGGTTTGAAATGAGGCACAGGTGCTTATCGAGGCCATGCAAAAGCTTACTGTTGTTCAACAAAGCTAGCACATATCAGCAGGTATAAGCGGTAAGGATATCAAATTACATCGATGGACCCTGGTAATATTATGGATGGCTATAATGGCTCGTAATGCCATATATACAAGGAACCGGACATTATAGTATCCAGCAATGGCTTCCGTGAGCATCCGTATTCCATACTCGCCTCAACCATCCAACCATCACACTGCCATAAGTTATTACACACAATACTGCAGGATAATGTTGTGGTCTCTCATCTTAATGAAGCAATCACAAATACACTTATGATTCGTATGAGACCCACTTATTCAAGAACCAAGGATCGAAGATAATTAGTATTGAATAATATATGACTATGGAGGGCATGAATAAGATGTAATACCATACGCAGAATGGTAAACAAACCACACGCACACACACATAATTATGATTATAATAAACTTTAAATATACTAGCACTTGAAAGCATTTATTGATCACAAAATAATATTATTTGCTGTCGAAAGGACCACTGAATGTTGCCTGTGTAAATACTGTACATTGACCTACGTAGATGGCTGCGGAAACCATGAATACTTTAATGCAAATTGCATGTCAGCTTCGGCAATAAGCGTATAGGATATAAATCGATGCAAAACTCCAGACAAGTGGACCAGGTCGGCCAAGACCACATTTTAACCCCGACGACGCTGCAGTAATTCCACATCGACAGTCCCGTCCACTAACTCGCTGCGATAAAGTAAAAAGGTCGATGTCTAGCATGATTCACGACCCTGGATCCACGCGGCCGAGGACCACCACCGCCGCCACCACCACCACCAACAAGGACATTTATAGGGAGGTGGGGTTGTTTCTTTACACTGGCGGCTGTGATGTCTTAATACTTATCAAGATGATTATTGTTATCAGTAGACAATTTTATAAAGTTTAGGAAGGAATTAATGGAGTTGAAGGTTGATTGAGATCTACTGTATTTACTCCTTGATAGAGATCTTACCCAAACTGCTTGAAATCGTCTGTCCCTTTCGTATGTATGTACTCAACGTTCTTCATGAGTTATGCCAAACGAAACTGAAATGTTCTAATGCAAGGAATATATTCTAACATGGTGCCTCTATGAAAGTAAGTTAATTGACGCAGAACATTGTATGTATAGAGATCATATACATCTTGTGGCCATGGCTATATTATTAACAAATATTACTGATTATTACGATGACCCGCGGTTATCGCTTGCAATTTTTTTTGACGTAACTGATTATTGACCAAAACACTTGACACAGGTTACATTCGTAACATCACACATTAACCTACTTGCCTGTTTGTTGCGCTAGTTTTATTTTCAGATTCCTCATCTTTATAGGTTCCAGTTTATAAATCCATCATTGCTAAAGAGATGTGCATAATATTATGTATTCCTGTATAAGTATAATCCTTGTTTTATATTCTTTGTTCACCCTTTAGCACAAGCAATAGCCCTCTGATAAGTGGGTTTAGTTCTATATACTGTATATTATATTATATTATACATTATTATTTGCAAAGCTACCCAATAAATACCCCAGTGTTGTTCTATTTTCCATGAAGAAACTAAAGTGTATTGGGTAACTTATATATTGAAATAATATTTCAATTAAATATTAAAAATATATATCTTTAGAAGGGTTAGTGTGTGTACTGAAGGTTGAATACAATTTTAGAAATTCAATATTACCAGATTCTCAAAATGCTAAAAAATACCAGCTTTGCACCCAGCAAATCCTTATTATACACCCTGCAAAGATAAGGATTCCCCCAAAATAACTATGTGCATCAAAATTGATCTGTGTCTGACCCTCATTCGTTTGGATTGAACAGCATAATTAGTTAACTGCACACACGTTTCTTACCACACATTAACCATTAATTTTAGTTAGTTAAAATAGGACTTCAGAGGCTATCAACCCTAGTGGATTAATAAGCCAGCACACTGTAAGTCAAGAATAACGTCAGGACTGGAGCCTTTCTGCAAGAACTCCAGTCCCTTCCATTTAACCATTACTTAAGCATGAACGGATTTATAGGTAATTTCTAAGGTACAGTCTAATGCAATAATATTACAATTATATTACACCCATTCTAATCTCTGATGCCAAGTTCTTAAGCATTTAGGATATAATAAGTTGTAGTGTCCTGTTTGAGTTCGATACTGATTCAAATGCCTAACCATATTGGTGTATACCCTCTCTGAGACATAAATGATCGCCATAAATATTCCAAGTAATCTCGGTATTAATCGAATCTCATCTTAAATTATTTACCTAGTATATGCAGAATGAGGGTTCATAACACTTATTTCCTAGTGAAGATACTCTGAGACGCAATTGGTGGCCGAATTTTGTTTAAGCTCTGGAATTAATTGAATCTTCGAATTAATTCTTTACCTAGTATATGCAATTCGATTATTCATATTGGTAATCGGAATGAACAGGAATATGTGTCATATTATGCAGTCGTGAGCACTTATAAAGTTACACTAATTCGAAATTGTAAGCCTTTAACGCCAAGTTCTGAAGCATATGGGATATAGTAAAGCATAGTAAGTGCCTCGTTTGTGTTGGATACGAATTCAAATGGGTTAGACGCCATTTATGCTTTTGTCTGTACAGTACACTCTGAAACATACTGCAAATGGTGGCCTTAAATGTTCGAGGTATTTTCGGAGTAAATGTGATTAATGTTATCTAATGCATCCGAGGGTTCGTTCAAGCATTTCTAGTAGACTTCTGTCTTAGATAGTAAAGACGGCGGCAAAAGTCCTGTCGCCCCTCCTGCCTCACCGTGACCCGCTATATTCATAGACTCGAGAATGTTAGATGTACACACGTACATATTTCTGCCAACAGATGGCACACTGTGAGGTGTGTGGTTGTGAGGGCAGAGGGTGATGGGGAAGGAGGCGATGGAGTTGTTAGTGGCCCCAAGGGACTGGAGTTCTCGAAAAGAGGCTCCAGTCCTGTCGCGAGTCTTGACTTACAGTGTGCTGGCTTAATAATCCAGTAGGATTGATAGCCTCTGAAGTCCTATTCTAACTAACCAATGAATTAATTAGTGGCCTGAAGGTGGGAGAAGGAGCAGACAACTTGTTAGAAGGTACAGTCTACCGCACTTATAGCGCATACAAGCCAGATACAAAATAATAACTGGCAACTGTCTAAAAACTCGGCTACAACCCCCGCTCCCCTCCACACGCATTATTCTAGGTAATCGCTGGTTCGAATATCGACCGAGACTCCATTTCCCCCCCCCCCCCCCCCTCTCTCTCTCTCTGAGCTTAAACGCACACATGCAATATAAATATATTTACAACTATCTGTATATCCCTCTCCGTCTTTCTACATAAATCTATCTATGTATAGATAGATAGATAGTATGCGTGTGTCATTTATGATTACCTCCTACAGCAAAGTACAGGCAAATTATATACAACTGATAGGATACATTTGCAAATATTAACCTTACTTATAGGAATCATATATCTGAAATGATTTGCTAGGTCTTCACAGTATTGACTATACTGCATAAGACTGTAATGGGTTACACTACATAATTATGACAATGTAATCGAACGCAATACTATAGGTAGCACCAACGAACTTGACAAACACTTGATCCCTGACTTCTTTGTAACTCATAATACAACCTTTACGTAAATAATAGTCCGATCAAGGTAAGACAAGATTCGTTTCTATCAATTTGTAATTTATCTGGTTCTCTCTTTCTCGCTCTCGCTTTCTCTCTCCATATATAATATATATCTCTATATATATGCAGTAAATAAATGCAGTATATCATACACTATTTGTTTTTACGGACGGACTACAGTGCATTCATTCGACATATATCGACAGGCCCCGCCCGCTTCCCCAACCATTATCATACGGCTGGCATGACTGTGCGAGGTAGGGTGTCCAACAGGGTTACCAAATCAGCACAAAAATATTATTTAATCTGTTTGCAGAAGTAACTAGAAGAATACAAACTAGTAAATGCCTACCTAATATTGCTAGAATATTACTCCAATATTGATAACAGGTGCTAAAAGATTCGGAGTATAGCCAGCATTCTTATTGCTAGGTGTAAAATAT
Source organism: Paralithodes platypus (assembly GCA_032716605.1). Lineage (NCBI taxonomy): Eukaryota > Metazoa > Arthropoda > Malacostraca > Decapoda > Lithodidae > Paralithodes > Paralithodes platypus. The sequence continues at coordinate 27,765,798 of CM064524.1, read as the reverse complement.
TGCCGCTAGATCAAGTCAATATTTATTTATCAATTTAAATTATTAAAAATGGCCTACAAAGCCATCTACCTTTCTACATCAATGAGTGAGAAAGAAATGTTAAGACTGGAGCCTGTCTTTAACAGCTCCATTCCCATGTTCAAGTAAATACTTTTAGATCTAGCGGTAAGGTAGCTACATACGTCGGTGTCTTCTCTCTCAACTGTCAATGCGCTGTCATTCAAACGTTAGTTCAGTTCCCTCCCGTCTTCTGAAGGGGGAAGATGGCATCTCTTGCCCATACCCCTGGCAGACCTGCTGGTTCTCCCCGACTTGTCAGTCAAGCCAGGAATATTGTACTAAATGTATTCAAATATTTTGATAAGGAGAACACTGAGCCAGTTGATGTGGTGGTGCTCCTCGTGGTACACCCTGGAAACGTCATTATTGGCGGCTAAATGAATCACAAAATTATGATCTACACAAGTTGACTGATCAGTCAAAATTTAATCACTTCACAATATGAGAGAGAGAGAGAGAGAGGGAGGGAGACTGAGGCACACAGACAAGGGAGGGGGAGGCATTACAGTACCCTATACAACTAAAAGCAGTCGCTCGCTAGGCCTAGCTTAATAATTGTCTACCTCTGCTCTGCCCAAGTAGACGAGGTAAAACAATGGTAATGGAGTGTACTTTTCTGTACAATGGTATATGGTAATATTGTATAGTAAAGAGTAACGGCAAATATGCATGTATTAAAGCGCTCTTACATCGTATAATTAATTTTACTTGGAGCTCTTATCAGCTCCGTGGTAAGGTGACAAGTGACTTGTCCGAGATTGCGGTATGATAAGCTCTACTTCGTCTACGGCGCTGGTGGAAGCGGGCGGGGCCTGTCGATATATGTCGAATGAATGCACTGTAGCATAAATTAATTATTAGCATATAAACTTGTGCATGAGAGAGAGAGAGGGAGAGAGAGAGAGAGAAGGGAGGGTGACTTCTCGTTTCATATATTCGAAACAAAACAGTGAGACTTTTTGGTAGACGTAGGGTGGCAGGGGGGGTGGAGGATGATGTGAAAGCTTTCCAGCAACCATTTTCTACTGTCTATTTTTTGTACGCGCTATAATTGCGGTAGACTGTACAGTACATATATTTTTACATAAGTTTTCACATTTTAATATAATGATCCAAATTTATCATTACGTGGTAATCTGTTGTGTTTGTAACACAGAACACATCATGATACAAAGCATAACACAAATTAACCTACCTATCAGAAAAAAACGTTTTATTGTTATAAAGACAAATTTCAACTCCCCACACCCCTATATATCTCTCTCTCTCTCTCTCTGATACTGTCGTATATGAAAGTAAACGACAGATATCCTACAGAACTACAACCTCTTAATTATGGGATTTCGTTTGTTCTTACCTTACTCAGGGGACCTCACAGTTGGGCTGACATGTGCTACGTTTATATTTTCGTAAATTTTATTTTTCCTCCCCTATGCAATTTTGAGAGTCTACATTCCACAACTATATTTATCTGCTCGTCAGCCAAACCTAGAAGAAGAAGCAACGTGTTGTTCCCACAGCCAAGCTCCTGGACAAGAAAATTATGAGCTCATTACTGTTCTAAATATACGAAGATTTCAACAGGTCGTTATCCCACGGCTATGACGAACAGGCAAATAAAGTTATGGAATGTGGACGCTCAAAGCTTTATAAGGAAGGGGAAAATATTATTTAAGCAATTACAAAAGTAGCAATTGTCCGAGAAATTGTAAGGTCCCCAGAGAAAGGTAAGGACACAAGCACAAATAATCTATAAGGTAAAAATCCCAGAATTAAGATTTTGTATTGCTGTAATAACCTCAATCGACAAGCGACTTGCTGATATGATAGCCTTACATACTGTATATGCAAAGAAGCATTAACTCTGTGGTTAGCGCTTACAAATCATGGTAGCTGGCTTGCTCAGGGTTTTGCATAGTGCCACTGGGAAGAAAGAAGTGATGTGATGGAGAACTACCACACCTAACGACCGTTATTCATATTATTAATATTTTTAATTATACTAATATTGATATATAGTAACAATAGTATTTAATATTGCTAATAGTACTACTACTAATAATGGGTATTTCTTGTACAATTATTGTTATAAGTGGACAAGCTACTCATACATTATTCTAAAACTAAAAATAAAATCATAAGATCATTGAAATTTAACTGAATGAATGCAGACATTACATCCCGGATTCCTTCCACCTGATTTACATAATGGACAACTATTCACTAAAAGGCTAGAGTATATCAGATAATTAAAGATCAAACTACACAAGATTCCACGGTAAGGATGTAGTATTGGGGTGTACTGCCCGCCATGTTTACACTAATCGCACGCTCGGGATCATGTTTTCATCTATTTTGACTGCCGTGGGAAACAATAATAGGTTGAGGGGGGGCGGGGGTCCCCCCCCCCCATGTCTTATTGTCATCTATCTATCTATCTATCTATATGCTCAGGCCCAATCCCCATTTTGGGGGTAGCCGACTCAAGACAGAGCAAGAACAGGGAAAACACAAAAACAACATAAAACAAAAAATAAACACAGATAAAAACACAAACTCTCACACATCCAGGTCACCCAGGAGAAGACCCAGAGACCAGGGTTACCAAGGTCGCTCCAGCACTCCCCCGGCCCCTGACCACCAGGAGAGGTTCCGATCTCGGCAGGCAGACATGCAGCGGAGCCAAAGCGACAAGCCCTCCCACCACACTTCCAGGCACACCCTTCATATTAATCGTCTCCCCGGGCCAGGCGCCTGATGGACTATTATCTAGTCCAACTTGCGCCCGACCCCTTACTCCAAATGACCACGTGTTCACTCAACTATTCACAAGCATTCTCCATTCACTCCTGTCCACCACCACTTCCCCTGCCTGATCTATAGTCATTCCTCTATCATCCAAAGCCTTTCTTACACAGTCTCTCCATCTCAATGGGGGTCTTCCTGCCCTTCTATCTCCCCTTGTACCTGACTCACATATTCTCTTTGTAAGCCTTTCATCTCCCATTCGTTCAACATGACCATACCAGCTCAGCACCCTTCTGTCCACTCTGGCTGACAAATGTTCCTGCTGCCCCACTCTCCTACGTATCTCTTCATTTCTCAATCTGTCTCTACGAGTAACTCCACACATACTCCTCAAGCAGCTCATCTCCATCACATCCAGCCCTCTTTTCTCCTTTTTCTTCAGAGCCCATGTCTCAGCCCCATACATCACTGTTGGCACAACAATGATTATTGTCATAATCATATATATTGCCAGCAAGGGGCAAATTACAGAAACAAAAACAGTCAAAATAGACAGGAGCGTAACAGCGAGCGCACAACCTATGTAAACTTGACGACCGTATGCCCGGATACTACATCCTTCACAATTTCACTTCTTCCTCAGTTCCCCTATGTCCCCCAACAGCTGTAACCCCTCCTCTCCCACATCACTCTCTGCCCTAGCAACCACACACCTCACAGTGTGCCATCTGGTGGTAGAAATATGCATGTTTTCTGCACCTAACATTCTAGAATCTATGAATATCACAGGTCGTGGTGAAGCATGAGAGGCAACAGGACTTTTACCGCCGACTGTACATCGAACATGCACAAAAGAAGCTGAACCTGAATTAATATAAACATTATATGAGGAGGAGCACTTTATTGACAACATTCGGAGATAGCTTCTTCAGGTCACTGGTGTAAAGGCTCCATGGAATCCTCGGTGTGTTGACAGAATGTTAAATTAACTTTGAAACGTTGACAACATTAATATAAAAACCATATTGAGTGACCTGAAGAAGCTATCTGCGATACGTTGTCAATAAAGTATTCCTCCTCATATGGTGTATCGTGGATTCACGATAGTTAGTGGTATAACATACGTTTTCTATGTATAATACCCTATCATATTTGTATGTAAACTTGATAAGGTAAATACGAAAGTATAGTATTTATGAGTCTTTAGGGATAATTATATGACGATTATCATATAACTATGTCGTAATATTAAAAATGTGGTGCGATATTTACCGCTAGACATTCGCTACAGACTTAGCAGTATCCGCTAGATTAGTAGCGCAGGTGATGACGTGTCTAGACAGACGCGTCCTGACAACTCCACTCCTCAGTTCGCCGTGAGCCTTGTGCCGGCTTTCATCAAGCTCTCATCATCACGACTTCATCCGACTGACAGACAGACAGCTAAGCTTATTATCATGATTTAAACCTCTTTAACATTATTTATTCACTTCTTTGTTGGGCGCGTTCCTCGTGGCCGCTATGGCGTACCCTCGAAATAAACAATCTCCCAATAGTGTTCCTGAGGTAGCCATATGTCTACCAACCATCATTAGCTCAGACAAGACCTATCTACTACATAACCTTTCTATGGTGGTTTAAAGTGAGTTACACTCCCAGTATATGATATTCAATTACAAAATATATGTGCGAACCATTTCAGTCTAGGCAAAGTAACTCAACTTCCTTAAATCTGCCATATTGGTGCCCTGACCCGGAACTTTGACCCACAGTTTAAATTTCCTAGTTAGTTAGGTATTATGAGCAAGGGCAATGTTGTGGGAGGTTGCAGATCGAAGGATCCTGGAGGGGTAGGTCTCGGATTTAACCCGGAGGAGGTAGAAGTGGCCGAAGTTGACCGCATTGCGGTAATTGGCCACTCCTACGTTACGCATTTGCAGGCAGAAGACCAAGGCCCTGTTGATTACAGGGGGACGAGCGTTATCGGCAGTTCAAGTTTCGGTACTTTGGGGTGCCAGAGGCTAGCATCGGAAGTCTTAAGTCCTCTGAAGAGTGGGGTAGGCTGGTACTATACCGGCCTCTCTATACCTATTTGCTTATCGGGGGCAACGACATAGCCGCCGACACCGACCCTCGTGAACTCGCTGTAGCCTTACGGGACCTGGCTCTGGCTGTCGAGGGTGAAGCGGGTGGCAAGTGTATACTACTTTCCCTGGAGTATCACTCTAGGGTAAGGGGCATGCCAGTAGCCCAATACAATAAGATTAGGAATTCGGTAAACCGAACCCTACGCACAAGGCTGGATGTCACACGCCACCGCTTCCTATCAGTCTCCTCAAAGCCCCAGGATCTAGATATCGATGGTGTGCATCTATACATAGACACCAACAAGATCCTACACTATAAAACGACGGGAATGATGAAATGTTGGCTGGAACGTGATGCCGGAGTAGTAAGTCTGCAACTCCCGAAATCTTGCATCCCGCCCATCATCTTCCCCCAGTAAATTATCCCTTTTTTTTCTTTTAATTTTTTGATACACTGTATTTGTTTCCCTATATCATTATTATTTACTATTTTGACTTATGACTGACCTAACATACCATATTTCCTTAATTGTTTCATTGCTTCATCTTATCATATCCCAATCTCTCCTGGTATTGTGTAAGGTAAGCTGCTCAAATATAGTCAGTATTATTATTTAGTCTAATGACATTAGTCTAACGAAAGGTAGGCTAATATAAGTGCAGTATTGCATGTGAGGATTAAAGGTGTAAGTTCATACATTATTTAATGGCCAATAAATCAGAAGATACACCAGCTAAAACTATGTCTATCACAGTCTTGAGGAACCAGAGAGGGGATTTTAGGGGTGTCATCACTAGGCTAACGACCGATTTGGACGAGTTTATTACTAGTGCAACTCCTGAACAGCTAGAGGCCAGGTTAGAGTACCTACAAACTACCTATGACCGCATAGTTACCCTAAGTGAGAGTATTGTACAGTATCAGAATTAGAGGGTGAATCAGAAATTCATGCGGAGTACGAGCAGCGCGCCATCCATGATTTTGCCGTTTTAGAGGCAAAACATTTATTGCGAAGGGCGGTACAGAAGACAGAGGTAACCTCGAGTCACGACGCTGCCATGCGTACGGATCCCCGACGTGAAGTAAACTTACCCAAACTGAACTTACCAAAATTCAGGGGAAACTTAACAGAATGGTTGGCATTTTGGGACGTTTTTAAATCAACCGTGCATGATTCGTCCCTTGACGATGTACGGAAGTTCCACTATCTCAAAGGCCAACTAGAGGATGAGGCCATGCATTTGGTAGAAGTTTTTTCCATCATAGGTGAGAATTATGATAGCGTTGTGGAGTTATTACAGGCAACGTATGGAGACACTGACCAGATCAAGGTAGCCCATGTGAAAGCCTTGTTGAACCTAGCACAGCCTAGGTACAGGGTCGACGAATTGACAAAGTTCAGGGCAGATATGGAGTGTCACACGAGGTCATTAGATGCGTTGGGTGTAACGTCACAAGAAATGCTAGTCATAATATTGAGACAGAAATTACCTCTAGCTATTCTAGATAAAGTTCGTACCTTTGATTTAGAAGAATTTAAATTGTCATTTAGTAAGGAAATTAGCAACATACAATTGAACAATGGTAGGACAGTGGGTGGATCAGAGGGAGCAACATCAAGGGGTTCAATTAATATGATGGTAGGATCTAAAGGGAAGGTTGAAGAGTCACGCAAGAAACCACAAACTTCATGTAGGCTATGTAACAATCCCAAACATAAATGGCTAAACTGTACCAAATATCAAAACAATGAAGCCAAATTAGCTCAATCAAGGAAGCTAAAATTGTGCAAGGGTTGTTAAGTAAGGACCATCGTATGCAGGGTAAGTGTACTGCTACCTATTTGAGGCCCTGTCGCAACTGTGAGGGCCATCATTTTGACAAATTGTGCCCCACAGGTAATCTAGTTAAGGAGGAAAAGGTAGGGGGTACTGCAACACTGATGCTAGGCAGTAGGAGAGACACCACCATTGTTCCCACAATCAAGATACCCATAGAGGGTTATGGCAGGACATAAGTCTGTCGGCTACTCTTGGACCAGGGCTCACAACGATCCTTCATAAAGAGATCGGTGCTGGACGGTTTAAAACACTGTGTAGTAGGTAGTGAGACCCTTAGGCTACAAGGTTTCAAGGGAGTGACCGACAGTAGAGACTATGAAGTTGTAGAGGTTGCTTACATTTACCGTAAGAAGAAACACTCCTTACAGTGTGTGGTGGTAGATGAACTCCCAGACTATCAATCTGTAGGAATTCACAAGGTAGAGCATGCACTTCGTAGGAAAGGTATATACCTGTCTGATCCCATGGGTGACTTGAAGGAGGTGCACATACTGTTGGGCGCGGATTATTATTACGATGTAGTACACCCTAGATTTAGAAGAGAGAGTGGAGTGATTTTGATCCCCACTAAGTTTGGCTACTGCATAAGCGGTACAGTCCAAACTACCCAGTAAAATATTCTGGTTGACACGGTATCCGTGTTGAGGATGAGCACGACCACGGCAGAAGAGCTCATTAACCCCTTAAAGGCGAGCTGTGTGTAATGGACACCCTACCGCCAGGCGACGATATTAGGCCCCATTCCCACCTTAAATCGTCATTTTACGATAAAAAAGTTATTACTTACTTATATGCGCCTATTTTACATTTAATATGAAGATAGTAACATGTAACAACAATAAAACAAGTGGGAATAGTGTTTGGATGGGCAAAATCGCGAATTATTGCCGGCCGGTCCATTCATGAATTGTGGAGCAGAGCGAGGCAGACCCTCCCCTCGCGAGGCCTGAAGCCTGACTGACTCACTCACCCACACTCTATCTTACGCAACACACTCGCTAGTCACATGACCACACCATAGAACCGGCTTGGAGATGTTGACACAAAAATATACCAATGAATAAGGGAATAACAGGGAAAATAGGTGATAATTGAAAGGGGGCGGGGAAGGAGGGGATTTTTGACAGATGTGGAGGAGTGATAGAAGGTATGGAGGGGAATTATCTCACTTTATCACCATTTCACTTGATTTAAGCGCTACTGGGGCCTTTTAAAAGTTTTTTTTTGTTATGCCTTACCTCCCAAGAGGTTCCTCGCCCTTGCCCACCAAAACCTCTTAAGAGTGTTCTCGCCGTTCCCGGGTTAAAGATGAGACTCCCATAGATGATCCAAAGCTAGCTGCCGAGTTCGATCTAGAAAGCCTGTGGAAAGTCGACCACATAGGGATTAAACCTATGGAGAATGATTGTGAATAAAAAATTGCGATAGAAAAGTTCTCGGAATCTGTGCGTTACTTGGCCACAGCAAAACAATATGAGGTTAGTCTACCCTGGAAACAAGAGGATATCAGTTTGCCCACAAATTATGGTTTAGCGTTGGGTAGATTGCGCGCCTTGCAGCGGAGATTAGCCCATGAATCAAGCACCTACAAGGCTTAATACGAGGTATTTAAAAATTATCTCAGCCAAGGGTTCATAAAGGTCGTCAATGTGGATGAACCGAGGAATACCGGGAAAATCCATTACCTCGCACATCATGGGGTAAAAAAGGACAGTGCCACCACTCCCATCTGAGTGGTGTATGACTGCTCAGCCTAGCTAGGCCACAGTCCCAGTCTAAATGACTGTTTACTAACCGGCCCTTCAATGGTGTCGGACCTATCGCAGCAATTACTGCACTTTAGGCTGGGACGTTACGCATTCACCAGTGACATAGAAAAGGCCTTCTTGATGGTGAAACTGTAAAAGGGGGATAGAGACATCACCCGGTTCCTATGGTTCAAGGATATCAACGACCCTGAGAGTCCCATAGTGACCTATCGGTTGAAAGTAGTCTTGTTTGGCGCTACATGTTCACAATTTTTGTTAAATGCTACCATGGAAAAACGTCTTGATGATTCCGAAGAGAACACTGTTGAACTCATTCGCGGATTGTATATAGACAATTTGCAAGGGTCTAGTAATAGTGAAAAGAAACTAGTCGCAAACTATAGGCAGGATACTAGGTTATTCACTGAGGCCCATCTGTTTCTCTGCGAGTGGGTTTCGAATTCTGTGTTGCTTCGGGATAATCTTATCATTGATGGGGTACCTTCTGATAACCAAGAATATGCCAGAATCTTGGATGATATGGCAACCAGGGAAGGATACACTCATGTACCGGAACAGAAATTACACTAAACAGACAGGGACGCACACAAAACGTAGTCTGTTGAGTAAGGTTTGAGCAATTTTTTTATCCTTTGGGTTTAGCATTACCCGTGACTATCAGAGCTAGGATTCTAATACAAGAAATATGGAGACGCAACATAGGGTGGGACGAAACATTACCCGATGACCTTGTTGGACAGGGTAGGTCCTTACTACATGACTATAACATCCTATGTACTATTGAGTTACCGCGCCAAGTGGCCGCATTCGAACCCGTGCCTTTACATGCATTCTGCGATGCGAGTGCCACAGCGTATGGAGTAGCTATTTATTGTGTTACCTCATTAGAGATTAATTTGCTTACCGCCCGCGCTAAGGTTGCACCAGTAAAGGGGGTCACAATTCCCAAATTGTAATTAACTGCCATGCTGCTATTGGGGCGTTTGGTCAACCATGTACGCACTTCATACGATAAGGAACTGCAACTGAGGACGGTACACATATGGTGCGATAGCCAAATCGCACTAAGCTGGGTGCATAGTCAAAAGACATTCTCTGTCTATGTGCGCAATAGGGTCGATGAAATACGATCACTACTACCAAACACCATCTATCTCTATGTACCAACCAAGGAAAACCCCAGTGACTTGATAAGTAAGGGAGTAACGGCATCCATATTAATAAAGTCCAACCTGTGGTGGAAAGGCCCAAAATGGCTGCTCCACGAAGGGGATTGGGCTGTCTGGAATGCCAAGGTTGAGTTGGCTTTGCCTTTAGAAACTGTGACAGCCGTCATTCAACCGACATCAACACCGAGTCCTATGTTAGAGTGGGTAAGGATCGGTAGTTACAATAAGTTAGTCAGAGTCGTAGCTTGGGTGTTGCGTAACATCACCAACATAAAGGCCAAGCTACAAGGACGACTCTGCAATCGGGGTCAAAGCTTAAATGCAGAAGAAATAAAGGCAGCTGAGGTAACACTTATTAGATGGGTTCAAATGGAATCCTTCAGCCATGAATTGGAGTCCATAAGAAGCTCTGGTAAGAATAAAATGCTTAACATTGTGCGTCAACTAAGGCTACACCTGAAGAATGATGTAATTAGATGCGAGGGACGTCTGAAGTAGTCAGGTGTAGACGACTGTACTAATAACCCTATCTTGATGCCAGCAACACACCATGTCACCGATCTACTGGTACAATGCACACATGAGGAAGTAATGCACTACGGGATCCACCACGATATTTCTAAATTGCGCCTCAACTGGTGGATACCCAGAGTTCGACAGGTAGTTCAACGGGTAGTCAAATAGTGTGTGGTGTGCCGTAGACTAAAAGGAAGGCCATTTACGACTGGACCTGCTCCACCCTTACCAAGAGTGCCGTGTTAACCATCTAGAACCCTTCAGAGTTACAGGACTAGACTATACCGGCGCACTGAGAACTAGGGAACTGGACAAGATTTATGTTTTACTGTTTACTTGTGCCACTTCACGTGCGATACATTTAGAACTGTGTGACAATATCACGTGTGAAGAGTTTATGCTGGCGTTCAGGAGGTTTTTAAAGATAAAGCTCCCACTTTTCTTCAAGCTTCCAGGTACTTGGAAGATTTAAGCAACGATCCAACAGTTGTTGCTTTCTTGGGAGAGCAGAAGCGCGAATGGAAGTTCATACCAGTCAAAGCGCCGTGATTTGGTGGAATGTGGGAACGGTGTGTAGGCATCGTGAAGTCAGGCTTGCGGGCAGTTGCAAGACGCGCCTTGTTAAAGAGGAGTATCTGTGCTCAATGAAATCGAGGCGTTAATGATCGTCCTCTCACCTATGTATATACCAACCTGCAAGAACCACTGCCACTTACAACAGCGCATTTGCTCTATGGCAAGCCGTTGACCGCATTTCCCACCGATTTGCAGTTTCAGGTAGAATTAGAAGACCCTTCAATGTTCACCGAAGCTGCGGTGTCACGTCGGTGCCTGTACATTTCTAAAGTCATCGGTGATTTAGAAAGTAGGTGGGTTAATAAGTACTTATTGGCACTGCGTGTGAGGACATCTAAGATTGCTGGTCATTCATCATCACCCTCTGTAGGCGATGTATTCATTCATCCATGATCAAAATCCTCGATTGAACTGGAAGTTGTGCCGCGTAGTGGAGGTGTACGAGGGTGAAGACTCAGTAGGGCGAATGGCGCTGCTCAGGACAGCTAATGGGACTACAGTTCGTCCAGTCGCACGACTGTACGCTATGGAACTCGGCTCTTCTGCACATTAAGAGGCTCCACCTGATGATGCTAGATCCGAGGAGGCTACCTTAGTCGATTGATATGTGGCGACACAAGATAGCTTCCGGGCAACTCTAGATATAAGGTGGGGTTCAGGTATTGTGTTGGGGGGGGGGGGGAGGGAGTGTATTGTGAATTCACGATAGTTAGTGGTATAACATACGTTTTCTATGTATAATACCGTATCATATTTGTATGTAAACTTGATAAGTTAAATATGGCCTATTATACGAAAGTATAGTATTTATGAGTCTTTATGAATAATTATATGACGATTATCATATAACTATGTCGTAATATTAAAAATGTGGTACGATATTTACCGCTAGACATTCGCTACAGACTTAGCAGTATCCACTAAATTAGTAGCGCAGGTGATGATGTGTCTAGTGAGACGCGTCGCGTCAGAGCACATTTAAACTTCGTCCTGACAACAACTCCACTCCTCAGTTCACCGCGATCCTAGTGCCGGCTTTCATCAAGCTCTCATCATCACGACTTCATCCGACTGACAGACAGACAGCTAAGCTTATCATGATTTAAACCTCTTTAACATTTATTATTCCCTTCTTTGTTGAGCGCGTTCCTCATGGCTGCTCCGGCTTACCCTCGAAATAAACCATCTCCCAATAGTGCTCCTGAGGTCGCCATTTGTCTACCAACCATCATCAGCTCAGACAAGACCTATCTACTACATAACCTTACTATGGTGGTTTAAAGTGAGTTACACTCCCGGTATTTGATATTCAATTACAAAATATATGTGCAGACCATTTCAGTCTAGGTAAAGTAAACACAACTTCCTTAAATCCGCCATATGGTGTATATATATATATTCTGTCAACTTTTCAAAGTTAATTTACCACCTGAATCTTAAACCCATGACCAAAAATGTGTGAAAATAATATAATCTTAACAAATTGTGTTAAGATTATATTATTATTATTTTGTATACAGTGTGTGTTATTCAAAATAGAACGAACCACACTCATACAAGATTATTTTCCTTAAAAATAATAGAAAACGAGAAATTTGAATAATTTGTTCTCAGGAATTTCATTACAAATTAATAACTATAAGTACTGATGAACCTGAATGTGTTTTGTGGTAGAGTGAGGCTACTATTCATCCATTATGTCATTTTTAACCGAGCATCTGTAATACGCCATTAATATAAATTTTTGTGTATATGGCATTTACATATTATGCCAGTGAAGTTGGGCGGGTGCCCAACCCCGAAAGGGGTTGAAATAGGGGAGCTATCCCCCCGCCAAAGGTGGCTTTCTAGGGCCTTTCCTAGCTGATGCTGAGAGGATTGGGTTCTAGTCATGTGGTGATGGGCTGGTCTATCAGAGTGAGAGCTGAGCAATCTCTGCCATACCCATAGCTTACTCTGACTTTTCCTTTAACTTATATATTTTCTAGATCTCAAGTGACGGCGTCTCTTCCGTGGATTGACCTCCCAATCTACCAAGATTGGAAGCCAAAGCGTCACATTTTTCCCTTGCCTCTCGACTTTCTCTTCATAATTGCTGAGGGGCACAGGGCCCTGGGTGGGGCTTTGGTTTCCCGGGCGTTTCCGCACCCTCCTCAGCCCCCCGCCATGGAGTGGCTTCGGTCACCCAGGCTTTATTGTGGTCGGCGGGGAGGGTTCTGTGGGGGCACTCGGTTAAGGCCTTGGAATTGCTCGGGGCCTTGGGGCTGTTCGGCCAGGCAGCTTGGGGAACAACAACAACAACAACAACAACAGCAAAATATTCTTACTTTTAATAATTGTTTCATGGTTTTGTTTTTACTGCCCACTGAGCCCCAGGCAATATAATATATATGTACACTCCAGGACCAGCAGGTTGTCAAGATTTTTTTTTTTTCTCCAGAAAACACCTGGAATGATTTAGAAATGAAGGAAAAACCACAAAAAAACGATCCCCTAGGTCATTAAGGGGTACTACGGAGCGCCCGAGAGTCAGAATTAACATGGGGAAATGAGTAGGCAAAAACATTATTTTGCGCGCTCACGCACACGCGGCTGAACTTTGAGGGTTTTCAACCATCGGCATTGTTGCATGGGATACTTACGCGGTTCCCATACAAATCTGAGACTTCTAGGTGCCATAGGACTAGAGTAATTAACTGTGACGCACCCTATGCGGCACTGGGGTTTTGCGTTACATATATTGCCGACACATCACGTGCGTCGCTGGGGTCCAGTGGGTTAAGGGGAGTTATTTTGTGTTTATTTATTTTTTATGGACCTCCTTCTCCCTCATGTTTAGCTCCATTAGCTTTGAGATTCAAAGGCGTTTGCCCCATTTTTTTGGCGATTTTAAATCCTTTTGTCCCATTAGTTTGGTGATTTGAAACCCTTTTGCCCCATTTATTTTCCAATAAAAAGACTTTTGTGACAGTTTTCCTGGTGAGCGATAGCGAGCCTGTAATGTAGATGACAGAGTGAAACATTTCTAACGAAAAACATACAAATTTATCTCGATTAGGGATCTTGGGGGTTTTTGGTAGAGATGTGGTAATCGGGCGTATCGCCGGCTTTGTTTACATTACTTGTATGCTTGCGATAAAGTTCCTGTCTATTTTGACTGCTGTGGGATACAATAATAAAACAAAAACTCCCCCCCCCCCTCCCCCATGACATATTGTCATCATAATATATATTGCCATCAGGAGGCACATAACAGAAAAATAACAGTCAAATTAAACGGGAATGTAACCGCAAGCGTTTGAGTATGTAAACAAAGCTGGTGATACACCCGGATAATACATCCTTACCATGTTTGTTGTATATAATGTATATACTGTATATATATATTTGTAATTTTTTTTTTTTTATCTATTGTGTATTTGATTTTTTTTGTTTTTCTTTTTTATTATTATTATTTTTATTTTTATTTTTTTGTAAAGTTTGATGGAGGTCTCGGGAGCAAACTGCCCCCCGCCCCTTCCTTTAACTAGCCGTGTAAACCATAAGGACATATATGCTGAATGGCATCGACTCCTCATTGTCACTTTTGTATGTTAATGCCAATATCTTAAAATTATAGTGTATAGTGTATCTAACATTGGTGACAACACTTTTTGAAATGAACTGAATAACTAATGAGCTCAACTATTGTTTATCTCTTGCTATTTGAGGAATTAGGGCGACGTTCAACCTGTGTCGCCTTACCGAGACAAGCATAATTATGAAACATATTCCTAATTTGTTATCTCTATGCCATGCCACAAATGATTTATCCTAAGGGGGAGGTACTTGCTTTTTCTGGACCCACTTCTCCCCCACACTAAGCCCCAGTAGTTTTGAAGTTTTAAGAAGTTCACCTCATAAGTTTGGTGATTTTAAGACTGTTTGTCCCATTTCATTATCAATGTCAAAACCTTTCGTGCCATTTAGGTGTCGATATTTTCTTAATGTATGTAATTTAGGAGGAACTGGCCTATGACCGGGACATTTGATATTTAAACAACTAAATAAACTAATATTAAACCCTTCCCTTTTGAAGATTGCGCATTATATACTAATGGAAACAAATGGTTAAGCCTTCAACTCAGAAAGGTCATTTGTAAATGTATTATTAGTCGTCTATACAGTAGGTAGCAGTTCTAAATGTATTATTAGTCGTCTATACAGTAGGTAGCAGTTGTAAATGTATTATTAGTCGTCTATACAGTAGGTAGCAGTTGTAAATGTATTATTAGTCGTCTATAGAGTAGGTAGCAGTTGTAAATGTATTATTATTCGTCTATACAGTAGGTAGCAGTTGTAAATGTATTATTAGTCGTCTATACAGTAGGTAGCAGTTGTAAATGTATTATTAGTCGTCTATACAGTAGGTAGCAGTTGTAAATGTATTATTAGTCGTCTATACAGTAGGTAGCAGTTGTAAATGTATTATTAGTCGTCTATACAGTAGGTAGCAGTTGTAAATGTATTATTATTCGTCTATACAGTAGGTAGCAGTTGTAAATGTATTATTATTCGTCTATACAGTAGGTAGCAGTTGTAAATGTATTATTAGTCGTCTATACAGTAGGTAGCAGTTGTAAATGTATTATTAGTCGTCTTTACAGTAGGTAACAGTTGTAAATGTATTATTAGTCGTCTATACAGTAGGTAGCAGTTGTAAATGTATTATTAGTCGTCTATACAGTAGGTAGCAGTTGTAAATGTATTATTAGTCGTCTATACAGTAGGTAGCAGTTCTAAATGTATTATTAGTCATCTATACAGTAGGTAGCAGTTGTAAATGTATTATTAGTCGTTTATACAGTAGGTAGCAGTTCTAAATGTATTATTAGTCGTCTATACAGTAGGTAGCAGTTGTAAATGTATTATTAGTCGTCTATACAGTAGGTAGCAGTTGTAAATGTATTATTAGTCGTCTATACAGTAGGTAGCAGTTGTAAATGTATTATTATTCGTCTATACAGTAGGTAGCAGTTGTAAATGAATTATTATTCGTCTATACAGTAGGTAGCAGTTGTAAATGTATTATTAGTCGTCTATACAGTAGGTAGCAGTTCTAAATGTATTATTAGTCGTCTATACAGTAGGTAGCAGTTGTAAATGTATTATTAGTCGTCTATACAGTAGGTAGCAGTTCTAAATGTATTATTAGTCGTCTATACAGTAGGTAGCAGTTCTAAATGTATTATTAGTCGTCTATACAGTAGGTAGCAGTTCTAAATGTATTATTAGTCGTCTATCAGTAGGTAGCAGTTGTAAATGTATTATTAGTCGTCTATACAGTAGGTAACAGTTGTAAATGTATTATTAGTCGTCTATACAGTAGGTAGCAGTTCTAAATGTATTATTAGTCGTCTATACAGTAGGTAGCAGTTGTAAATGTATTATTAGTCGTCTATACAGTAGGTAGCAGTTCTAAATGTATTATTAGTCGTCTATACAGTAGGTAGCAGTTCTAAATGTATTATTAGTCGTCTATCAGTAGGTAGCAGTTGTAAATGTATTATTAGTCGTCTATACAGTAGGTAGCACTTGTAAATGTATTATTAGTCGTCTATACAGTAGGTAGCAGTTCTAAATGTATTATTAGTCTCCTATACAGTAGGTAGCAGTTCTAAATGTATTATTAGTCGTCTATACAGTAGGTAGCAGTTCTAAATGTATTATTAGTCTCCTATACAGTAGGTAGCAGTTATAAATGTATTATTAGTCGTCTATACAGTAGGTAGCAGTTCTAAATGTATTATTAGTCGTTTATACAGTAGGTAGCAGTTCTAAATGTATTATTAGTCATCTATACAGTAGGTAGCAGTTCTAAATGTATTATTAGTCATCTATACAGTAGGTAGCAGTTGTAAATGTATTATTAGTCGTCTATACAGTAGGTAGCAGTTCTAAATGTATTATTAGTCGTCTATACAGTAGGTAGCAGTTTTAAATGTATTATTAGTCGTCTATACAGTAGGTAGCAGTTCTAAATGTATTATTAGTCGTCTATACAGTAGGTAGCAGTTCTAAATCAAGTCATCTTAGCAAAAGGGATAACAGTGTCTCAACCAATTTTGTTCATCGCCACGTGTGGTATGGAACGAAAAACTGCAGGTATTAATTCCTATTACAGGTTCACTAAACTTGGTAATTTCCTTTATATTATGGTACCTGAAAAGATCCATTTTCCATTTCCATCTCACCCCTTCACTGCCCCACAACAAATATTACCAGAAACCGTTTCTGTTTGATAATCAAGATATCCAAGTACTATATACTGTATATATATACTTGCATGTCAACCATTGACGTAATACGCTAATATTGGAAACACAGTATGCCTAATGTGGGTGAGAGCCATAAACTACATATGGCAACATCGACTCTACAAAGCACGAACAAACACAATGTTAGGTGATAACAGTCCTTGGTATATTACATGTGTCTGAGTGTGTGTGTCTGACTGTATATTAGTACACTTTTTAAAAAAGCTCCCAAAGGCATTGACTTGATTTTGGCCACTACCTTCATTCCTTTCAGAATGTAATAAGTACACTACCCACCAAAATTCCCGCTGTAGACTCCCAAAACCCGAATCATACGAAATTTTGATTTTAATCCAAAAACTGGAAAAGTGTTGATATATTATGTGTTCTACTAAACTAGTTAGGCACTGCTAGTAGTATGCAAGGTATGCACATTCCTTAAATGCTTTTTCATTATTATTCTACTCGGCAGCGAAAATTGTACCGTAAACTTTGTCTAGTCAACATACATAACCCCTGTATAGCTTAGTATTGCATAGAAGTATTACTGCTGAAAAAGATACGAGTAAGGAAAATAAATTCCAAGATTCCATAACAAAAACATGTAGTGCGCTTCACTCTCTTAAATATTTGTTCGACAGTTCAAATACACAGGACATGGGCTTCATAGATAGTCCCTGCTAGAAGTAAAGTTTATTTCATATTGCAAGGAAAGCAACATGGTGATTATTGAATACAAATACACACTCACACATATACTCACACACGAAAGGACGTACGCAAGTAAACACAAATAGATACTTAATCACATACTATTAAAAATTACACCATCTCCGTCTCTCCTAACACACACACACACACACACACACACACACACACATTACAAAATACATATTTCCGTCTCTCGCTCTTCCCCCCCGCCCCCCCCCCCCCACACACACACATACACCTAAAGCCCGGCAAAATGATCTGTATCGTTCCCGGCTAAGCTCTCAACGGGGGCTTCCCGTTAATGGGTATGGCCGGGTGACTATACTGTTTATGTGGACCCGGTTAATTATGGTAGTAGTGTGTGTGTGTGTGTGTGTACAGTAGCTCTCAACGGGGGTTTCAGCTTCATGTGTATGGCTTCATTATGATAGTTTTTGTGTGTGTATGTTAGCCTCTCTCTCTTTCTCTGGGTATCTATGTGTGTACATGCCTATTTGTGTATGGGCATGTGTGTGTGTGTGTGTGTCTCTCTCTCTGTGGGTGTGGCTGTGTATGTGTATGTGCTCGCCTGTGTGTGTGTGTGTGTGTGTGTACGGGTATGTGTGTGTGTATATAAACTCTCAACGGGGTCATCACGTTAATGTGTATGTCCGGGTGACTATGCTCTATATGGGGACCTGGTTCATTATGGCAGTAGTTTAGCTCTGTGGTAATGCCGGTGTGTATGTATGTGTTTGTCTCTGCTTATGAGTAAGTGCGTCTCTCTCTCTCTTTCTATATGCTTTTAGCCTATACGTAAGCTATCAATGGGGGCTTGACGTTAATGTGACTGGGTGACTAAACTGTATACGGAGACCCGTTTCATAATCGACCCAGTTTAACCCTGCAATACTGTCGGGTTATTGTGTCTGGGTGTGTGCATGAGTGCGTCAGTGAGAGTATGTGTGTCAGTAGGAGCATGTGTGTGTGTATGTGCGTGTGTTTGTGTGTAAGCTGTTAACTGGGTCTTCATGTTAATGTGTATGGCCAGGTGACTATACTGTATATGGGGACCTACTTCATTATGTCAGTATTTTACCTCTTCAATAATATCGGTGTGTGTGTGTGTGTGTGTGTGTGTGTGTGTGTGTGTGGACCTGCAGTTATGTTTACACCACTGTGAGTTAAATCTGTGACATCCTCATTGTTGGTCGTTGTAGTCATCATCACCGAGCGGACCAGTGTTGGGATTGTTTGGGTTATAACACAATGAGTTGCTATAGCGGATGCAGGGTATTTTTTATCACTCGTGCATATACAGTATATATATTATATATATATATAATTATATAGTATAATAAGACGGACAACCTGTCATCTTTTACCCTACTTTCTTCTTTTCGTCTACACTTCTTTTCCCTCTACCCTTTGAGGTCATTTGTATTCATGTCTATAAACCCCCTTACTTGCCCTAACCATCACTCATGTGTGTGTGTCTGCGTCCGCAAAATGTTTCGAGAAAGAACGAATGTCATCTTCATATGGTACCCGCAAAAAGTAATTAATTAAGGTTCTTTTGATTAATTCGAGCATTATCAAACGAACATTCAAACACAAACTGCATAATTGTTCTCATTGTTATGCATCTGGATACCAAAATTCATTCAGAGATACTGTGGATACTGGCATACTTTGATTACATGCGAACAGTAATTCACAACTGATATGCAACTGTATGAAGGGTATGGCACCTTAGCGTTAACTATAAAAAAAGGAGACTTGAAGAAATCCCTCGTATATCCATGGCCTTCCTTCTTGCTAACATATTAGTTTCGCAATTTTCAGATATTTCGTGCCATCTAGATGTCGATTTTTTCTTGGAGAGCTGTAGCGAGCCTCTAATTTTAGGAGGAACCGGCCTTCGGCTTTTACATTTTTCTACCGAAAAATTTACAAATTTATCTTGAAGGGGTGTCTAGGGGAGTTTTTTTTATAGCTTGATGGAGGTCTAGCGAGGACAACAAACAACAAATAAAAACACAAAAATAAACTCTACTCCCTTAAGGTTGTGTACAGCACATTGTTTAGTAGTTAGCTCGGTGTCAGTTTGGTTTCCAGAAAGCCTAATTATCGATACTGTCTCCTCGTCTCTGATTCACATACTCTTATCATGAATGTTAATTGATTATTTATTGAGCGTCTCAATAATTACAATCGCCGACAGATACAGGGGGTGCACATATTCTTTAACAATTCTGGGGTCGGATACTCAAAGGTGCCATAAGGTAAGGCAAGGTGTCAGACATTAAGGACGAACAAAAATAAAAACATACTACCTTATTTTTTGCCCACGTCGTAATAGCTTCCTAATCATAAGGAAACTAGACAATCAAATGGTGTTCCTTTCAAGATCCATGCCCATAATATATTATAGTTTCTGTTTTCTGTCTAATAGTAGACGATGTAATTCAGATTAGGAAGAGCATATGGAAATCAGAGGATTACTTGAGATTGTCTTTGCCCTGATAATTTCCACAGATCCTTCTGAAGCTGTATATAGTCGTTTAATGATAAACAGAATAAACTGTCAAAATGCGTATCAATCTTCAAAGTGTTAAAATATGTAGTTCTGACTTGCTTTGCAGTATTAATAACTATATCCGCCTATATGATAAGACTGTCATAGGGAGATAATGCACCGTGAGTGGTTAATTTGTATCATTTAAGGGGGGATGGCTGTATATATTTGCTAATATATTTATATATATTTTAACATTTTGTTTAGTTTCCTCCCTAGACCTTGATCAAGCTTAAAACAAATATGCCCAAGACCCTCCTTCACGATAACTGTGTACAATTTTCGATAGAAAAATGTCCCGGTCGAAGGATGGTTCCTTTTATAATGCAGGCTCGCTATCTCTCGCCAGGAAAAATCGACACGCAAATGGCACGTAAAGTCTTAATATTGACAAAGAAATGGGGAGAAAGGTCTTAAAATCGCCAAACTAATGGGGCGAACGTTTTAAAATCTATTAACTAGTGAGGATAAACATGGAAAAGAAGGGGGACCAGAAAAAGGACCCTTCTCCCCTTAAAAATTTTCCCAAGTCAGTGTTTTTTCTCAGCGTTGACAGTTTCAAGTTCATCCTATTATAGTAGTGTATCAGTTAACTTGTGTAGGCGGTAGGCGAGTCTCTCTCTGCATATTTTGAATATGGGAATACTCATACGATGCTAATATATTGAAAATATTCAGAGTGTTTTATATAGAAATCGGTGGCCTAAGTGGTAAAGTACTGAAACTACAAAGGTTATTATATCCCAATAATAACTCTCCTTGACACATCTGACTTTGAATCAGGTTACCTGGTCAGTATGAACATCAATTCACCACCACTTATAGGTTGATGAACTATTTTATACCTTTAAGTCATACATTTTATGA
The DNA here is from genome assembly GCA_032716605.1 of Paralithodes platypus. Lineage (NCBI taxonomy): Eukaryota > Metazoa > Arthropoda > Malacostraca > Decapoda > Lithodidae > Paralithodes > Paralithodes platypus. The sequence continues at coordinate 27,744,600 of CM064524.1, read as the reverse complement.
GTAAAATTATAACGAAAGGTTGCCGAAAAATGCTCTCGTGTGACTGGGCATTAAGGGGCGAGTGTCTGTTGTTTTGGTCTATTAATTCATGTATTCATGTATTGTTTAGTTTCCTCGCTAGACATCCATCAAACTTAGAAAAACACATCGTAGACCCCTCTTCAAGATGAATTTGTAATTTTTTCAGTAGGAAAATGTTCCAGCCGAAGGCCCGTTCCTCTTAAAATTACAGGTTCGCTATCGCTCGACACCTAAATGGCATGAAAGGTCTTAAAATTGGCAAGGAAAAGGGGCCAAAGGTGTTAAAACCGTCTAACTAATGGGCTAAACGTCTTAAGATATCAAAACTACTGATGCTAAGCACGAGGGAGAATGGGGTCCAGAAAACTCAACTCACGAGCCACATAACTTGATTCTCGGAAACCTACAGTAGAAACTTTCATAAACTCAACTCACGAGCCACATAACTTGATTCTCGGAAACCTACAGTAGAAACTTTCATAAACTCAACTCACGAGCCACATAACTTGATTCTCGGAAACCTACAGTAGAAACTTTCATAAACTCAACTCACGAGCCACATAACTTGATTCTCGGAAACCTACAGTAGAAACTTTCATAAACTCAACTCACGAGCCACATAACTTGATTCTCGGAAACCTACAGTAGAAACTTTCATAAACTCAACTCACGAGCCACATAACTTGATTCTCGGAAACCTACAGTAGAAACTTTCATAAACTCCGTAAGTACCTTTCTTAATCTTTTTCTGTCCTTAATTCAAGAAATGAATTCCGTTCAAAACGAACGTGTGGAAATCAGAGAGTTGATTATGGGTTTTTAACCCCTTGATTATTTCTTGTGCCTCTGAAGCTGCCTAAATTCGCATAATGATAGCCAAAGTTTAATGAAAAATCCGCTAATATATTGCAAGAGTTAAAACCAGTCAATTGTTGCAGACACTGCTGTATTTCTCTCTCTCACTCTCTGTTTTATTTATGTTCTTAAATTTATATATGTTATGGAATATATATCTTTTATACTAAGCCCGTTCCGCCGCAGTCAAAGGAATGTCTCATTATAAAATATTGTGGTTGTCATTGACATTGGTTAGCGACTAAGTGTTGCCAGTACAAAGGCTGCTGTAAATACATTGGTTTTAGTAATACCCCTTCCTCTACCTTCCAAATAAACAAATACACACCGAGATGCTACGGGAGGAGAATATTCCAAGCATTCTCCCCAACCATCTACCAACCACAACCACCACCTCAGAACCACCTGTACGCGTTGCTTCCGTAAGATCTTTCAACAATACCCAGCTACCCCCAATATCCAATAACAACAACAACAGGAGACGGGAAATGAAGGAAAACGGAGTTAGCAAGGCTGACTACAATAACCAACCAGGACCGAAGAAGGAAAACGCAAGTCGGACGGGAAACTGCGATGGCCGCCCAGACACACACGTGGACACCAACAACTCTATGGAAATACGACATCAACCCCTTCAGTGTGCCCCTGTGCTATAACGTAATCAAAGAAAAGGAAATATGAAGAGGTAATTTAACCATTCTATCTATCTATCTATTGCCCGACGCCGTGATCCCCGAAGGGGTGGCCACGAACGAACAGCCTCCATGCACCTCTGTCCCCAGTCAGTCGATGCCCCTCCCCCCAACCAGCACCGCCTTCGTTCATATACTTCCTCACTCCATCCTTCCACCTCTCCTTCGGTCTACCTCTCCCTCTCTGTCCCTCCACCTCGCTCTCGTACACCCTCTTAGTCATTCTCTCGCTTTCCATACGTTCCATATGGCCGAACCATCTCAAGTTGTTCCTTTTCACACTTTCCAGCACATCTACCTCCACACCACACCTCCTTCTTACTTCTTCATTAGTCTGTCTATCCCTCCATTCCCAATCAATAATAAACCACAGTAACCATGCCAATAATGAGGGAATGAACAATCAAATAATAATAGAATCACCTCACCCATCAGGTCTAAATCTCCCTTAGAGCCAATACCAACCAAATCTTCACCTACAAACAATGCCTACATCATCCTCATGTAATCCCCAAGTAAAATCCAATCTTAATGCGACCGGCTCCCTGACAGAAAACAAAGCTAGAGGCTCACACATGCCCCTTTTGCCCCGAAAACGGGCACCCAAAGTGCCGACAAAATCAGAGTCACTATGCGCGTTGAGCCTAATTACCAAAGTAAGCTTTCAGCCCTCAGACTTCACTACCATTTTGGGTTTGGAACTAAGAATAAAAGGTAAAGATCTTGGTGAGGAACTTCATTCCTTATCTACTAGTGGTCATCCATCCATAAGGAGGCTAGTAGATAGTTTGATTGGAATTGTCTCTATAATTATGTGCACCTTCAATAGAAACCCCAGATCTTGCACAGAGCAGCCTTTTAAGTCTTTCTTGTGACTTAATATTCCCAGACAGGGACGAGATCGATTTATTGGCTGTGACCCCTTTTGATTCGAGCATATTAGGTGACTCCAGTACTTTCGACGCAAATCTAGTTAACCTTGTCCAGCCTAAGTTTGCATCACTGTACCCATTCGAGGTTCCGGATAGCTTGTTCTCTTATTGTCCACCTACGCCTGGTAATACCTTAAGTATACCCAGTGTAGGGGATCCTTTATTGTCATCCTCCAGGTTCAGCGTGAATCGTGAACAAGTGCGTTGTGCCGAGTCAAGAGAAGAGAGAGAGAGAGACGACCGTGTCCTAAAGTTTTTTGGGCCCGAGCCTACCTGGGAAGTTTGAAATCCCAGTCCCTGTAGTCAAGAACCAGGACAACTAAACCTACACCAGTGTGCTCCAACGTCGCTCTACCAGTGCCTATTCTCTCTACCAAATAATTTAAGTGTTTCTTTTGTTCGTAATGGTAACGATGATTGTTGTAAGGGTCTAGACTGAGGTATGATAAGGTTCACTAAGTGTTAACGTAAATTAAAGAAGATTTTTCATTCTTCCCTTCTTTGTTTATTATTCGTTGCTCTGCTTCGGGAGAACAATACACATATCTATCGGGCAGAAAACGTGTATATACTTCTTAGGATACAGGCTCCTGTATTTATTAATGTGGAAATATACAAAGGTTTATCCTGTTATAAATACCTACACTTACACGTCAACTTGAATGCTTACTCGGACCTTAGTTTATATGCTACATGTCATCAGGGTACAAGTCCAATAGTGATAGTTCAAGTCATGAGTAATTGCTCCTCAGTCATGTATATCTGACTATTATATTTATTACAAGTTTATGAATCATTAATTCATATTTATGACTCTTTGAGTTATTTCAATTTAACCCACTGAGCCCCAGCTAGTTATAAATAAATGTACCACCAGGGACCAGCAGGTTTTGAAAAAAAAAAAAAATCCAGAAACAATAGCGAATGGGTTAGGAATGAAGGACCGCCCTAAAAAAAAACGATCAAAAAGGTCAAAAAGGGGTCCTACGGAGCCCCCGAAAGTCGATATTACAAGAGTAAAAAATTGAAGGCAAAAACACCCAAAAACCATGTTTTTGCACGCTCACGCGCACGCGGTTGGACTGTGAGAGTTTTCAACCATCGGCATGGTTGCGTGGGATACTTACACAGTTCCCATACAAATCTGAGCCCTCTAAGTGGCATAGGACCGGAGTAATTAAACCCCGACGACACTTGTGCGTCGTGGGGTTTAGCGTTACATACATTATCGACGACACGTTGTCGTCGCTGGTACTCAGAAGGTTAAATACTTATTCAAGTCATTTTGACTTATGGTTCGTTTAGAAATCAAATACTGTCCTATTGTCCATACTTATCAATGCTACGCTTATAACATCGCAGTAACTATTATTTACTCTTTCCCAAGCCATATTTGAGAGCTTGTATATTATATCAGGACTTTATTTATTGTGATTTGAGACTTATCCTCTCTGTGTTATTATTCATATGTTCAGTTGTAACATTATTATTCTCTTATATATGAATGTTATGTTTACTCTTCCAGAGACATATTGAGATTGTATCCTAGCTATTAAAGAATAAAACCTGTTAAAACCTGTCATGTGTATTTTATGTCCATTGCTTATTGCTAGAGTGTTGATTTATAGAGCTAAGGCTAGTCTTTACCCAGCGGAGAGGTATGTAAGTTGATGATTAGCGCTGATTTCTAAGGTGGAAATCGCAATCAGATTGTCTCACGTTTAATTAAAAATGTGGCATAACACTGGTGGCAGCGGTGTCTCAACTCTGAAGGACAACCTTCGTTTCTATATCTCACTCAATACAATCAATATACAAGCATCATGGCCGGGAAATCACTTGAAATTATTCCTTTCAAGCCAGGCCCAGAAGATCATGATATTAACACCTATCTCGCAGTGGTCAATCCTGTGCTTGACATTGTGTTTAAAGATGACGAAACTTCAAAGATTCACACGGTAATAATGAAGTTGGGACGGAATATGTCCCTAGTTTCCGCTTATGTGCGTGACACCCCAAATTTGACCTGGGCTTAATATGAAAAATACACCAAGAGCGCCAGAAGCCCGTCTCTCGGAAAAATTATTGCAAACCAGCAGTTTCACAGTGTGCAAGTTTCAGGGAATCTCGATGCTACCATTAACCAGTTGAACCAGCTAGTAGTTACAGCTTTCCCAAGTGAATCTGCGGCGGTAAGAAAAGGGAACGTGTTTAGTGCTCTACTCCGTGTATTACCAGCATCAGTAAGGGATAATTTTGCCATCACAGAACCAAAGGGATATGACAAGGACTTACCAATTATCCGGCAAATCCTGGCACTTCAGAAAAGCCATGAAAAGGAAAAAATTTCCGCGATAAGTCGAGCCACCATCCAACCTCAACACTCTTCTGCCACTTCTGCGTCTGCTTCCTTTCATCGTTCTGCACACAAAATGGAAGATTGGGCCTGGGTCAGGCCCTCAGATTGGAAACCCTGTAGCCCCAAGTGCACTCTGTCCTCCCTCAAGTAGTCATTCACCGAGCTAGTCAACCGTCGTCCCAAACTTCCTCAGTTTTGTGGCCAGATCACCTGGATCAAACCACGACGTGTTGCCACCATTACAGAAGACGGATCTGCAGGGATCAACGACGCCGCAAAAGAAGGACTACCAGAAGACACTGTGGTACTGGAGGAGTTATCTAACATGCAAGATAATCCAGGTTTTTAATCCGCCCCCGCCCACCTGTCGTCAAACTGGCGGGGGCTCGTGATGGGACAATCTCAAGTACAGGAAAACCCCCCATTTATAATCATCTGACTATTCAAGGTGTTAAATCTAGACTTTTGATTGACATGGGCGCATCCCGTTCGTGTCTTTTCTCATCATATTTTACCAAGCACAAGGCCACTTTTGGCCCTCTCCAACCCTCCTCTATTGTATTAATTGACGCAAACGATGGCATTATTCCAAACAGAGGACAAACAGCTTCCCTTTACGTAGCTACCAATACCCCAGATCACGGTCAGCATCATCCATTCATGATCTTCCCATCTGCTGAAACAAATTATGATGGGTACTTAGGTTTTGATATACTGACCTCACTACGTACAACCATCGATTGTGTAAACAGAGTGCTAACTTTTGACCCCAAATCACTCAAAAAAACAAAAAACAAAACAAAAACAACCCCAGTCAGCGAACCTAAAATAATTCAACCTGTTCGCACCATCAGAATCTCTAAGGCTATCTTAACCAAAACTGATACGCTATCCCCTCACCATGAACAGTGGATCTCTATCTTGTCCACTTTATCTGGTGAATTAATTCTAACCCCCAGTCTCCAGAATCCCTTTGATCGGGATTGCCTCACCGCTCCCGCTATCATGCCTGAGAATTTAAATCAAGTAAAGATTGCCAACATATCTGATCACCCCTTCACTTTGCCAAAGGGGTTAACAATAGATGAATTAGAAACCCACGATGAAGAACTATCCCTACCTGATAGCGAAGCCTCTGTTCCAACTCCTAAATTCCCTGAGATTCCCCCACAATTAACCAACCAACAAAAACAAGATCTGCAGAGCTTAATTACTTCATTCCAAGACATATTCGCCACATCAGCCAGAGACATTGGGAAGACTCAAGTACTCAACCACACTATCCACACCATAGGACCTCCTATCCACCAACCTATCCAACGAAAAAATAAACATCCAACGTCAAGAGGAGGAAACCCAAGTACAAGATATGATGGACGCAGGTGTAATTCGCCTTTCAACTAGTCCATGGTCTTCTCCAGTAGTACTTGTGAGAAAGAAAGATGGGTCCACCAAATTCTGCATCGACAACCGCCAACTCAACGACGTCACCATCAAAGATGCCACACCACTACCTCGCATCGATGATTCCCTAGACTCCTTACTGGGAGATAGATGATTCACCACCCTCGATTTACAAGCAGGATATTGGCAAGTCCCCGTCGTTCAAGAACATCAAGAGAAAGCGGCTTTCTCCACCAGTCAAAGGATACTATACGAATTCACGAATTCACCGTATTGCCCTTCGGGTTGTGCAACGGTCCCGCCACCTTTTCCAGACTGATGGAATCCATACTACAAGGACTCACCTGGGAAACTTGCCTTGCTTACCTGGATGATATCATTGTATTCGGTAAAACTTGGATTGAACATCTTCAACGCCTTCGCCAAGTGTTCCAAAGAACCGGTGACACCCACCTTAAGCTAATTCCCTCTAAATGCACCATGACTCAGAAAGAAGTCAAATTCCTTGGCTACAATGTTTCTGAAGCAGGAATTTCACCATACCCATCCAAACTACAAGCAATAAGTGCCATCACACCCCCCAACAATGTGAAAGGAGTTCGCGCCTTTTTAGGGTTGGCATCTTACTACCGGCGCTTCGTTAAAAACTTTGCCACAATAGCCAAGCCCCTACACGACCTGACCAGAAAAGAGGAAGCCTTCCTATGGACAATGCAGCGATTACAGGCATTCCAAACTTTAAAAGACTTACTGGTAGCTGCACCAGTCGTCTCCTTCCCGGATTTCACCGACTCTACACTGACGTCTCCCTATTCGGAATTGGTGCAGTCCTAGCCCAAACCCGGGAAGGCAGAGAACATATCATTGCCTGTGTCAGCAGAACTCTCAACCCTCCCGGGCGTTTCCGCACCCTCCTCAGCTCCCAGCCATGGAGTGGCTTCGGTCACCCAGGCTTTATTGTGGTCGGCAGTGAGGGTTCTGTGGGGGCGCACGGTTATGGCCTTGGCCTTGCTCGGCGCCTTGGGGCTGTTCGGCCAAGCAGCTTGGGGAACAACAACAACAACAACCCTGCCGAAATCAACTACCCTGTAACTGAAGGAGAATGCTTGGACATTATTTGGGCACTCCAACATTTTAAAGCATATCTGTAAAGACCTGATTTTGCCATAAATTTCCATAAGTGCCTTTTTGTACCTTTTTTGTTGATTTCATCACTATAATGCCTTTTTTACCGATTCAGTGCCTACTATGCATATTTTGTGTTTTTCAGAGCCTTTTTTGGTGATTTCATCACTATAATGCCTTTTTTTTTTTTATTTTTGTGTGTTTTTCAGTGTAAATTATTGGTGCTTGTTGCTGCCCCCAGATGGCAACCTGGCCCAAGTTGGCCTCTCTCCGACAGACGGCACAATTTAGCGCCTGACAATTTAAAGAACATGCTTGTTATTATGTGCAATCAGGGGAAAATGTAGAAAGTGTATCAATGACAATTTTACTTTGGTAATGTTTACCCTATTATAGCTTGATTTTAGCATTTTCACCATATATTATTACAGAAAATAAAAGCCTTTTTCATCAATAAATGCCTTTTTTTAGCCTTTTTTATAATTCATAAATGCCCTTTTGCCTGCCTATTTTAGTGTTTTTTAGTGCCATAACTTCCGGTCTTTACATATCTGGCAGGGGTCAAAGTCACCATCATTACCGGCCACCAAGCTTTGCAGTGGCTCAGCTCAGAAAGTCTGATACTAAAAACACCTTAACTGTCAGATGGCGAGAGTCCCTTGAAGAATTCAACTTCGAGATTGCATACAGGCCTGGAAAACTTCAAACCAATGCCGATGCACTGTCCAGATTACCCCTGCAACCCACTTCCACCTCAGCACCAATTTGAGCAATCCACCACCAAGACTCTACTGACCAAAAAGTAAGAAAAAACCTGACTGGATCCCACAAAGCGTGTTTGACCAACAAGAGATGAAAAGAAACAACTTGTATACCAAAGATGGCAAGATATATTGTTATCAGTCCCAACACTGCCATCGACGTAATGCAATCCCTACATTCACAATTAATGGCATCCATCTAGGGCAAAAGAAACTAGTTGCCACATTTCAAGATATTTAATGGACGCCAAGAACTTACGTTACCGCCAAAATTATCACAGAAGCTTGCCGTGCCTGTGCCCTAGGAAAAGACAAGGCAAGAACCCCAGGACCATCAGGCAAACTCATTGCTTCCAAACCATGGCAACTCCAAGCTGTCGACGTCATGGGACCAATGGACGGAGTGTTACGATCCAGGTTCTCAAAGACACAGGGCTCTTCAACATTGGACTAGATAATGGCAAAATGCAACAATGGTAACATTAGATCCAACCCCTGCCTTAACACCTTACGAGCGGCCTATGCGGTTTATTTATGTGTACCGCACAGCAGGGTGTTTTTAGCCAAAATAGGGCTGTTTACGTGATCATTTTCATGCCTAAATAAGACCCAGAACGTAAAACAAGTACCTATCCCTGAAAGGGCATAAACAGAGCTTTCGAATGACACCATAACGATCCTTGTATGATGGATAGTTTTCTTGCAATAACCGTGCAACGCGAGTGCAAAAAGCAGGTAATTCGGTACTTTTCAGTACATATTGAGTATGTAGCGAGTGAGAGAGGGAGGAGGGAGCTGAGATTTGTGTCAGTAGGTTCGCCGCGGTGGTCTGGAGCAGTCATACGCTCGCTAGTCTCCTGCCACCACTTGTCTCTCTCTCTCAGCCCCATTACGTGCTGAAATTGCCACTCGAGTTATGTCGAGCGCCGCCACATAGTCCAGCTTTTTTTAACTCGACTTATGTTGCTCGCCGCTAAATAAGGGTTAAACACTGGAAAACAAAACACCATTACCGCCCTGAGTCGTGCCTGGACAACGAGGTATCCTATGACTCGGTAACTGGTGCACACACACTAGGCTGACGCTCGATGAAACAGCCTATTCTCAAACAGTAAAAGATTACTCGATTAGGTTACACAAAGAAAAGATAGTTAACGTGATTAATTAACGTTACGGTAGATACTCAAATAACTGGCACTCCTGTATTAAAGAAAGTGCAATGCTAGTCCTGCAACATCAACTGGAAACTTCTGAAATAAGTCTGATGCTGGGAAGATGTTCGTAAAGAATCTTGAACAATTATAATGCAGAATACGGGTCACAATAAATGCTAGGACATATAGTAATAATAGGCAGGCGAATAATAAAGACTGCGCAAAGGTAGTAATGCTCGACAACTAAAGAAATGCTTCGTGACACAACGCAACAGCCTACTAGGGTTGTGCAACTCAACAACAACCTCGGCTCAAAAGTGCAGTGAATAATAATGCTGCATACATATAATACTGGGAGCTTATCTCTAACCAGTGTCTGCTCAGTTAATAAAGTCTAGCTGGGGTATCAAGGCAGGGCAACAATGGGCGAGCATGCGGCTCATAGCCTAACGTTGTCCGAAGGTGGTATAATGAAGATTACGTTATATGACGGGGATGCTCTCTTGATAAATCTAGGTCTCTAGTACCTAGTTCTATCCTGGCGATCCCTCAGAAGTCAACACAAAGAGGCAGCACTATGTTGTGAGGGATAGGCTATGGCCCTCTCACACCACAGCGCTGTGCTCGCAAAGTAAACCCACCCGAAGACAACTTAGGCTCCCACAGTACCTGTCGATGTCGTGCAGGGCTTAGCTAACACTGCACACATCGGAGACAACGACACAGTAACCTTACCCCCAGTCTAGCTTTAGATAACCAAGCAGAATCACTCAACACCTTGCCAGGGAGACATATACCGGTCTACAACCTTCCCGAGAGAGGACACATACGGAAAAGTCCGTCTCTCCAAACCTCATTAAAGCCTAATACATGGAAATATCTGAGAGCTTCGCGTACAATACGACTGGCCGACGGTGAACGTCTATGCTGAAACCAGAAGGGATGTTGAGTTTAATAAAGATTAGAGAATGAGAAAGGAGAAGTCGAGAGAGAGAAATAGTATGCAAAGTGGCGAGTATGGGGGACAGAATTGCAAAGGATGTAGACGATACGCGTGTCAGGCAAGCTCTGAGCTGGTAAAAAACACAAGGCCGCGATGGGCAGGGACTAGTTGACCACCCGGCCGCCAACGCCGTCAGCGCCCAAGCGAGCCGCGTGATAGCTCACCCCCGCTGCCAGGTGTACTCCCTCACCCTCTCTCGCTCGCCTCCCACACAAGCAACATTTATATTATAGCGAATATAAAATACAAGGCGCGGTCATAGACCAAAACAAAGACCATTTCTAGACTGTCTGTGGCAACACGACACTAATGAAATAAAGCAGATCATTCTAGGACAACTGTAGCCTATCCCCCCATCCTGGCGAGCGCTAGCGAGCTGCAATGCCCCACGCAACCATTCTGCTAACGCCGGGAGGCGTCACAGGAGTCAAAGGATACAGGTACATAATAACATTTGTTGATATGTACTCAAAATACATCATTGCCTGCCCAGCCAAAGAACACTCCGCTTTTGCTGTTGCCGAGGCCCTCTTGCAACATGTGTTCCCCTAATTTGGCCTTCCTCAAGCCATACATTCGGATAATGCCCCCGAATTTACAGGTCATGTCTGGACGCAAATCTCCCAGATTTTCGGCTATAAGATCAGCCATTCCTCCCCGTATTGGCCCCAAAATTACTCAATCTGCGAGCGCAGCCACAGAACCATCGCTAATCAAATCAGAACCCGGCTGCAACAAATTAATTCGACAGATTGGCCAAGTCAGGTTTGAATTGTACAATGGGGGATAAACACCTGTCCTCGTGAGGATGGCATAACGCCTCACAAAAGAATATTTGGGGAACCACCACTACTACTTCCTCTACGACACCTGTCAGTCCCATCCGAGCCCTCACCTGACCTCAACCAGTCACTCGTCCACCTACGCAACCGATTCCTAAGGTGAAAATCGCAATCAGATTGTCTCACGTTTAATTGAAAACGTAGCATAACACACACACATACAATACACACAAACACCGTGATGCCCACAAATAAATAAATAAAACAAAATAAAATAATAATAATAATCAGACCTAACCCTAGCTGTTACATAATCAGTATAGGGGTGGAAATGACTAACTTGAGAAATGCTTGCAGAGTTACATGGTAGGATGGAGTTAAGAAGTATATACGTGAAAGCGGTGCTGGAAGGGAGGAGGAGGAGGTTCCCAGTCCACTGACTGGGAACAGAGGTGCATGGAGGCATTTTGTTCGTGGCCACTCCTTCGGGGATCACGGCGTCTGGCAATATATATATATATATATATATATATATACCGAGACACGCATATGTTACGGACACCAAAACATACACACACATCGAGACACACTCTTAAAAAACAAAAACATACAGCATAATTATTAAAAACTGCATACATACTGTATATATATACACACACACACACACACACAGTGACACACATTCACGATACACACCTACTAACACACCGAGGCATAGACACACTCGCCAACACAACAAAAAAATATGGGTTTCGATAATGGGTGAATGAGATGCAGGTCGTCTTCAATTAAGTCGGAAGTCCTTAGCCTACACTTGCCGGTCTTGGGGTGGGATTAAGACCATTCACTTCTTTTGACCAAGGGGAATCATTCATAAACAGAGACTGGACAACTGCTGGTATACTCTCGCACCCAGGATAAATACCCTAGTAGAACGCAGCCTCGCATAGCATTAGAAATGCAAAGGATATTTAACGACTGTCAACTATTAAGTTTGTTTGTGACTTGACCTGACCGGGCCTCGTACCTGGGTCAGTAGCACAGCAGTTCAACTAGTCCACCGATGAGCTTAAAAATTATAGTTTTACTTGGAACCATATTTCATCACCACCACCCGCTCCGACTCGTGGTCATGTAGTTTGATGTCATACACACATACACGGTATACCCATACGCAAACACTAGTAGCTACGTAATAGAAAAGGGTGCAACCACAGGCTGCTTTATCTACATTCAAACTTAGACCCTTCCCAACTTGGGGCCAGCCACAACCAAGTGAAGGAAATTATAAACTTTTAGTATATCCTTTAAGGATCTAAAAGCTTGGAATTATCAACCCCGAGAAAATTACATCACTCAACACTGAAAGTCTAACAAACTAACAAGATCTCTTACAAAGAATATCTTATCAAAATATGCTGTAACTAGACCAAGTCGAGATTGACAATATAAAAAAAAAAAATAAAAAAAAAAAAAATAATCACAAAGCACAGTCAGAGGCGTGTGACATTGTACAATTCTTTTAATCACACATGAAAGCAATGCAACAGAACTTTAGAAACTAATGCGGAAAGCGAAAACATTTGACCCAATATCGCTGTCAATTACACTGAACTCTCTAGAGGCTTCATACAGGAAGACAAAAACAAATAATAATAAAGTAGACGTGCCGTTTTGTCCAAAATCAAAACGGCATACCCAACTCTGCGATGGGTTACCATCATCACTATTAATACCATCATCACTATTACTTCCTTCATAACTACAACCGCCACAATCATCACGACTACTGTCATCATCACCATTACTATGATCATCATCACTACTACAATTACAATCATCACTACTACTGTCACCATTGTCACTACCATCTTAATCACTACTAGCATTGATACTACAACTATCAACCAGCATTACTACTATCATCACCACCATCTTACACTCATCATTACTACTGTTAACATCATCACTACTACTATAACCATCATCATTACTACTGTCACAAGTATTACCATCATGTATCCTACTGTCACCATCATCACTACTACTGCCATCATCACCATTACTATGATCTTCATCATCACAACTATTGTCATCATCACTACAACTTTCACCATCATCACTACTACTCACCATAATCACTAATACTCACACCATCGTCACTTCCATCATCACTACTGTCATTATTATCACTACAACTATCATTACTTGTCACCATCATCACTACTATTATGACCATCATCACTACTACTAGTACTGTCACCATCATATCTACTACTGTCACCATCATATCTACTACTGTCATCACAATCACTACTGTCAACATCATCAATACAACTACAACCATCATCACTACTATTATCACCATCATCACTACTATCACCATCAATCCCACTATTACTACCATCACTTCTAATGCCAACTAAACTAACTTAACCTAGCAAATGCTGAGCGAGATGTTTTCGCCCCCAGAACGAATGCGTTCTTAGTGTGTGAGCCCCGAAGGGGCTCACACACTAAGTCAACCGAGTCAACAATGAGTCAACAATGTTCAGAAGTTGTTAAGAAGGCAAACAAAATAATTGGCTTTATAGGCAGGTCCGAGGCTGTAGCCCAGCCTCGGAGTCCCCAGGGGGGGGACCATAAATGCCCCCTCACCCGACCGACCATCCCCTGACGACCCCACACAATTACCTGGACCTCGGCCTGTTACTCTTTCTATTAATTTCTGCAACATTCGCGGACTTTCCTCTAACTTTCACTCTGTTGAGCACCATCTCTCCTCCTACAAACCTGATCTTCTCTTCCTCACCGAAACTCAGGTGTCTGTAGCAACATCCAGCAACCCCTTCTCTGTATCCTCCTACTTTCTCTATCCTAGTTTCAAAGCCAAAGGCGGATGTTGTGCATATGTGCACAACAAACTCACTTGCTCTCGTGTTCCCGATTTCGACTCCTCTGAATTCTCAACTTTATGGCTCAAACTTTCCTGTCATTCTCTTACTAAATATTTCTGTGCTGTCTATCTTTCCCCTAACTCTACCAACTTTCCCAAATTCTTTGACTATCTAAACTCTACAGTGGAACACATTCTATCCATTTCTCCTTTCTCAGAAATCTCCATCTTAGGAGATTTCAACGTTCACCACCACCATTGGCTCTCCTCTCACACTACTGATCCACCTGGTGAACAAGCCTACGTCTTTTCTATCCTAAATGACCTAGAGCAGTTAGTTCAGCAACCCACCCGTATCCCGGATCGCATCGGAGATCGGCCCAACATTCTTGACCTGTTTCTAACTTCTAACCCTTCTTCTTATACTGTCGATCTTTTCTCTCCTTTGGGCTCCTCCGACCATAAACTTATCTCTGTCACCTGTCCTATCTCTCCAGTACAGCCACCCGATCCTCCTAGCCGGCGGCGCTTGTGGCACTTTGGCGCTGCCGACTGGGAGGCTCTTCGGCAGTACTTCTTTGATTTCCCATGGAATGATTTCTGCTTCCATGGCCGAGGACCCTCGGAGAGTGCTGAACGCATTACCGAGGTAATCCTATCGGGCATGGAAGCATACATTCCATTCTCTTTCTCTCAGACTAATGCTAAAAAATCTTGGTTTACTCACGCCTGTTCTACTGCTGTCCGTAATAAGGAGGAAGCATTCAAACGGTACCGACGCCTTAAAACTCAAGACTCTCATTCTTCATATGTTTCTGCCCGGAATCAAGCCAAATCTGTTCTTCGACTTGCCAAACACTCTTTCATCAATAATAAATGCACTGAACTATCCAACTCTAGCTCTTCCCAAGCTTTCTGGCATCTAGCCAAAAACCTCTCCAACAATTTCTCTTCCTCGTCTTTCCCTCCCCTTTCCCACTCTGATGGCACAACCATCACTTCTGCCTCTGACAAAGCTAAACTCTTCGCTCAAACTTTTGCTAGAAACTCCACCTTGGATGATTCCGGTGCTATTCCTCCCTCTCCGCCCTCCTCTCTCTTACTTATGCCTAATATCTTAATCTCTTCTAAAGATGTACTTTCTACCCTCTCTGGGCTTAACACTAATAAGGTGTATGGTCCGGACGGTGTTCCTCCTGTTGTTCTCAAAAACTGTGCTTCCGTGCTGACTCCCTGCCTAGGCAAACTCTTTCGTCTCTGTCTATCCTCTAACGTCTTCCCTTCATGCTGGAAGTTTGCTCACATTCAACCTGTCCCAAAGAAGGGTGACCGCTCTCAACCCTCCAACTATCGTCCAATTGCTCTTATCTCTTGTCTTTCTAAAGTTTTTGAAACTATTCTTGCTTCCAAATTTCTTAAGCATTTCTCTTCTCATAATCTGCTCTCAGATCGCCAGTATGGCTTCCTTAAGGGTCGCTCTACTGGTGATCTTCTTTCATATCTTACTAACTCTTGGTCATCCTCCTTTCGGGACTTCGGTGAGACTTTTTCTATTGCACTAGACATATCGAAAGCCTTCGATAGAGTCTGGCATAAATCTTTAATTTCTAAACTACCCTCCTTCGGTTTCTATCCCTCCATCTGTGCCTTTGTCTCTAATTTCCTTTCCGGCCGTTCCATAGCCGCGGTTGTGGACGGCCATTGTTCACTTCCTCACCCTATAAACTCCGGTGTTCCTCAGGGCTCTGTCCTATCTCCTATTCTCTTTCTAATTTTTATAAATGATCTCCTTAACTGTACCTTAATTCCCATCCATTCATACGCAGACGACTCAACCTTGCACTACTCCATTAGTTTTTCAGAACGCCCCAGCCAGCAATCCCTCAACGACAAACGTAATGAAGCCATAGAACTCTTAAATTCTGATCTAAATACTATTTCCAATTGGGGCAGAGAAAACCTTGTTAACTTTAATGCTTCCAAAACCCAATTTCTCCATCTATCTACCCGTCAGGATCTCCCAGCGGACTATCCCTTATTCTTCAACAATACAAAAATCAACCCTTCATCTTCTCTCAATATTCTTGGTGTCTCTTTTTCTTCTGCTCTCATTTGGAAGGACCATATTACCAGTCTTGCTAAGGCAGCCTCCCAGAAGCTGGGTGTGCTCAACCGCCTTAGGGGGTTCTTTTCCCCTGCACAGCTTCTTGCTCTGTACAGGGGCATAGTGCGCCCTTGTATTGAGTATTGTTCACATGTGTGGGGAGGTTCCTCTCACACTGCTCTCCTAGACAAAGTTGAAAGGAAGGCCATTCGTATCATTAACTCCTGTCCACTCACCAACTCTCTGCAATCTCTCTCTCTCCGCCGCAATGTTGCATCTCTCTCGCTATTCTATCGCTACTATAATAATCAGTGTTCCTCAGAGCTATCCCAGTGCATACCACCTCCTTTACGTAGGGCACGTGGTACCCGTCTTGCAACTCAATCCCACCCCTACTCTGTGCAACTCTCCAACCCAAGAGTGAAACGTTACTCTCAAACTTTCTTCTACTCAACAGCTGAGCTCTGGAACTCTCTCCCAGAATCAGTCTTTCCCTCTTCCTATGACTTAAATTGCTTCAAACTCCGTGTGTCCAGGCATTTTGGCTCGAACGTCCCTTGATTTTGGCCTTGTCACTCTTTCAACTATGGGGGAGGCACTCGCTATAGGCAGTTATGCCTTTTGCCTCCCTCAATCACATAGAAAAAAAAAAAAAAAAAATTGAGCATAAATCCAAAGAAATTATCCTAACTCTTTGCAATTCCTTCGTCCGCCCTCTTCTGGAATACTGCGTTCAATCCTGGTGCCCTTATTACCAAAAAGATATAGACAAGCTAGAACGAGTTCAACGTAGAGTTACCAAAATTATACCTAGCCTAAAGAACAAACTATACGAGGAGCATTAAATCTAATTCCTTTAACCCAATGCAGATTAAGAGGCGACTTAATTCAAGTGTTGAAAATCACCAAAGGCATCGACAATATTAACTGTAGTAAGTACTTCACTATCGACCAATCTAATTACACACAGGGAAACGGTTGCAAAATTATCAACTCTGCGTAAGCAGAGTTTGGTATTGCCCCCCCGTATAGTGGGTACCACACGAAAAAAATGTCTGTCGTCGTCGTCGTCCGTTTGTCTCGGAACTCCTCCTAGACCGTTGGACGGATTTTCACCAAATTTCACACAAACATTTGTTGCATGAATGCAAAAGTCAGTCAACAAATATTTTTTGAATTTATGCAATAATTATGAATTTAGGTCCAAAATATGGTTTTGCCCCCCCAACCCTCCCGGAAACACACCCAACTAAACTAACTTAACCTAGCAAATGCGTAGCAAGATGTTTTCGCTCCCAGAACGCCATCATTGCTGGGGGGGGGCCCCAGCAATGATGGCGTTCTGGGAGCGAAAACATCTTGCTACGCATTTGCTAGGTTAAGTTAGTTTAGTTGGCATTAGAAGTGATGGTAGTAATATTTGGATTTATGGTGATAGTAGTGATAATGGTTATAATTGTAGTGATGATGGTTGTAGTTGTATTGATGATGACAGTAGTGATGATGATTACAGTAGTAGATATGATGGTGACAGTAGTAGTAATGATGGTCATAAAAGTAGTGATGATGGTAACAAATAATAATGATAGTTGTAGTGATAATAATGACAGTAGTGATGATGGTAGTGACGATGGTGTGAGTATTAGTGATGATGGTGAGTAGTAGTGAGGATGGTGAAATTTGTAGTGATGATGATGATAGTTGTGGTGATGAAGTTCATTGTGTAATGGTGATGATGGCAGTAGTAGTTAATATGGTGACAGTAGAATAAATTATGGTAATATTTGTGACAGTAGTAATGATGATGGTTATAGTAGTAGTGGTGATGTTAACAGTAGTAATGATGATTGTAAGATGGTGGTGATTATATTAGTAATGATGGTTGATAGTTGTAGTATCAATGATGATAGTAGTGATTAAGATGCTAGTGACAATGGACAGTGATTATGGTGAGAGTAGTAGTGATAATTGTAATTGTAGTAGTGATGATGATCATAGTAATGGTGATGATGACAGTACTCGTGATGATTGTGGCAGTTGTAGTGATGATGGCAGTAGTAGTGATTATGTTGATTGTGATTGATGATGGTATTAGTAGTCAGGATGGTAACTCATCGCAGAGTTGGGTATGCCGTTTTGATTTTGGGCAAAACGGCACACCTACTTTATTGGTAAATCTTTTAACTCATGAATCTAAGAATGTCTTCTTCAATCGAGTTGTCAACTTGTGGAATGGGCTTCCCTGAGACGTTATAGACTGCAGCACCGTTAATTCATTTAAACTTCGCCTAGACAAATATCTTGCATCAAACCCGCGACTGACTGTGTTTGTAAATGAATAAATTTATTATATTCCTCCCTCAGATTCATCAAGGATATACGAAAGATCACTTATAACTGAGTTATGTTACTAACCCATCTGTCCCCTACTAACTTCCTAATCCTGCCACGGACATTAGTTCCAGGGAAGTAGTTCCCTTTCCAAGTTTCGCTTACCCACTCTAAACTACTGTTTGGACACTTGATCCTCAATGTTTTGGAGGATTAGCAACCTAGAGGGGTCACTAGACTGTTGTTGCTTGATTTCCTTTGTGCTCCTTTGTACTCTCTCTCTCTCTCTCTCTCTCTCTCTCTCGAAGTCCAGCATTTCTCTTATTAAATGAAACAAAAACATTATCCCTACACTCTATCTCCATGGTAGACGTGAAAATTGAGATAACGGTAGGAGAAGGTCGCATGGAAGAGCAGGTAAATTAGGTTGACCAAAGGGATTGAAAGGATATTGGTTATGTAAATTAGCAGACATTGTAAAAAATATTGTTATTTGAAATACAAAAGGATGGGATGGTTGCAGATCACAGTTGCTGGCGCGTTTGCAACTACTAATATGGTTTATTATAAGCACATGATCCTAATCTTAAATTAGTAACAAATATAAGTTTAATTGTCCCACTAAATATTAGAATACATAGCAAATGAGAGAGCTTCTATATTTTTCTTACAGTAGTAATATGAATACTAGTAACACAATTTTTGTTTACGTCAACATAAATGTTATGTTACCTATTAGTCTAAATGCCTAAATCTCCAAGATGGCGTCTTTGCGAGATGTCCGAGAACGATATTGTAAAGGATTTTATACACAGGACCCATTCTCATCGGCACTCGGCAGCCCGGATTTTCCAATTGCTTGTTGGAATTTTAAGTCGAATCCTCTTTCAGGGAAATGGAAGAGCAGGATTAAATCTAGATAAATTAAATTAGCGATTTTTTTTTTTAACGGGGTTTCAACACAGCTTGTTCACGTTGCGAAGGAAATATACTGGAACATTATATTATCTATATATTGCCAGACACCATAACCTTATTATTGACTAGAGGAGACATTTCTTGAACGAACATTAACCACCTAGTATTGCTTAGAACAGAAAGGAAGATTTCATCATACACAATTAATTATTAGGCTATATTCATGGGTGAGGGCTGGTCCTATCCACAGTGAAGTTTGGCATCCTCTACTGAACCTCAGCCGTTTCTGCCTGTCTCTTTTATTGTACTACTTTTACTTCTAGGTGTTGGCGAGATCGCCTGATTGGGTGGCATTGCAAGGAGGGATGCGGACGGCGGGGGCATTGGCTCAGGGGTACAAACCCGTGGGCTGCTGATCCCCTCCCCCGCTGCCCTCTCAGAGACGGATCTCATCTTACCCTGGCCCCTTCGGGGTCCAAGCATCTAGAGCAGATTCGTTCGACAGGTCTCGGGACTATTCGGCCAGACAGTCTGGGGAACTACAACAACAACAACAACAACAACTTATTTTATTCATATATTAACCTTTTCAAAAAAATAAATGTTTAATATAATCATGTAACATTAGAAAAAGTAAAGATAAACAATATATGGTTAAACAAAAAAGGCAAATCGTAAAGGGTGACCATAAATGGGGACCATAAATGCCCCTACACCTGCCCGACCTTCCCCCGACGACCCCTCTAAATGCTCTGGACCACGGCCTGTCACTCTTACTATCAACTTTTGTAATATTCGCAGCCTTTCCTCTAATTTTCACTCAGGCGAACACCATCTCTCCTCCTACAAACCTGATCTTTTCCTCACCGAAACCAAGGTATCTGAGACAACTTCCAGCAAGCCCTTCTCTGTATCCTCCTACTTTCTCTATCCTAGTTTCAAAGCCAAAGGCGGATGTTGTGCATACATGCACAACAAACTCACTTGCTCTCGTGTTCCCGATTTCAACTCCTCTGAATTCTCAACTTTATGGCTCAAACTATCCTGTAATTCTCATACTAAATATTTCTGTGCTGTCATAACTCTACCGACTTTCCCAAATTCTTTGACTATCTAAACTCTAAAGTGGAACACATTCTATCCATCTCTCCCTTCTCTGAAATCTCCATCTTAGGAAATTTCAACGTTCACCACCGTCAATGGCTCTCCTCTCACACTACTGACCAACCTGGTGAACAATGCCTACGCCTTTTCTATCATAAATGACCTAGAGCAACAGGTCCAGCAACCCACCCATATCCCGGATCGCTTCGGAGATCGGGCCAACATTCTTGACTTATTTCTGACTTCTAACCCTTCTTCTTATACTGTCAACCTTTTCTCTCCTTTGGGCTTCTCCGACCATAAACATATCGCCATCACCTGTCCTATCTCTGCAGTACGGCCACCCGATCCTCCAAGCTGGCGGCACTTGTGGCACTTTAGCGCTGCTGACTGAGAGGCTCTCCGGTAGTACTTCTTTGATTTACCATGGAATAATTTCTGCTTCCGTGGCCGAGGACCCTCGGAGAGTGCTGAACGCATTACCGAGGTAATCCTCTCGGGCATGGAAGCGTACACTCCATTTTCATTTGTCTCTCAGTCTACTGCAAACAAATCTTGGTTTACTCACGGTTGTTCTACTGCTGTCCACAACAAGGAGGAAGCATTCAAACGGTACCGACGCCTTAAAACTCAAGAATCTCATTCTTCCTATGTTTCTGCACGGAATAAAGCCAAATCAGTTCTGCGACTTGCCAAGCACTCTTTCATCAATAATAAATGCACGGAACCATCCAACTCTAGCTCTTCCCAAGCTTTCTGGCATCTAGCCAAAAACCTCTCCAACAATTTTTCTTCCTCGTCTTTCCCTCCCTTTTTCCACTCTGATGGCACAACCATCACTTCTTCCTCTGACAAAGCTGAATTTTTTGCTCAAACTTTTGCTAGAAATTCCACCTTCTACGATTCCAGTGCTATTCCTCCCTCTCCACCCCCCTCTCTCCTACTTATGCCTAATATCCTAATTTCTTCTAAATATGTACTTTCTACCCTCTCTGGGCTTAATACTAAGAAGGCGTACGGTCCGGACGGTGTTCCTCCTGTTGTACTAAAAAACTGTGCTTCCGTGCTGACCCCCTGCCTAGGCAAACAATTTCGTCTCTGTCTCTCCTCTAACGTTTTCCTTCTTGCTGGAAGTTTGCTCTCATTCAACCTGTCCCAAAGAATGGCGACCGCTCTCAACCCTCCAACTATCGTCCAATTGCTCTCATCTATTGTATCTCTAAAGTTTTTGAAACTATTCTTACTTCCAAATTTCTTAAGCATTTCTCTTCTCATAATCTGCTCTCAGATCGCCAGTATGGCTTCCTTATGGGCCGCTCTACTGGTGATCTTCTTTCATATCTTACTAACTTTTGGTCATCCTCCTTTCGGGACTTCGGTGAGACGTTTTCTGTTGCACTAGACATATCGAAGGCCTTCAATAGAGTCTGGCATAAATCTTTAATTTCTAAACTACCCTCCTTCGGTTTCTATCCCTCCATCTGTGCCTTTGTCTCAAATTTCCTTTCCGGCCGTTCCATAGCTGCGGTTGTGGACGGCCATCGCTCACTTCCTCATCCTATCAACTCCGGTGTTCCTCAGGGTTCTGTCCTATCTCCTATTCTCTTTCTAATTTTCAAAAATGATCTTCTCCACTGTACATCCAGTCCCATCCATTCATATGCAGACGACTCTACCTTACACTACTCAATTAGTTTGCAGAACACTCCAGCCAGGAGTCTCTCAAAAACAAACGTAATGAAGCCATAGAACACTCTTCTTCTGATCTAGCTACTATTTCCAATTGGGGTAGAGAAAACCTTGTTGCATTTAATGCTTCCAAAACCCAGTTTCTCCATCTTACTACCCGTTCTGAACCTCCAGAGGACTATCCCTTATTCTTCAACAATACAAAAATAAATCCTTCATCTTCTCTTAATATACGCGGTGTCTCTTTTTCTTCTGCTCTCACTTGGAAGGACTATATTACCAGTCTTTCTAAGGCAGCCTCCCAGAAGCTAGGTGTGCTCAACCGCCTCAAGGGGTTCTTTACCCCTGTGCAGTTTCTTGCTCTGTACAGGGGCACAGTGTGTCCTTGTATTGAGTATTGTTCACATGTATGGGGAGGATCCTCTCACACTGCACTCCTAGACAAAGTAGAAAGGAAAGCCTTTCGTATCATTAATTTCCGTCCACTCACCAACTCTCTGCAATCTCTCTCTCTTCCCCGCAATGTTGCATCTCTCTCGCTATTCTATCGCTACTACAATCATCAGTGTTCCTCGGAGCTTTCCCAGTGTATACCACCTGCTCTACGTAGGGTACGTAGTACCCGTCTTGCAACACAATCCCACCCCTACTCTGTGCAACTCTCCAACCCAAGAGTGAAATGCTATTCTCAAACTTTCTTCTATTCAACTGCTGAGCTCTGGAACTCTCTCCCAGAATCAGTCTTTTCCTCTTCCTATGACTTAAAATGCTTCAAACTCCGTGTGTCCAGGCATTTTAGCTCGAACGTCCCTTGATTTGGTCCTGTCACTCTTTCAACTCTGGGGGAGGCACTCTCTGGTTATGCCTGTTGTCTCCCTCATTCACATAAAACAAAAAAAAACAAAAAACAAATGTACGAAGGAGAAGGTCGTTCGATTGCACGTGAAACAGCAAGTTTTTATTTTCCGAAGTGATCTAAACGTTCCCGTAATTCTACAGTATCCTGGCTACACAGAAACGTAAAATACATAACCCAATATCATCACTATAAGTAATAGCACATACGCCAAACAACACATGATATGCATGGTGTCATTATTCACTGCAAACAAACAATGAATCACGCTGGATACCGAATTTTCATAAGATCATCTTAGTGTCTCACAAGTGATAGGTTATTGGGAAGCCTACATTCTAGACTTTGAAAATAACATAAACAAAACTAACACAAATGAACATTAATAATTATAGTTCATGGGCAATGATAGAGACTTCACAAAATGGCACCATCGGAGTTGGGTAGATTTTCATCGTAATCCTCAATAAATGGAAAGTATGTAATATTGATACTCCATGACAAAAAGGCAAATACTTTGAAATAATATTTCCACAATAATAAATTCATCAGTATAAACCGTTTCGGTCGGTATTGATGTTCACACTGGTCCATGGACTAAGTAGCCTATGCATCAATATCCCAACTAAAGTGTATTCAAGCTAATCTGTCATAAATTGGTAACGCTGCCTTGCTATACTTCTTATACTGCCTTTCTAAACATGAATAAAACATGCTGAGCAATATGTCGAGGTACAATGATAATACACTGGTGAAGTATATTAATAACCATCTTGAGCCACACAGATCTAATTACTGGTTTTCTCCAATAAATAATTCACCCTATTGTTTTCCTCACTAAGAAGTGTTTTAGTATTCATGACAAGGGTACAGTAGTGGACAGAAAATAATATATGGATACAGTTAGGAGCCACAAACATGGTACACTGCCGAGCTGTTTTAAGGGGAGATGGGTCGTTTGTCTGGTCCCCACTTCTTCCTCATGTTTAGTCCTTTAGTTTTCAGATTTTATGACGCTCGGCCCATTAGTTAGGCGATTTTAAGACCTTTCGCCCCACTTCTTTGTCAATATTTTGACTGTTCGTGTAATTTAATGTGATTTTTTTCCTGGCGAGCGATAGTGAGCCTGTAATCTAAAAGGAACCGACTTTCGGCTGGGACATAATTATTTCTATCGAAAAATGTACACATTTATCGTGAAGGAATGTCTTGGAGGGGTGTTTTTTTAAGCTTGATGGAAGTCTAAGGAGGAAACTAAAATAAAATAATAACATAAAATCTAAATATATATGAGAAAATAAATACGCCCATCGCCCCCTTAATGGACACCCTGATCCACAAAAGAAAAAAAAACATATATATATATATATATATATATACAGTATATAAGTCTCACAAGGAAAAGGAGAATCAGCGTAGTAGCGAACATCTTATCTTTATTGGTTACCAAACGTTTCGGAGAAAACAGTCTCCATCTTCAGTGAATCTAAAATAAATGAAAGTTTACATAAGAAATAAAACAAATAATTACATATGGATGTGAAATATCAAGCAGTAAGGTTCGTATGAATATGAACCGAGAAGAGCTAAACATAATAAAACAAAAACTATGTATTAAGAGAACAGCATTAAGCTAAACTTAAACAAATAATACTAATAAGAGAGGGTATACAATAAAGTACGAAAAGAAAATGGAAGGATATTTACTGAGTGAAAAGAGGTGTTGCAGTGGCCGTGTTGTTCAGGCTGGGCTTTAATTTATTTATATAGATTGATTATGAGGTGATAAGGTCACAGCGTGAATGGCATGTGGTTAGTATCTGGAAGTCTGTGGAAGAGAAAGGGTGATCAAACTGGTGAGAGTGATCGCGGATAGCAGAAGTGGAAGGCTTAGAAATCAACCTGCCTGTTCGAATGGATTTACCTTGGTGCTCCCGGATACGGTGAAGCAACCAACGTGAGGTGCAACCCACGTATCTAGGAGTACAGCTAGAACAGGTGAACTGGTAAACCACATTGGAATGGAGGTTCATAGGAAGAGAAGAAGTATGTTTGAGGAAATTTCCTATAGTGTTATTATTAGAAAAAACGAATTTGAAATTGATATGTGGGTAGCAGTTGCGAAGAGTTTTTTGGAGGGATTTCCTAATTTCTTAGCTATGAAATTAGGAAATCCCTCCAAAAAACTCTTCGCAACTGCTACCCCCATATCAGTTTCAAATTAGTTTTTTCTAATAATAACACTATAGGAAATTTCCTCAAACATACTTCTTCTCTTCCTATATATATATATATATATATATATATATATATATATATATATATATATATATATATATATATATATATATATAATAAAATAAAATACTGAATTTCACTAGGTAAACCATTCAGTACCGGTAACGTCCTTTTCCTTATATTCTGGCAACTATTAGGCGATTTTGTTCACGTTAGGAAGGACGTCTACCCATTAAAAGGTTAGACTCTCAATTAATTCTTTTAGGTACCACATGTATATCCTTCGCTTTATAAAATCGTCTAAATTTAGCTGAAATCCAATACAAAAGACGCCACCGGTACTGCAAGGGTTAATGCTCCCAGTTTTGTTTTTATTTATATTACAAAAAGTGTTCATGTATTCTCGACCATATGACTGTATATTCTCTTCATTACTGCACAATAATTGGATAGTCTCCCAAATGAGTTAATTACCTGTCCGTGATTAACCCTTTCAGTACCGGTGCGGCCTTTTTAACTTTGTGCTGGCTACTATTATATTCAGTTTCAATAGGGCCTCCAGCAATTCAAAGTCTTCTAACTATCTCACTTAACCCTTTTTACTACCACGGATACTTCTTAAACGGTACAATATTCTCTTGATATACAGTAGATATAATACAATTAAAAAGACGTCCCCTGTACAAAAGGGGTTAAATGTATGGGACTAAATTTATAAGACTGAGTATCGTACCTATTATGCAATAGGTCATTCATGTGATCAATAAATGAATGGTTTCCCAAATATGTTATTGTCGTTAGGAAGTCTTACTATTTGTAAATTCATACACAAAATCACATAAGGAAGATATATTGTGTAGGCAACTCCGTAACCCTGAAGATAAATAAGCCTTTGTATTAACGCGTGGACTGAAAAAACAACGTTTATGAATTTAAAACTCGACTCTGTCACTGATTGATGAACCGTCGTGCCCGGTGTTTGTTTGTTTGCTTGGTTGCCGAGAGATATGTCTGTGTATAAATAATTACAAAGCAAGCAACAACAAACATACTGACCCTCACAAGATTGCTTGCGGTAAGGTAAGGTAAGGATAAGATGCGAATAAATTACCGAAGACATTTAATTAGGGAGGTGGTGGTCGTGAGCTGCCAATAGGTGAATCAAACCTGGGATTAAAGGGGAATTGTATTTTTTTCTTCTGGCCCCTATTCTCCCTTATGCTTAGCCCCATTAGTTTTCAGATTTTAAGACGTTCGGCCCATTAGTTTGGCGATTTTAAGATATTTCGACCCATTTCTTTGTCAATATCAATAGCGAAGCAGTTAGGTAGAAGAATTGTGCATTTCTTGATAGAGGTATAAAAATTGGCACACACAATAAAAAATAGAGTATAATCAATATTGTATATTGGGCCTTAAAATTCAAGAATCTCATTCTTCCTAAGTTTCTGCCCGGATTCAAGCCAAATCTGTTCTTCGACTTGCCAAGCACTCTTTCATCAATTATAAATGCACTTAACTATCCAATTCCAGCTCTTCCCAAGCTTTCTGTCATCTAGCCAAAAACCTCTCCTACAATTTTTCTTCCTCGTCTTTCCCTCCCATTTTCCACTCTGATGGCACAACCATCACTTCTTCCTCTGACAAAGGTAAACTCTTCGCTCAAACTTTTGCTAGAAACTCCATCTTTGATAATTCGGTGCTATTCCTCCCTCTCCACCCCCCTCTCTCCTACTTATGCCTAATATTCTAATCTCTTCTAAGGATGTACTTTCTACCCTCTCTGGGCTTAATACTAAGAAGGCGTACGGTCTGGACGGTGTTCCTCCTGTTGTACTAAAAAACTGTGCTTCCGTGCTGACTCCCTGCCTAGGCAAACTCTTTCGTCTCTGTCTCTCCTCTAACGTCTTCCCTTCATGCTGGAAATTTGCTCTCATTCAACCTGTCCCAAAGAAGGGTGCCCGCTCTCAACCCTCCAACTATCGTCCAATTGCTCTCATCTCTTGTATCTCTAAAGTTTTTGAAACTATTCTTGCTTCCAAATTTATTAAGCATTTCTCTTCTCATAATCTGCTCTCAGATCGCCAGTATGGCTTCCTTAAGGGTCGCTCTACTGGTGATCTTCTTTCATATCTTACTAACTCTTGGTCATCCTCCTTTCGGGACTTCGGTGAGACTTTTTCTATTGCACTAGACATATCGAAGGCCTACAATAGAGTCTGGCACAAATCTTCATTTCTAAACTACCCTCCTTCAGTTTCCATCCCTACATTTGTGCCTTTGTCTCTAATTTCCTTTCCGGCCGTTCCATAGCTGCGGTTCAACGGTTGTGGACGGCCATCGCTCAATTCCTCATCCTATCAACTCCGGTGTTCCTCAGGGCTCTGTCCTATCTCCTATTCTCTTTCTAATTTTCTTAAATGATCTTCTCCACTGTACATCCAGTCCCATCCATTCATACGCAGACGCAGACGACTCTACCTTACACTACTCAATTAGTTTTCCAGAACCCCCCAGCCAGCAATCCCTCAAAGACAAACATAATGAAATCATATAGAACACTTATCTTCTGATCTAACTACTATTTCCAATTGCAGAAGAGAAAACCTTGTTACCTTTAATGTTTCCAAAAACCCAATTGCTCTATATATCTACCCGTCCGGAACTCCCAGCGGACTATCCCTTATTCTTCAACAATACAAAAATCAATCCATCATCTTCTCTCAATATTCTTGGTGTCTCTATTTGTTCTGCTCTCACTTGGAAGGACCATATTACCATTCTTGCTAAGGCAGCCTCCCAGAAGTTGGGTGTGCTCAACCGCCTCAAGGGGTTCTTTACCCCTGCACAGCTTCTTGCTCTATCTATACAGGGGCACAGTGCGTCCTTGTAATGAGTATTGTTCACATGTGTGGGGAGGATCCTCTCACACCGCACTTCTAGACAAAGTAGAAACGAAAGCCTTTCGTGTAATTAATTCCCGCCCACTCACCAACTCTCTGCAAACTCTCTCTCTTCGCCGCAATGTTGCATACTTGCATCTCTCTCGCTATTCTATCGCTACTACAATAATCAGTGCTCCTCAGAGCTCTCTCAGTGTATACCATCTCCTCTATGTAGGGTACGTGGTACCCGTCTTGCAACACAATCCCATCCCTACTCTATGCAACTCCCCAACCCAAGAGTGCAATGTTACTCTTAGTCTTTCTTCTATTCAACAGCTGAGCTCTGGAACTCTCTCCCAGAATCAGTCTTTCCCTCCTTTTATGACTTAAATTGCTTCAAACTCATGCATTTTGGCTCGAACGTCCCTTGATTTTGGCCCTGTCACTCTTGCATCTATGGAGGAGGCACTCGCTACTGGCAGTTCTGCCTTTTGTCTCCCTCACTCACATATACCAAATAAAAAGAAAAAGAAATCTACAAGGATTAAAATATTTATAGAAAAATACATAGTTTGTATACATTCAGAGCGAGATCCTTTCATACACGATTTTTGGAAATGTTGACGGTACAGTACAGTACATTCTAGGACTTTTGTGGCTATTTCCGACTCCTCTACCTATTTAAATTAATGAGTGAAATTCCATACTAGGTATTCATTGAAAATTTAATTCGAGAAAGCTTTGATAATGTATCGCCATAATATATGTTCCAGAAAGTACCGTAACCTAAAGCATCATCTGCTTATCACTCGTTGTAAACATATTGGTTTTGCCACGTTTGAAAGAACGGGTTTTCCAAAAACTTAGTTATTTTCATTCTTTCGTGTAAATTAAATGATCAATTGTGAGTATAATTTTTAAACCCGTATTCTGAAAGCCAATGATAATATTAACCCTTTGTATCACATCCCATTATATGTTGTGCTTCGTCAAACAAATAGATTCCATCCTTCTACATGTTGGCTACATGAATTCTGCTGTTTTCGTAACCATATAATATATATATACTGTATATATATTGCACTTTCTCCAATTGACAACTGGGATGGATTTAGCTAAAAGATTTCTGTAAATAGTCAAGTTGTGTCATCTGATTTACTTCCACCGAGTATAATAAAAATATCATGGAAAATTCGAAAATGCGAGGCATCACGAGATTTCATGTGAATTTTAAGTGATGTACTTGCTGGTGTTCACATTACTTTTTTTTTCGCAAAATAATTTTTCGTAAAATGAAGAAATGGTCAAGAGAAAGTATGAGTACGTTAATCCTGTTGCTCTCTGGTCATATTATATATGTTTAGAGGTAAATTATAGGCACATTATATTAAATGTCTTACAATGCTATTAATAGGGAGGAAATAGTACATTCTTTCCTATCACTAGGGCAGTTTTCTCTATTTAGATGTGAAGGTTAGATTCCATAACGTTAATAAGCACATGTCACTCCAAATGGTTTACTATATTTCTATTTTTATTTTGTCAATCAACCTAGCAACAACCGCTGTTGAACTTCCCGGTAAATGTTAGCACATGCTGATTTATTACTTAATTATCCATTATGATAAATTACCCAATTTAAATTCTTAGAGTATATTACCATAACAAAGCATCAGTACAATAATATGATTTAGAAATTTCACATATAAAATGTAAAAATAATTCTATGATTTAATATTTCATAAAACAAGTATTAATAAACTTTATGTAATCCAGTAAGGGAAGTGGAATGATGCTTCGATCTTGTTTGTACTTTACTCGTTTTTTTTTAGTTTAACCCATTTGAGGATTATTCCGCATTTTGACAGTATATTTTGGCTATCATTAGACGATTTTATGCAGCTTAGGGAGGATCTGTGGGAAATAAAAGGGTAAAGACTATTATCAATTAACTCTTTGTCTTCCATATACCTTTCCAAATATGAATTATATCGTCTAATAATAGCCAGAAAACAGATAAGAAATGCATCGATGTATCTTGAAAAGGTTAAAGCGAAACTGTGCTTAGGTTGCTAAGAAACTGAAATAGTCTTGAATATTAAACCCTCCCACTATTTTGTGACACATCTTTTAATATTATTCTGGCTATTATATGACGATTTGAATAAGCTTTATAAAAGTCTGTAGGACGGAAAAGGATAAATATGATATATGTTTTCTCTTTAATTGATAGAGGTTCTTTTTAAGCAGTGCGCAATTGTATAATGATAGGCATGATAGAAAAGAATGGCGTCCTAAGACTGCACGGGTTAAATACTACTCCAGTTAAGGGGAGTCTGACCGTTTGCTTGGTCTATTAATTCATTTATTGATATATTTGTTTCTAGTTTCCTCCCTAGACCTCCATCAAGCTTAGAAAAACACCCCCTAGACCCCCCTTCAAGATAAATTCGTACATTTTTCGGTAGAAATGTTTTCCGGTCGAAGGCCGGTTCCTCTTAAAATGTCAGGCTCGCTATCGTTCGCCAGGAAATAATCGACACCTAAATGGTACGAAAGGTCTTAAAATTGACAACGAAATGGGGCGAACCTCTTATAATCTAAACAAATTGGTGCTAAACATGAGGGAGAAGGTGGTCCAGAAAAACGGTCTTCCTCCCCTTAACGTTAACTGTAACCCATTCAGTATTACGAGTCCACTAATCGCGACCCGTAAGTGTTCATAATTCATAAAGGACTTGAACAATCGATATCATTGCTCTACCATTTCGGAATTGTCAAACACTAAGTACATTAAATTCGCAATATATCAATTAAATGCATCGCAGTCTTAACTCAGTTAGAATTTATTGCAATATTTATGTTATTGTGTTCTGTTTCTTTTCGTATTGTATATATTTATTAAAGATTATGAACTACACGAAAACAAAAAATCAAAAGAAGTTAATATGATCATCAACCAGCCTTAGTGACAGAATATTTTTCTTACGGATTCACTGACTCAAGGATTTTACCTATCGTGTCTATAATCAAAGGAGTAGCTCCTTCCGTAACTGATTGAAATCGCCTCCTGCTAGCCATACTATAAGGAAGGCACGTGTCATGGTATACTGAAAGGGTTAAACAAAGCTGCCGGAGATTCTGAGATAAAGGAAACAACACGGCGTCATAATATAGGGGGAAAAACACAGAGCAGACCTTTTTGTGTTTGTTCAGTATAATAAACACAGAGCAGACCTTTTTGTGTTTGTTCAGTATAATAAACACAGAGCAGACCTTTTTGTGTTTGTTCAGTATAATAAACACAGAGCAGACCTTTTTGTGTTTGTTCAGTATAATAAACACAGAGCAGACCTTGTTGTGTTTGTTCAGTATAATAAACACAGAGCAGACTTTTTTGTGTTTGTTCAGTATAATAAACACAGAGCAGACCTTTTTGCGTTTGTTCAGTATAATAAACACAGAGCAGACCTTTTTGTGTTTGTTCAGTATAATAAACACAGAGCAGACCTTTTTGTGTTTGTTCAGTATAATAAACAAATGATATATAGTCGATTTGATATCCTCCTAGAAATTGTTGCTCCTGTCGATATATAAGAATTGCTTTGATATTGAAGTATCCATCAAATGCAATTAATTTCCAAAAACGGCATACTGATAACTCTCTTATCCTATAAAT
This sequence comes from Paralithodes platypus, assembly GCA_032716605.1. NCBI lineage: Eukaryota > Metazoa > Arthropoda > Malacostraca > Decapoda > Lithodidae > Paralithodes > Paralithodes platypus. The sequence continues at coordinate 27,712,812 of CM064524.1, read as the reverse complement.
CTGTTGCCCCCAAATATTGAGTTCAAGTTTAAGTCTTTCATATTCAATACATTAACCATCTTAGTATTATGACGCATTTCTTCATTGTATGCTGGCTAAAACTAGACGATCTTACTATTTTTTTTTCGAATGCCCTCTGTGAGAAAGTGGTAAAGTTTGTTTCGATTGACCCTGTTATTCAAAATTCCTTCCTAAGGTAAATATAATAGTCTACTATTTAGTAAAAATAATGAATGATTACTACCCTTTATACTGAAGGGGTAATTAATTCCAGGATGTCCTGTATAAGCTAAGTTAAATATTATTATTGTGTATCAGTAGCAGTATTGTATATTCGTCATCTCCTTCAAGGGAACTTACTATTTTGCTGCAACACAAACCACACAATGTTGGCAAGTGTTCAGGACTATTAAGTTCACATGTTATATTTTAGTAATTACACAAACTTAAATCAAACTATCCATTTCCTTGAATTGTGCACTTAACGAAGGTTTTTCGTTTGCTACCTCGATCTTCATCAAACTTTAAAGAAATACCCCCAAGACCCCCCTTGATAATTATATATGTGTATATTATTCGGTAGACAAATGTCCCAGCCGAAGGGCAGTATCTGCTAAATTACAGGCTCGCTATCACTCGCTAGGAAAAAATCGACACCTATATGACCTGAAAAATCTAAATATTGGTAAAAAAAAAATGGGACGAAAGGTCTTAAAATTGCCAAACTAATAATAATAATAATAATAATAATAATAATTAAAGTAGAAAAGCCCTCCACCAATCACCACGCTCCCTTCTTCTTGCTTGCCTCGCCAGCTGATTTTGACAGTTCTAAACGTCAACACGCCACACCTTCCCAGCCAGCCAATCAGCGGCCTCCATTTTCGGAGCACAAAGCTGAACTCTCCACCTCACCTCTCAAATCGCTCTCGTTCTCTTCCCGGACAGTTTCCTCTGGTTGCAATAGATTCAATACCTCGGTGCCAGCCCTATACTCCCGTAAGCCACTGAAAAACAATTGCAACCAGCTTCCAGAAACTTATTATGAAGAGAAAAGAGTGGAGGTGGAGAAGGCGAGAGATCAAAGCGAGCGGGCTGCCGCGCGAGACGCTCAGCCAATCACAGCGTGGGAGAGCGGGAGGCGAGACTATAAAGCAAGGGGAGGAAAGGTTACTGGGGTCATTCACCCCTCGGAACTCACTGGGTTAGCCTCCAGCAACCCGCTTACTCTCTCTCGCTCGGGCAAAATAGGGAACTCGGAGCCTACCCTGCTCCCACCTAAAGTTCCAGCAGAGACCACCCTTGAATTATCCTCACTGTCACCCACTAGGAAGATACACCTCAAGTATCCAGCCGCCTGTCGTCACATCGCTGGTTTACACACTCACAGCCAAGCGATTCAAGAGGGACGAAAATTAGTGGACGGGATTGAGGAATTTCAGAAGAGCTATTAGCCAGCTCTGTGGTGGTAAAGACAGTTCCAGACAATATATATATTTTTTAAGGACCCATATTGGGCCCGAACAAGACTTAAAAAGAAAGAGAGAAAATGCTTGACTAACCTAGTGGATCCAATAATAATTGATGTGTCCTAATTGATGTGTGGACAGACTAAAGAGAAAAGATCCTAGACTTATATGACATAAAATGATGATGTGTTAAGAATAGTTATTTTTGTTAGTAAAGGCGTAATGCCGAGAGTTATAATTAGATAGGATCTGGTAGGAAAGATTTAAGTATAAAGTAAAAAGGGGGAGGGGGGAGATAAATTCTTAACCTCTTAAGTGCACATGGGGGTAATTAGACACCTCTGCCTGTGCGCATGTATTTGAGCTGTTTCCATCACTAAAATATTAATTTTACCATAAATAGCATTAATACTTATCCATATGCACCTATTATAGGTTGATTATAAAGGTATTAACTTGTTACAACAATAAAACGAGTGAAAACAGCGTTTGGATGGTCAAAATCGGCGATACAGGCCGCGAGTTACATAATGTATGGGTGAGGCAACCTGCTTTCCCGCAAATTTCCCCCAAGGCCACTGAGACACTGTCGATCGATACTCTCTCTCTCTCTCTTGCACTCGCTTGCTAACAGTGATGACAATGCCCTGCTTGCAACTCGCTAATGTTAGCACGAAAATATACCTCAGAATAAGGGAATAACAGGGAAAATAGGTGATAACTGAAGGAGGGGAGGAAAGTGGGGAAGGAGGGGAGGTAGAAGACTGATATTTTGCATGGCCCAAGGGCAATTTTTTTTTTTTTTTTTTTTTTCCAATGTTTAACCCTTAATTAGCGGCGAGCAACATAAGTCGAGTTAAATAAAGCTGGACTATGTGGCGGCGCTCAACATAGGTCGTGTGGCAATTTCAGCACGTAATGTTGCTGAGAGAGAGAGACAAGTGGTGGCAGGAGAGTAGCGAGCGTATGACTGCTCCCAGACCACCGCGGCGAACCTACTGACACAAATCCCACCTCCCTCCTCCCTCTCTCACTCGCTATATACGGAATTGTATGGGGAAAGTGCCTAATTACATGCTTTTTGCACTCGCGTTGCACGGTTTTTGCAAGAAAACTAGCCATCATAAAAGGATCGTTATGGTGTCATTCGAAAGCTCTGTTTATGCCCTTTCAGGGATAGATACTTGTTTTACGTTCTGGGTCTTATTTAGGCATGAAAATGATCACGTAAACAGCCCTATTTTGGCTAAAAACACCCCGCTGGGCGGTACATATAAATAAACCGCATAGGCCGCTCGTAAGGTGTTATAATTGATTTTTGTTTTCTCTGACTCTTAAGAGTCTTCCCGCAGTCCGCCGGGGGAACTTTTAAGAGTCTTCCCGCAGTTCCCGGGTTAAAGACAGAGGGGCAACCAATAGGCTCGGGGGAAAACATTTTTGGTTAGCTGCCCGATAGGTCAGTTATAGGTAGGAAAGGACACTAGTCCATATAAATAACAAACTCATTTGTTAAAAAGGAAACCATATCCGTTATCATTTGAGAGGACAATTGGGTCAGTTTGGGGGGGAGCGTCCAGTATAGTGATGTATTCATAAGAATTTGTATAAAGGATTATAACCGTGAATGTTTTCAAGGTAGAGGTTTTGAGGTACAGTTTACCCATTTATGAAATATTATTGATTAAGTGTTTATTGTGAACATAGCTTAATAGGATTGCGTGAGCGTATAATCGGAAGGTGTTATCCACTATATTTATCAAGGTAAATAGTGTAAACAACCTGTTCATTTGAGTAACTGTGTGATAGAACCCAAGATTGTATTTGAGAGGGGAATCTAAATAACTTGTAATCCCGCTCTCATTGAGTGTAGATTGTGTTGTTGGCGTAAGTGGTTGTGTGAAATGCAGTCTTCTATGATGTGTTTAATGGTATGGGGTGCTGTGTTACATCCCGGGCAGGCGTCGACAACGGAGTCATCCAGTCTCTTCTGATAGCTCAGGAGAGCTGGATGGTGTCCGCATCTCAGCCTGGCCAGGTGGACTCTGTCCTCGCGAGGAAGGGAGGATTCGGAAGGATGGATTTCGGGAGGTCGTGCTTGCAGCTGCGTGTTGTCTGTGAGTGAGTGGATGGATCGGCGAGAGATATGAGTATGGATGTGCTTCTGGAAGTTGGTTCGGGGTGGGCAGGGAGGGAGAGAGGGCAGTAATTGTGTGTGATACCATGTGCTGGGTGTTGTTTTGATATTTCTTGGTGTCTGTGGGTGTGTTGCCATGTAGTTTAGTGGGTGGTCTTGGTTCGTGGAGGCTGCTGCCAGGAATTGAGTGCCTCTCATGTCCAGATGGTCTTTGACTTTGAGGATTTTGGTTTCTTGATGTAGGTGATCTGTGGGTGCAGTAGCTGTGCAGCCTGTAATGATCTTCAGGGCTTTGTTTTGAATAGTCTGTAAGGTCATATGATGTGTTTCAGCTAGGTTAGAAGCCCAGGCTGGGCTTGCGTATTCCATCGCTGTTTATATACTGTGGTGGTAGTTTCTTTGTTGTGTCCAAATTTTGTGTGAGCAAGTGACCTGAGGGCGTTAAGTCTGGGTGTCAGTTTCTTTTTAATGTTTGTGGTGTGCTGTTTGAATGTCATATGAGTATCATATGTTACTCCTAGGATTTTGGGTGTGTGTGTATGTGTTAGGGGTGTGTTGTTTATGGTGAGTTGAGGGATGTATTCGTGTTCTCCTGTCCAGCTTGTGAGCAGGGTTGCGGTGGATTTGGCTGGGGCTAGATTAAGTCTGTTTGTAGTGCACCAGCCATGTAGTGTGTTGAGATAGGGTTGAAGGAGATCTGTTGCTCTTTTTGGGTCATGGTGTGTGCATGTGAGTGTTATGTCATCTGCATAGGAGGCTAAGTTTATTTGGGGCGTATTGGGTGTAGTTATATCGTGCATGTACAGATTGAAGAGTGCAGGCGATAGGACGGATCCTTGTGGGACTCCGTTTGGAAAGTTTCTGATTTTAGATAACTGACCGGCAAAAGATACGTGTGCACATCTGCCTGCTAGGAAGTTGGCCAGCCACCTTTTTGTGTTGTTGTGCATGTTTGTGTTGTAGATTTTGTTTGTTAGGTTGTGGCGGGGGATGGCATCGAAAGCTTTACTAATGTCGAGTGTGGCTAATAGTGATCTGTGTGGTGGTCTAGCTGAGTTGATGCCGTCAAAAGCTCTTTGTGTAAGGTCTGTGAGAAGAGTGTTTGTGGAGTGCAGTGGCCTAAAGCCATGTTGTGTTGGAGCTAGGGGTAGGTCGGGTGTAATTAGTTGTAATACTAGGCGTTCCATGACTTTGGAGGGGGAGCAAAGGAGTGTGATGGGGCGGTGCGAGGAGGGTAGCGTGGGGTCTTTGTTGGGTTTGGGGAATGTGGTGATGAGACCATGCTTCCAAATGTCTGGTATTGTGTTGTGTGAAAAATGTAGTTTGATATGTTAGTGAGTGCTTGTATGCCTTGTGATCCCAGGTGTCTGAGGTGTATGTTGCTTATGTTGTCTAGGCCACAAGCGGGTGAGTGCTTGAGATTGTTGATGATATGCTTTGTTTGGTGATTGGTGAAGGGTGTATAGTCAGGGTCTGTGGGGAATTGTCTCTTACGTCGGATGACACGTCGGTCGTCTTAGTGAGGTTTTAGGTGGCTGACATGTGAGAAGTGATTGATGAGAGTGTTTGCTTGTTGTTTACATGAAGGAGTAGAGTCTGTTGTTGTGATTGCAGCATGTGATTGTGTTGTGTTGCTGTTAGAAAGTGTGATGCTATTTAGTGTTTTGTAGAGTTTTTTTGGAGTTTGTTTTGTGATCAAGTGTTTGTAGGAAGTTATTCTAATTTAGTTTTTGTTGTTCTTGTATTTTGTTGTCAGTTTAGGTGTTGAGTGCTTGGATTTGTTGTGTGATGTCTTGTGTGTGGGGTGCTGGGGAGTGTTTCAGTATGTCGCATTGTCTGATGAGGTTTTGAATTTCTGGTGTGAGGTTGGGGTTGTGTCTTTTTCTGTTACCTCTTGGAATGTGTTTCTTGTCAGCGTTTTGGATAGTTTTATTGAGTATGTGTACAACATTGTTGATGTTAGTGATGGGTGTACTGTTTAGAGTTGTGAAGTGTTGTTCTGTCTCATTTGTGAATGCTTCCCAGTTAGCTCTTTTATAATTGGTGTATGTGTGTTTGTGGCTAGCTGGGGTGAGTCTGGTTTTGGTGGTGATAATGATCGGGAGGTGGTCAGAGCCTAAGGTTCTGACCACCCTCCAGGATGTTGTGGGGGCGAGTTCTGGGGAGCAAAAGGTGATGTCTGGAGATGATGGGTTATAGAGGGCTTGGTGAGGAATATGGGTATGTTGATGGATGTCGTTAAGGATGATGAGGTTATCAGTTTGGTTTTGTAGTACCAGCCCTCTGTCTGTGTCGGGGTTGTCGACAAACCAGGCCGATGTCTTGGTGTTGAAGTCACCACCCAGGATGATGTGTGGGGTGTTTGTGATGTGTTGTAAGTGTGGTCTGTATTCGTTTGGTACTGTAGGGGATGTATGTGTTTATGATGGTTATGTTGGAGTTGTTGCCAGTGCGTATTTTAATTGATTGTATTTCTGTTGTGTTATCATTTGGGGGGAGGAGGGATTTGGTTTGTACACTGGTAACTATGTATGATATTTCTTTGTGTACCAGGGTGACGAGTCCACCGCCTCCGCCGACAGCCCGGTCTTGTCTGATGGTGGTGAAATCATGAAATGTGGGTTTTTTTTTATGTTGTGCGGAGTTTTGTTTCTTGTAAGATGGCAATGTGTATGTTGTGTTGTTTGATGAAGTGTGAGAGTTCGTGTTTCTTTGTGTTGATGCCATCTATGTTCAATTGGAGAATGTTAATGTTATGTGCACGATGTATGTTGGGTCCTGCTGCACGAGGATGGGGTGGGTGTGAGGGAGGGGCTGGGGGTTGGGATGGGTGAGGTGGGGGTGGGGATTGGGGAGCAGGAGATGGGGGTTGGAAAGGATTAGGATGGGGTGTGGTGTGTTGAGTTGAGGATGTGCATGGTATGGGAAGGTTAGGGAGGAGAGGTGGACGGGTTTTAGGGGGGGGGATAGGGGAAGGTTAGGTGGGTTGGGGAGGAGAGGTGTACGTGTTTTAGGCGAGGGATTTGACTGGGAGAGGGATGGGCATGAGGAACAGGTCCAGTTGTTCGTGTAGTGTTTCTTGGAGGCAAGTATTGTGCAGGTGAAGTGGGTCCAGTTCCTGCATGAATTGCAGAGAACTGAACCCTTAGTGTGGCGACTCGAAGTGATGGGTTTTGAGCAAGTTGGACATATGTATGTGTAGGTGGGTCCTGGGTTGCTCTTAATGTCTCCGGCTATAAGAAGTCTTCGAGAAATGACAGCCGGAGAGTCATTTCTCGGTGTAGGAAAAACTGTGTGATGTGTGTGTGTGGTGTGAGAGGTTTGGAAATTCCCGGTGCGACTGAAGCCGCTCCAAGGACTCCTGTACGAGTAGGCATAATTGCCCGAAATTGCCTTCATTCCATGCTGATTTTCATGCATAAGCAAAAGCAGAGCGTAATACAATTATGTATTCGTGAAAGTACGGTAATAGCTTTCAAATTACTCCTGAATCATCCCTGTACGATGTCTGGTTTTCTTGTAAGGATCTTGGAAACGAAGGGCAAAATTACTAAAAATTACCAAATTCGATAGGCGAAATCGCTAAAAATTACCAATTATTTTCTGTTTTCGCTATGTGTGACGCTGCACATAAGTGAGCTCTCTCTCACACAAACCTCAGTGTCGTGGCGGGGCCTGTAGGCTCCGGCTGACATCCATCCGTGCTGCTTGCAAAAGCTGGCCTGGCTCACAGGCTACAAAATAGCCGGAAAATCGTCTCCGTCATATGAGGGGCCCCGCGGGAATTGGGTTAAAAGTGTGGTTGTTTTGATTATTTGATAGGGTCACCATAAGGGTAATGGTGTGGCATTTTTTCTGTACAGAAGCTTGGCCTTTTTGGTTGGGGCTTCTTAGGAATGTGACCCTTTTCGTTAGCCATGGAGAAACTGCAGAGGTACAAATTATTATAAGCAACCTCATGTTCAAAATATCTTATATATTTTTGTTTAGCTTTACTTGGCATTCCTCTTCCTCTATGTATCTAGCAATTTAACCCCCTCAAACTCCTTATGACGCGATGGTGTGGTAATTACCCCGGGCAAAAAATCTTTAAAAGACGATCGAGTGATAACTCAAGCGAGCTTGAAATACGCAGGCGTTTCGTTCATGGTCACCCCTTCGGGGATCAAGGTGTCCGGCAATGTATACCGGTAGGCTATAGATAAATTCATTTTTGGGCTATTTCTTCCATTTTATTTATCCTGTTAAAGTGCTTGATTGATTTTTGTGCTAATGTAGTTAGTATTTGGTGTAATTTTACATATTTCAGCTAAATCTGAAGAGCACATGCAATTTATTTGTGCATGTTCAGTAAGTATTGCTGGGGAAAGGGTTAACATATTCATCTTTTGGGGTATTTATTCTATGTTTTTATCCTGTTTCTGTGATTGGTTGAGTTTTGTGCTAATGTAGTTGGTATTTGGTATAATTTTACATATTTTAGATAAATCAGAAGGGCACATGCAATATATTTGGGCATTTTCAGTCAGTATTGCTGGGGAAACGGTTAACATACAGTATTCATCATAGGAAGGGAAGAGGATGTGTAGCTCAGATCTTTGCCCTGAAATATGTTGTGGAGAAATATCTTGAGAAGGGACAAAAGTTGTATGCTGCCTTCATGGACTTCGAGAAGGCCTATGACAGAGTTGATAGAGAAGGTACCGGTATGTAGAAAGTACTTGGAATATACGGAGCAGATAGCAGGTTGCTGAAAGCAGTGAAAAGCATGTATGAGGGTGCAAAGGTGTCAGTATGTGTTGAGAATGAACAGAGCGAGTTCTTTGATCTGAATTTTGGGTTAAAAGAAAGAGTGTGTGATGTCCCCGTGGTTGTTCAATATATACTGAACTGTATATGGATGGAGTCATAAAAGAAATGCAAGGATGAGCAGTGGATGTTGGTGTACCACTAATAAGGGAAGGCAACGAGTGGAATGACAGAGTTGATAGAGAAGGTATGTGGAAAGTACTGAGAATATATGGAGTAGATGGCAAGTTGCTGAAAGCAGTGAACAGTATGTATGAGAGTGCAAAGGTATCAGTATGTGTGAAGAATGAACAGAGGGAGTTCTTTGATCTGAATGTTTGGTAAAGCAAGAGTGTGTGATGTCCCGATGGTTGTTCTATATATACAGTATATGGATGGAGTCATAAAAGAAATACAAGGAAGAGCAGTGGATGTTTGTGTACTGCTGTTTGCTGACGATATGAATGGGAGTTGCAGGGTCTGGTAAATATGTTTGGAACAGTGTGCGAAAAATGGAATCTGAAGGTAAATGCGGGGAAGAGCAAGGTTATGGTCTTCGAAAGGGGTGAAGCCACAGAGTGTGAGGTGAAGTTGAACGGTCAGGCTATGGAGATTGTCAGCTCATTTAAGTATCTTGGCAGTGTACAGAGTAAAGATGGGAGTATGGATGAAGAAGTGTGGGAGAGGGTGCAACAGGGGAAGAGGGTTGTAGGAATGCTGAAAGCAGTAACATGAAATAGGGTGGTCAGCATGGAACTGAAGAAGTCATTGCATGACAGTGTGGTAATCCCGACACTGACTTACGGAAGCGAAGCATGGACGTTGTTGGAGAGATTCAAACCAAGAGTGAAAGGGATGGAAATGAGTTACTTGAGAAGTGTGTGCAGAGTTACATGGAGGGATAGACATACGAATGAGGAAGTACGAGAGAGGTGTGGTGTGAATGTACTGGAAAGTGCGAAAAAGAACACCTTGAGATGGTTCGGCCATGTGGAACGTTTTTTTTTTTTTTTTTTTTTTTTTTAAAACCCGTACAGCCCCAGCGACGCGCCTGACGCGTCGGCGATGTATGTAACGCACAGCCCCAGAGACGCGCCTGGCGCGTCACCCTAATTGCGCCGACCGTAACCTCAGGTGTAGCCACTCAAGAGGGCTCAGATTTGTATGGGAACTGTGTACGTATCCCACGCAACCGTGCCGGTGGTTGAAAACTCTCAAAGTCCACGTGCGTGCGCGCGAGCGCGCAATAACCTGTTTTTGGGGGATAATTGCCTTCAATTTTTTACTCCTGTAAAATCCGTTTTCGGGGGCTCTGTAGGACCATTTTTTAAGCTTTTTGAGCGGTTTTTCGTGGTTTTTCCTTCATTCCTAACCCATTCGCTATTGTTTCTGGAATAAAACAATTTTTTTGAAAACCGGCCGGGTTCTGGTGCGCAAACATTACAAAACTAGCCGGGGCTCCACGGGTTAAAGAGACAATGAACGGAGGAAGGAAAAACACAGATAAAACAAAAAGGTCCATGTGCCTAAAGGCATCCTCCATTCATAAAATGTTTGTAACAACTGGATTTAAACATTTGTAGATTGTAAGTTTGTGGAAAGCAATTCGAGGGAAGTGAATTCCAAAGAGTAGTAGCTCTGGGGATAAATGAATTCTGATAAGCAGAAGTTCTGCATTGTGGAGGAGAAAGTGTAAATTCATGGGCGCTCTCAGCTGCCCTAGTTCTACGGGGAAAGATGTGGAGAGGCGGCACAATTGAAGCAAGTTCCTCGGAACAATTGCTGTGAAAATATCTGTAGAATAATGCGAGGGATGCAACGTTTCTTCGTATGGATAATGTAGGAAGGTCATGTGTGATTGCAGGGTTATTGATTAATCTAATAGCTTTATTTTGAATTTTGTCCAACTGCCTCAATGCAACCACTCCACTTCCACCCCACAGAGGTGAACAGTAATCCATCTGAGAACGCACATGACTTTTATATATTACGGCCAACTGCTCGTCAGTGAAGAATTCTCGAACTCTGTACAGGAGTCCCAGTTTTTTAGAGGCATTCTTAGCAATGCTTCTAACATAATGTGTCCAGCTCAAGTTAGTAGTTAATGTTACACTGAGAATGTCAATACTAGGGGAAGTGGGAATATTTACATCATTAAAAAATATATGGGAGTCAGTGAGATTCTGTCGGTTAGAAAATTGAATGTACTTGGTTTTCTGTGCATTAAAGGAAACTAGATTCTCTTGTCCCCATTCATTAATTCTAGAAATTATGTAATTACGTATGGGAAGCGAGAGAATGACTAAGAGCGTGTACAAGTGAGGTGGATGGACAGAGGGAGAAATAAACCGAGAGAGGTGGAAGGATGGAGTTAAGAAGTATATGCGTGAAAGCGGTACTGGATGGGAGGAGGGGCGTCGACTGACTGGGGACAGAGGTGCATAGGGGTGTTTCGTTTGTGGCCAATCCTTCGGGGATCAAGGCGTCCGTCAATAGATAGATAGATAAATTCATCTTTAGGGCTATTTCTTACATTTTCTTTATCCTGTTAGTGTACTTTATTAATTTTTTTGGTAATGTAGTTGGTAATTGGTGTAATTTTACATATTTCAGATAAAGGATGTCAACAGAATAACAAATGATGAGCTGAAGAGACGTTTAGGTATAAAGAGTATTAGCGAGGAGATGCGTACAAGTAAACTGGGATGGTATGGACATGTGGAGAGAATGGATGAACAAAATTGGGTGAAAAGATGCAGGTCTGCGATTGTGGAGGGAGCTGCACCAAGGGGTGGACCGAGTAAGACCTGGGATCGGACAATACGTGCCGATCTCAAATCCAAAAACTTGACAAGTAAAGCATCCCTTAACAGGGTTGCCTGGAACGCCACCATTAGGAAAAGAGACTGAAACTGCACATCTGTGTGGAGCACTCCGTCTTAAAATGTTATGTACGTATGTATGTATACATCTGAAGAGCACATGCAATCTATTTAGGTATTTTCAGTCGGTATTGCTGGGTAAAGGGTTAACATATTAATCTTTTGGAGTATTTCTTCCATTTATTTATCCTGTTAGTGAGTTTTATTGATTTCAGTGCTACTGTAGTGGTATTTGGTGTAATTTTACATATTTTAGATAAATCTGAAGAGGACATGCAATATATTTGGGCATTTTCAGTCAGTATTGCTGGGGAAACGGTTAGCATACTGTAGTCATCTTAGGAAGGGAAGAGGATGTGTAGCTCAGATTTTTGCCCGGAAATGTGATGTGGAGAAATCTCTGGAGAAGCGACAAAAGTTGTATGCTGCATTTATGGAGTTGGAGAAGGCCTATGACAGAATTGATAGAGAAGGTATGTGAAAAGTACCGGTACTGAGAATATACGGAGTAGATGGCAAGTTGCTGAAAGCAATGAAGAGCATGTATGAGGGTGCAAAGGTGTCAGTATGTGTGGATAATTAACAGAGCGAGTTCTTTACTCTGAATGTTGGGTTAAAGCAAGGGTGTGTGTGATGTCCCCATGGTTGTTCAATATACAGTGGAGCCCCCATTTTCGCTACACCGGTCTTCGTTGATTCAATTCTCGCACCACACACCAAATATTCCCAATTTCAATTCTCGCGCCATAAGCCTCAATTTTCGCATCAAAATCCCAGCCGAAACCGGAAAAAATTGCAAAAATAACGAAAAACTTGACATAAAACTAGAAAACAAACAAAAACAATAATTTTGTTTTAACATTACGAAAGAATCTGCCAGTAGCTTTCTGTTTAGAGACGAAATCCGAGTGAATCCGAGATCCGATCGTCAAATGCGCAAGATGCCGCCATCATTGTATGACATCATCACTAAGCAGACACTTGCAGTTTAGCTAGTATCTGTGTTGACAAAACAACCGTTTGCAAGCCTTTTTGTGCCTGAACCCCTTATCTCTCGCGTTTATTATAACCTCTAGTACATCTAGTGGTAGGGATGGTTGGCCTGGTGGTAGCAATGAAGGAATTTCATGCTCAAAACACAGAGCAAAGACCAGTCCATGTCGGACGAAAGCGATTGAAATGCCTAGCCTAGACGATGTTAGCCTAGGCTAGGCTAAATATGACAATGATTTATAATAAAATCTGTGTGGTAAGTAATCTTCTCATAATACGTATTTATATGTCTTTTCCTCATAATATGTATTTATTGGATGTATTTGGGGCGAAATGGGTACTTGATGGGTGGCTGGACGAATTTAGAACCTAGGCCTAGGCTAGGCCTAAAAATGTTCGCATGATAGAAACAATGCCCCAATCTACAGTATTTATGGTTAGGACTGTCATTTAGCCATGTCTACATTATTATTTACAATGCATAAGATTTGAGCCTAGGCTACTTGATGTAGCCTAGACAAAAAACATGTTTTCATAGCCTAACACTGGGAAAAAGTGCGGTAATTGTTTAGATATTGGACCTTTTTTTTCTAGTTATTAAAAACTTATTCTATGGTGTATTATATGATACAGTATAATGCATAAAATTTAATTTGTGTACAATAAAACATGTTTTCATAGGCAAAAAATAGAAAAAGACGCAAATTTTGGCATGAGCACGGAACCGATTGAATTTTTCCCATAAGAACAGTGCCCCGATCTTGGCTGTTTCAATCCTAGCTCTATTTCTGCGGAACCGATTAGCAGCTAGGATGGGGGCTCCACTGTATACTGGTACAGTATATGGATGGAGTCATGAAAGAAATACAAGGAAGAGCAGCGGATGTTGGTGTACCGCTGATAAGGGAAGGAAACGAGTGGAAGTTGCCTCAACAGTACAGTACCGGTACTACTGATGCTGACAACACAGTTCTGATGAGCGATAGTGAATGGGAGTTGCAGGGTCAGGTAAATATGTTTGGAACAGTGTGTGAAAAAAGGAATCTGGAGGTAAATGCTAGGAAGAGCAATATTATGGTCATTGAAAGGGGTGCAACCATAGAGTGTGAAGTGAGGTTGAACGGCTATGAAGAATGTCAGCTCATTTAAGTATTTGGGCAGTGTGTTGAGTAAAGATGTGAGTAGGCCTATGGATGAAGAAGTGTGGGAGAAAGTGTAACAGGGGAAGAGCGTTGAACTCTGAAAGCAGTAAGAAGAAATAGGGTGGTCAGCATGGAAGTAAAGAAGTCCTTGCATGACAGTGTGGTAATCCCGACATTGACTTACGGGAGGGAAGCACGGACGTTTCTGACTGGGATTGATCATTGATAATCATCGGTTATGCTAGTTGGAAAATTATTGGGGTAGAATGTAGAGTTCGGGTGTACCGCCAGCCTTGTTTACACTACGCGGAGCTGCGGCGAACGCTGGCCATCATGTTCCCGTCTATTTGACTGCTTTTGGATACAATAATAGGTTGAGGGGGTCACCCCCCCATGACATATTGTCATCATCATATATATTGCCAGCAGGAGGCAAATAACCGAAAAAACGCCTTCAAAATAGACGCGAACTAAAGGCTGGTTCACACATAGCCGAGTCGGTGTGCGAGTCCAACACGAGTGATGAAATTTTGCTATTCAGCAATGACTCATTGATACTCCTCAACACTCATATAGACTCGTGCTACGCTCGTGTATACTCTTTGTTTACTCGACACACTCGTGGGTACTCGCCACGGGGTCCAAAAATATCATGCATGCATGAAATTTTTGGGTCCCGTGGCGAGTACCCACGAGTGTGGCCTAAATACGTGTAGACTCGTGTACATACGTGTTAACTCGTGTTTGACTCTGAATAACTCTTCGTTATTCGTGTTGACTCGTGTAAACCCGTGTAACACTCTTTGGTGATTCGTCGCTTTTCGTCATCATTTCAAGGTTGACGAAGCAATACGTGTCTACACGCAACAACACGTATGTAACACACATGCAACACGTATCAACAAGAGTAGAAAGCACGAATGTGAGTGCCAAAATTTGGTGCCCCCATGATGCCAGAATTTACACGATTCAAATACGAGTGAAAACACGAGTAAACAAGAGTAAAAACGATCCACTGAGAAAAAAACATGAGTGTAACACGAAAAAGCAAGTGTCATTTGAAATACCGTTATTTAAAAAATGTAGGACGAATCAACGAGTTTACACGGATGTAACACGAGTCAACACGTGTGCAACAGAGATCCAACGAGAGTCAACGCGTTGTCTTTCGTGTTGATCCGTATAACAATCGTGTCGATCCGTGTAACAATCGCGTTGACTCGTGTTAGACTCGTCCATACTCTTTGTTTACGTGCCCTGGAATGTGGCCATTATTTTTCAAATTTTTGACACTCATGTTGGGTTCATGTTACACTCGTTTTGACTCTCAGTTACTCGTACAGACTCTTGCATGAACACGTGTTGACTCGTATTGACTCGAGTTAACTCGTGTTACACTCTCCTTGACTCGGGAGCAATTGCTACTCGCGGCCGACTCAGCCTCCAGCGACGGCGATAATCGACGAGTGTGACTCGTGTTGAACTCGCGCACCGATTCGGCTATGTGTGAACCAGCCTTTAACCATGATGATTGACATATGTAAACATGACGGCGGCGGTGTCGGCGTCGGACACTTGCGATAATGTTCCCGTCTATTTTGAATGCCATTGGATACAATAATATGTTGAGGGGGGGCTTTGCCCCCATGACGTGTTTTCATCATCATATATATTGCCAGTAGGGGGCAAACAACCAAAAAAATTGCCGCAAAGCCCTCCCCTCAACATATTATTGTATCCAATGGCAGTCAAAATAGATGGGAACATGATCGCAAGTGTCCACCGCCGCCGCCGCCGTCATGTTTACATGGTCGATCGCCGCAGTTACTGTAAGTTCGCGTTTATTTTGAGTTTTTGACGACCATTTTTTTGGTTTAGGCCTATTTGCCCCCTGCTGGCAAATTATATGATGATGACAATATGTCATAGGGGGTGTTTGCCCCCCTCAACATATTATCGTATCCAATGGCATTCAAAATGGACGGGAACATGATGGCAAGCTTCAGTCGCCGCTCTGCACAGTGTAAACAATGGTGGCGGTACGCCCGAACTTTACATTCTACCCGGCTAGGCCTATATTATAGGCTACAATAAATAAGTAGGCTAGGCTATTTTATCTATAGGCTATGCCTAGTCTAACATTATAATTTAACACCTTAAGAGCGGCCTATGCGGTTTATTTATATGTACCGCCCAGCGGGGTGTTTTTAGCCAAAATAGGGCTGTTTACGTGATCATTTTCATGCCTAAATAAGACCCAGAACGTAAAACTAGTATCTATCCCTGAAAGGGCATAAACAGAGCTTTCGAATGACACCATAACGATCCTTTTATGATGGCTAGTTTTCTTGCAATAACCGTGCAACGCGAGTGCAAAAAGCATGTAATTAGGCACTTTCCCCATACAATTCCGTATATAGCGAGTGAGAGAGGGAGGAGGGATGTGGGATTCGTGTCAGTAGGTTCGCCGCGGTGGTCTGGAGCAGTCATACGCTCGCTACTCTCCTGCCACCACTTGTCTCTCTCTCTCAGCAACATTACGTGCTGAAATTGCCACACGATATATGTCGAGCACCGCCAGATAGTCCAGCTTTATTTAACTCGACTTATGTTGCTCGCCGCTAATTAAGGGTTAAGGTAGCATTCAAGTTGACTACAGCAGGACTTACCCTTGACCAGGTATAGGCTATCCTAGTGATTACTAAGCCTATACCCCTTTGAAAGAACATTAGCCTAGCCTAACCTAACAACCTTACCTAACCTATTATAGTAGGCTATTATGGGTGGGGGCTGCCGCCCCCACACCCCGATTTTTTGGTGTATTTGTCTATTTTGTCTGTGAAGTGGGAATTTTTTCAATTTGTCGATAACGAAAATCCTCCATGCGGACTATAGCCTATAGAGAAAAATATGGCGAATCTATTGTTGCCTATTATCTCTAATAAATTGTTTCTCATAATGCTGCAGTAGTGTCGTTTAAAATACCAACCATTTAATTGTGTGCCTTTAAAAATGACCTAAATTAGGCTACAGGCTACTGGAAGATTAGAAGAATCTTTAAGAAAGACTAGGTTAGGGTTATTGTCGTGCCAAAGCTAGATTATAGCCTAAATATAAAAGGAAGTGAATAAAATGAAATATGCCGAAAAAAATCGCCGTCAAAATAGACGCGAAGTTAACCGCGGCGATCGCCCTATGTAAACATGACGACCGTACACCCGGTAACTACATCCATCCCATTAAAAGTTACTGTGGGACACAAAATATGTTGAGGGGGTCTCTGCGGCTCTGCCCCCCCACGTCGGCCCGTCACGTATTATGATGTACGGTAAGTCATCATCATCTGTGCTAATTCATAGGATCCCCAATTAAGGACAAAGTCAATCAACAGACGAAATAAGCTCCCAAATTACAATAACATAGCGGCCCGCCGTTTATGGCCGACTTTTTACATGTCATTTTAAATGTTACTTTCCTGCCCTGGTCTAGGCCTAATAGATTTTTCCAAAGAATCAAACTTAAATTAAAAGGAAGTAGCCAAGCCTACAGTTTATAGGAAGGCTATTCCAACATGCATTCCAGAACTTAGGCTAGCCTCGGCCTAGGCTATATGAAAATTTGTGGGTGGTCTGCCAAAAAAGAATCACTAGGCCTATTAGGCTATGGGTAGGCTAGTATGGGGTGCATTTTGCAAATCTTCTGAACTCTTAGGCCTAGGCTAGGCTAAATTAAAATTCACAAAATCTGAGTAAAACCAGCACTAGAATTTGGTCTTGTCTTGTCTTGAGGGTTAAGGGCAACCTCAGGCGAATACTCGCCCGCTCCGGCCCTACCATAGTTGCGGAGATCCTATGTCACAATTAAATCAGTTTATAGTTAAGGTTAAAATTCACCACCGTGTCACTTTCACTCTAGGTCATTCGTAGAACCGTAACACTGTAAAGGCAACAACCCAATAGCAGGTCATCAGGTGGCGAACCAGAGACCTACAAACCGCGGTACTAGGGCCAGAGCAATGTCTTGAAGCGAGGTGCCCTTATCAACCAACCCCAGACAATCCAGTAGGAGCTGTCGGAAGGAATCCATCTTTGAAGCCAGAAAGGGACGCCCATCCACATGCTAAGTGACGGGACGAGGCGAGGCTTAGGAGGCATATGTAGGACGACCAGATGTAGGATGTGGAGGGGAAGAGGTACCGTACGACGATACATGGGATGCGGAAACTGCGGAGGGAAGAGCTCGTCAAAGTCATACGGTTCCTCAGGACCTCAACAATAACCGGGTGACGGCCGGTGCGGGCAATGGTCGATCGTCGTAGTTAATATAAGTTCGCGTCTATTTTGACGGCAATTTTGTTTGTAGTTAGGCTAGGCCTAGGCTATTTGCCCCCTGCTGGCAATATATATGATGATGACAATATGTCATGGGGGGTGATTGACCCCCTCAACATATTATTGTATCCAACGATCTCTAACCTCTGTATCTCAAAAAGGGCTACAGCAAATTGGCTGTAAATTTCCACATCTAGGCTATTCCTTGACAGATTTGCCAGTTCACAATGAAACCTATTGCTAACTTCCTTGTTCTTCAGCAGCCTCGGCGTTGGACGCTTGGGATAATGTTCCCGTCTATTTTGAATGCCATTGGATACAATAATATGTTGAAAGCCCCCCCTCACCCCCCCATGACATGTTATCATCATCATATATTATATTGCCAGTAGGGGGCAAACAACCAAAAAAATTGCCGCAAAGCCCTTCCCTAAACATATTATTGTATCCAATGGCAGTCAAAATAGACGGAACATGATCGCAAGCGACCACCGCCGCCGCCGCCGTCATGTTTACATGGTCGATCGCCGCAGTTTGGTTAGGCCTATTTGCCCCCTGCTGGCAAATTATATGATGATGACAATATGTCATGGGGGTATTTGCCCCCCTCAACATATTATTGTATCCAACGGCATTCAAAATGGACGTGAACATGATGGCAAGATTTCGTCGCCGCTCTGCGTAGTGTAAACATTGGTGGCGGTACGCCCGAACTCTACATTCTGCCCGGCTAGGCCTATATTATAGGCTACAATAAATGAGTAGGCTAAGCTATTTTATCTATAGGCTAGGTCTAGTCTAATATTACAATTTAAGGTAGCATTCAAGGAGACTACAGCAGGACTTACCTTTGACCGGGTATAGGCTATCCTAGTGTTTACTAGGCCTATACCCCTTTGAAAGGACAATAGCCTAGCCTAACCTAACAACCTTACCTAACCTATCATAGTAGGCTATTATGGGTGGGGCCCCCCACACCCCGATTTTTGGTGTATTTGTCTATTTTGCCCCCTGCTGGCAATATGACGATGACATGACAAGTTTTAATTCCTCTTTCTATGTTATTCCCCTTCTGTTCTTATTCTGTCTCATTCGGTTGTCCTCCGGACGGCCTATATCATATGCCACCCTGGCCTGGCTAGGTTATTAGCTCCTGACCTGATTTGTGTCGGTCGCTGATGCGGTCGAGCTGACTCGATTTCCCTCGATGTGTGTATTTTTTGTGCATTTCGGTGCGATATATTTTTTCCATAGACCTGATCTCTCATTCTTCGCTTTTGATCACTTCTTAACCTCTCCGCGGCGCACAGGGGGTTTTCTACAGGGTAAGACTGTGCGCACCTATGATGATTTTGGGACCTATTGCCAATTTCGATAAAAAGTACATCATCGTGTAGGGAATGTTTGCGTGCATCGGCCCATATATATTTGACCCCCCAAAAAATGTCTGGGGGGGGTAGGGGAACGGTCCGTAGTTGAAAAATGTGGAGCGAATGGCACCGCGCGGCTAGAATGTCATCGAGCGGCGAGATTTCCCTGCCGAATATTTACGCGCGCAGGGGATAGAAGGAGAGGGAGGAGGGGGTGGGTTACCGCGTATTATCACGTATATCTCCTTTTTCGAGCCCTTTTAGGCTATTTAGAGTATGTATACGTGTGTAGGGCACCCATATAACAATGAATATGCCTCATAGTGACCAAAAATTGCAATAAAACAGGGAATTATAAGAGAATATTTAGGCGGGAATGAAGATGTGTTGGAGGTTTGGCGGCAATTTATGAGCTGAGAGTGTGGTTTACGCCATACATATCACGTATATCTTGTACGTAGAGCACTGTCACGCTATAATACAGACTTGTACGTATGTATACGTGCCATATAAAAAAAAATATCCCGCATAAAAACAATTTCATGCGATATTTACGCACATTATCAATGAGTTTCTATGCGTGAACCAAGGTGTGAGTGAGTTGTGGTGGGAATGAAAGGGGGAGAGGGTGTGTTACGCCATAAATATCACGTCAATCTTGTATTTAGAGCACTCTCATGCTATAATAAAGACGTGTACATATGTAGGCGTCCCATATAACAAGGAATATACCGCATATAGCCCAATTGATGCGATATTTACGCAAATTGTGAATGTGTTTCTAGCAGACGGAAGCCTGAAAGGGGGGGTTGGGGGTGGGTGGGTGGGTGGGAGGGAGGCATGCAGGGGTGCAGTGAGTGAGTGAGTCGTGGAGAGATGGAAGTCAGGCAGATCTCTAGATAGATAACCAGCTTAGTGATAATTGTGGAGGCGCCCCAGGCGTATTGATGTTTGGTATTTTGACCCTTATGTCTACCAGATGGCTGGTGTTCGTTGCCATCAACAGGTCTACAATAACATGAGTCAGGAATGGAGAGAGAGAGAGAGAGAGAGAGAGAGAGAGAGAGAGAGAGAGAGAAACTGAGACATGCGTATGTCGTACATATAAATGGACTTCAGAATTGCATTTTTATGCAAGCAGACATTGCATTTTAGACACATGTGAAGTACCACAGAAACATGTAGGCCATTGACTGTAAATAAAGTACTATATTTATAGACCACCAGCGACGGTGCTGAGTCAACACAGGCAGATTGCCTGTTGTGATAGAGGGCTAAATATAGACTGGTGTCTCCTTACACCTGCGAAAGGGTAGATTGCCACCAGAGAAACGTTTACTTATTTATTTCGAAGTAATATGCAATCTAAATGTATATTCGAGACCTACTGCAATTATTTGTATGACAGTCATGACTATGTATAATCCAATATACGCGCGTAGGCGAGACATAAGAAAGCTGGTTGAGCAATTTTCGACACCCACACAGTTATTATTCATTTTTATTTACAATATTATACAATACAAATGTATTTGTGAAGAGTATTTTATCCATTATTGTATTTATACCAATTTTGTTCCCAGACAGAGCTGCTGTAGCTGGAGAATCAAGGAGCGGCAAGGGTCACCTCGTGACCGCCTGACCGTGTGAAAATGAGTGGAGTCACACTGAGAGGGGCAATTTTGCTGAGTGTTTGGGCAATTTTTGACAGAATAAAGTTATATAATTACTAATTCTTGACAGAGACAAACTATTATAAACCTTGGCATGATATAATTGATAATCCCATCAATTTACAAACGTAAATTGGTGGGATAATTCATTTTTTTTTGTATATTGTCATTTCGATTGTAGACACGAAGTTTTGAGTGATATTTGGTATGAGCTCCTGTGGCATGGTTGGTAAGGTCGCGGACTGGAAAACTCAAAGTGTCGTAGGGTAGTGGGATCGAATCCAGGAGGGGGTTATGGGGAAGGTTTTATATTGTCTAGAAAATTTTTTATAAATTTTTTTTTTTACAAGATCATGCCATTGTATTCAAACAATATGAAATATTCATAGAATATATCATATTGTAAGAATACAATGACATGACCTTGTTTTCTTTTTTTCTTTTTTTATTGTTTTATTTTATTATCATAGTAGGTTTGACATGATTTATTGAAACATATTTATTTTTGTACAATTCATTTGAGGTAAGAAAATAATTATATACACATTACTTAGGCTAATAACAAACATATATATTGATATACTAAAAAAATAAGGCATATTACATGTAAATCTTTGAAACTTATAAACTAAATAATGAAACATACAATTATATAATGTAAAAGCTATATCACAGGGACATCTTTGGAACTTATACATTATATAATATATATGTTACATTATGAGGTAGCGTGATCAATTAGGTCAGGTCAGGTAAGGTAGGGCGCGAGTCCAGGGCAGGGCAGGGCAGGAGGCGAGTCCAGGGCAGGGCACGGGGCGAGTCCAGGGCAGGGCAGGGCAGGGCAGGGGCCGACACTCAGTAGTTCTTGAAGGTGTGGTAGTCCCTGAAGCAGTCACCCAGGCAGAGTGCAACTTTGCACTCGGCGCACATTGAGGTGACTCTTTTGGTCACATGGGGTTTCCTCACACTGGAGCTGCAGACGGTGCACTGCACCTGCCTGTGACGAGTGCCAATCAGCTCGGTGTTGGTTGTGTAGTGTCTTTCGACACCCAGCTGGATGCGGTCAGGAACGTGATCCCCACGCCATGCCGTACGTCTGTGAGTGGTGGTGGCATACTTCTCCAGGAGTTGGTAGGAGACGTTGTACACGAACTCCCGGAATTTCAGCTTCTGGTTTGGGGCCATATCCTTCTTCACCAACCACAAGTTGTAGGCGTTCAGCATCGTTATGTCAACTAGGTGGAGGAAGAGCTTGTGATACCACTTCACAGTCTTCCTCAGACACTCAACACCTGACAGCTGACAGTCAGACTTGTCCACCAGGCGCATGTTTTTGGTGTAGTCCACTACCATGTCGGGCTTGTAGATTGTCTTCCTGGTTCGGTAGTGGATTTTGCCAGAATCCACCTGGGCACCTGTGTGGACGGTGGAAAGCAGGTGGACGTCTCGCTTATCCTTCCACTTCAGGGCTATCAGTTTCCCACACTTCTCGAGCTGCTTGTATTTCTGCCCCTTTCGTCACCTTCTTCGCACATGCCTCTCGCGGTGTTCCTGGGCCAGGTCGTCTTCTGAAGGTGTGTCACTGGAGGAGGCATCTGTGAGAGGAATGACATCACCTGTGAACTTTGGCATAAACTTTCTTGTCTTTCTGACAGTCCCACATGACCCCGTTTGGTTGTCATAAAGAAACTGGCAGAGAGCAGGAGAAGTATACCAGTTGTCAGTGTAGATGATGTGGCCTTTGCCCAGGTAAGGTGCCAACATTTTCCTGACGATGGCACCTGACATGCCCATGGGGTCATTGGCAGCGGCTTTCGGTATGTCAATGTCAGTGCCTGTATACACGATCATGTCAAGCACTATTCCAGTTTCACAGTCGCACAACACGAAGAGCTTGATTCCGAACCTATATATACTGCTTGGGATATACTGCTTGAAAACAAGAAGTCCTTTGAAGAGCACGAGCGACTCATCAATCACCAAATTGAGGAAGGGGTAAAAGTATTTCCTATACCTCTCCAACAACATGGTGAACACCTCTCGAACTTTCCATATCCTGTCAATCCTGTTAGGATTTTCGTTGTCTGCAAAGTGCATAAATCTTAGCAGCAACAAAAATCTGTCACGAGTCATGAACTTATTGAAAGTTGGGGTGGCGATGAGAGGGTCGTGCTTCCAGTAGTGTTGCAACACATGCTTCTTGATCAGAGGCATGAGGAACAACAAGGCAAAGAACGTCAGAAATTCTGCCACAGTCGTATCCACCCAGCCTCGTATTCTCGCTTTTGGAGAAAGGACGTCCAATCTGCCAAACACACCTGTAGTAGGCGTTTGTTTGGGCAACGATGTACGTCATTACCTCCATGTCGAAAAAAGCGAGGAAGAAGGCGCTTTCGTTCGCTTGATCATCACAGGGCCAGTTGTCAGTTGTTCCTGACGTCCCAGGATTGAACTGGGGCACGTCAGGTACAAAATTGACCCCGTCAGACCAATCGAACGAAGGCATGCCAGGGATCGGAATGTCGTCTGCGTCTTCTTCTGCGTCTGAAATATCGCTTCCATGGTCGCGATACAGCACTTCATCATCATTACCCTCCTCTTCACTCGACAGACGATGCCCTTCCTCGTTTTCGTCACCGACGTCGGACTCACTCCCACTGTCCACTCCCAAATCCCCCCACCCTTGGTCCCGTGCTAGGGCTTCGTCGTCGAAACCCGGGCTGCCAATGTCCTGCGAATCACCATCAAACAGCAGGGCGGCATACTTAGATGGTGTAAGAGTTTTCCGGGTCACTTTGGCACGTGCGGGAGTCTTATGGACAGGGACAGCAGAGGTGGTGGCAGGGGCGGCGGCAGGGGCGGCGGCGGCGGCAGGGGCGGCGGCGGCAGGGGCAGCAGTGGTGCGTGGCCTTGATGGCAAGATGATGGTGGTGCCTGTCGCCCTTCTCTCTGTTCCTTGGGCAGGGGCGGCAGGGGCGGCAGGGGCAGCAGGGGCGGCAGGGGCGGCAGGGGCGGCAGGGACACCAGGGCCAGCAGTCGCTTTCCCAGTCGCTTTCCCTCTCCCTTTCCCCTTCCCCTTCCCTGTTCCTTGGGCAGGGGCGGCAGGGGCGGCAGGGGCGGCAGGGGCAGCAGGGGCGGCAGGGGCGGCAGGGGCAGCAGGGCCGGCAGGGACACCAGGGCCAGCAGTCGCTTTCCCAGTCACTTTCCCTCTCCCTTTCCCCTTCCCCTTCCCTGTTCCTTGGGCAGGGGCGGCAGGGGCGGCAGGGGCAGCAGGGGCGGCAGGGGCGGCAGGGGCGGCAGGGGCGGCAGGGGCAGCTGGGCCAGGGGCGGCTGGTGGTGGTGGTGGTGGTAGGGGCACTGTGGCTGGCGTACGGGTTCTCTTCCCTACGCCCGTGCCTTTCATTTTTCCTGCCCCCGCAGGTAATGCAGCCCTAGGGCGGCCTCCTGCGTCGCTGGTACCGGTGGCAGGGGTGGCAGGGGTGGCAGTGGTGGTGGTAGTGGTTGTTGCAGTGGCCTGGGTCGTGGTGGCAGTGTCCCGAAAGACCAATGACCTCTGTGCCATTGCCCTGCTTGCACGTGTTTTACGTGCTTTTGGTGCTGGTGATTCGTCCTCTGAGCTGTAGGGCGTGTCGTACTGGTAGCTAGGGTCTTTGGCAGCCACCCTCTGCCTTCCACGGCGGCTAACACCACCAGAAGGAGGGCTGGTTGTGTCATCAGGGAGCGAGCGTGAGGGACGTGTAGGCTCCATGACTAGTGCGTGGTTACTGGCGCGGTGGTGCTTGCACGAGTGCGGGGCGAGCGTTTGGCGGGGTGGTATCGAGAGTTGACATGTAGTACAATACCCACACCAATTTTCAGCCGCCTGGCTATAAACGCGCGGTTTTGGTACGTGTTCAAAGTCTCTGCTCTTAAGAGTCTACCCGCAGTGCGCCGGGGGAACTCTTAAGAGTCTCCCCGCAGCTCCCGGGTTAATTGGTACTGTGCTGAAGTGTAGCAGTTCTTGCCTTATCTTTCGGCTCTACCCTATAAGAGTTCTGCTGTGGAACTCATGTGGTGCGGCTGAATTGGTGAAATGGCGAGAAATGTCTGCGTATCTTCACCGTCCTAGATTTGTTCACCTGCCCTTCCCTACCTATCATGTCTTGATTGGTTGTCCATCTTGATCTAATTCTTCAGGCCAGCCCTATTAGTGTATTTTGGGGGAACTCAGTGGTATGGTTAAACTATTTTTAATATATATTTGTTTAAATATGTAAGATATGCAATACATTATGTAAAATATATTGTTTTTACTTTATACCTATACATATAATTGTCATTATTAAGGAAATTCCATTGAGTATTTACATCGCTAGGCCTAGCTTCCTTATTTCTATTAATTTCCTCCAGTTCACAATGAAACCTATTGCTAACTTCCTTGTTCTTCAGCAGCCGCGGCGGTGTCGGCGTTGGACGGTTGGGATAATGTTCCCGTCTATTTTGAATGCCATTGGATACAATAATATGTTGAAAGCCCCCCCTCACCCCCCCCCCCCCCATGACATGTTATCATCTATCCTATATTATATTGCCAGTAGGGGGCAAACAACCAAAACAATTGCCGCAAAGCCCTTCCCTCAACCTATTATTGTATCCAATGGCAGTCAAAATAGACGGAACATGATCGCAAGCGTCCACCGCCGCCGCCGCCGTCATGTTTACATGGTTGATCGCCACAGTTTGGTTAGGCCTATTTGCCCCCTGCTGGCAAATTATATGATGATGACAATATGTCATGGGGGTGTTTGCCCCCCTCAACATATTATTGTATCCAACGGCATTCAAAATGGACGGGAACATGATGGCAAGCTTTCGTCGCCGCTCTGTGTAGTGTAAACATTGGTGGCGGTACGCCCGAACTCTACATTCTCCCCGGCTAGGCCTATATTATAGGCTACAATAAATGAGTAGGCTAAGCTATTTTATCTATAGGCTAGGCCTAGTCTAATATTACAATTTAAGGTAGCATTCAAGGAGACTAAAGCAGGACTTACCTTTGACCGGGTATAGGCTATCCTAGTGTTTACTAGGCCTATACCCCTTTGAAAGAACATTAGCCTAGCCTAACCTAACAACCTTACCTAACCTATCATAGTAGGCTATTATGGGTGGGGGCTTCCGCCCCCACAAGGCAATCCTAGTGTTTACTAGGCCTATACCCCTTTGAAAGGACATTAGCCTAGCCTAACCTAACAACCTTACCTAACCAATCATAGTAGGCTATTATGGGTGGGGGCTGCCACCCCCACACCCTATTTTTGGTGTATTTGTCTATTTTGCCCCCTGCTGGCAATATGACGATGACATGACATGGGGGGTGGCAAAGCCACCCCTCAACATATTATTGTATCCATTGGCATTCAAAATAGACGGGAACATGATTGCAGACGTCCGCCGCCTCCGTCATGTTTACATTTGTCGATCGGCGTTGTTAACTTCGCGTCTATTTTGACGGAGATTTATTTTGGTTATTTGGCCCCTGCTGGAAATATATATTATGATGACAATATGTCATGGGGAGGTGAAGGGAGGCAAAGCCCAACCACAACATATTATTGTATCCAAAGGCAGTCTAAATAGACAGGAAAAGGATGGCAAGCGTCCGACGCCACTACACGTACGCGTAGTGTAAACAAGGCTGGCGATACACCCGGTAACTACATCCTACCCCGCTAATGTCCTTTCAAAGGGGTAGCCTATAAATTAGTAAACACTAGGATAGCCTATACAACGCAACTCTTGCCGATAGGCCTAGCCTAAAGGCTAACCTATTCAAAGGTGTCTATTTTGACGGCAATTTTTTCGGTTATTTGCCCCCTGCTGGCAATATATATGATGGTGAAAATATGTCATGGGGGGGGGCAACGCCCCCCTCAACATATTATTGTATCCAATGTCATTCAAAATAGACAGGAACTTTATTGCAAACGTCCGACACCTCCCCCGCCACCGCCATGTTTACATGTGTCGATCGCCGTGGTTAAGTTCGCGTCTATTTTGACGGCGATTTTTTTCGGTTATTTGCCCCCTGCTGGCAATATATAAGATGATAACAATATGTCATGAGGGGGGAGCCTCAACAATGACCTCTAACCTCTGTATCTCAAATAGGGCTAGAGCAAATTGGCTGCAAATTTCCACATCTAGGCTATTCCTTGACTGACTCTTCCCAAATGGTAGACATATTAGCTTGATCACTCTAGGCCTAGTTGTTTTTTAGTTACAGAGGTTATAGCCTAGGTCATGATGTCTTGCCTACTTACAGCGAATAGACTAGGCCTATTGTAGATTGGTAAAATATTTGCTTAATAGGCCTAGGCTATGTTGGCTGTGCAATTGTCTCGATTTGACTATTTTTACCTAATTAGGCCTAAAGCAGCCTCAGTCTATTCCCAACCCACAAACAGTATCCCATGTTAAGCCCTAGGCTAGGCCTAGGCCTAATCCCACTCTCAATCAAAATTCGAACTGATAAATTCGTACCTACCGGTAGCGCTGCCTAGGCTAGGCCTATATTTTTCGTGAATAGATATAGAAAATGGTTTAAAGGAAAGAGCATCCTATATTATGTTCAAATAATATGTAATAGCACTGTGTATGGTTGTATTAAATTTAAATAGTGATAGATGTGTATATTAATGGGATAAATACTCCGAAGTTCGCATACGTTCAGAAAATTATAGTCCAACACTGTTGGCAGATACTAATCAATCCCATTATCATTATATCATAATGGATTTTACTCATTTGCATAATTTCAAATACCTAGGACATTAATATAATATTTTCCTATCTTTTTTGTAGTGATATTTGTCTGATTTAGTGGTATATTGGTGTCTGTCTTGGGTTATAATGCATTGTGAAAGTTACTTCTGCATCTCTGACTTGGTAACAGTTCGGTATGGGCCGGCTTAAGTACCCCTGCTTTCTTTGAGTACTACACGGCAAGAGAAGCTTTCGGTTCTGTCATTACTGTTAAAGGTAAACAGCAACTGCTAAATTCGACATGTTCAAATAATATGTAATAGCATTGTCTATGGTTGTATTAGACAACAATCGTGATAGGTTTCTATTTTATGTGGATAAATAGTATTAAGCTGAATAA
This sequence comes from Paralithodes platypus, assembly GCA_032716605.1. NCBI lineage: Eukaryota > Metazoa > Arthropoda > Malacostraca > Decapoda > Lithodidae > Paralithodes > Paralithodes platypus. Next base: position 27,684,886 of record CM064524.1, on the reverse strand, counting down.
GCTAAATACCGAAAGTTCACTAGAGTGGTTGTTGATACATTTGCTAGATGAGGGAGGAGGGAGGTAGGAAGGAAGGGCTAGGCAGTGTTGCCAGTTGTATCGCTACATATTACCGCTAGATGTAGAGCTATTTACTTCAATTTAGAAGCCATTTTTTCATATCTAGAGAGATTTACTAGGGATAATTTAAAAATTTCAGACATTCTAGTCATATTACATTGTAAAATTTGCAAAACAAACAAACCAAAACTCTTTAGAAATTGCAGCATTATTCTAACATTGTTTGACTATGTAGCAACATGCTAGCGACTTTTGAGAAAGGATCTAGCGGTATTTTGTGGAGACATACTGGGAGGGTGGGAGGGAGGTGGTGGTTGCAGTGTTGCCAGTTGTAAAGCTACATATTACCGCTAAATGTAGAGCTATTTACTTCAATCTAGCAGCCATTTCTTTTATATCCAGAGACATTTACTAGGGATAATTTTGAAAATTTCAGACATTCTAGTCATACTACATTGTAAAATTTGCAAAACAAACCAACCAAAACTCTTTAGAAATTGCAGCATTATCCTAACATTGTTTGGCTATGTAGCAACATGCTAGCGACTTTTGAGAAAGGATCGAGCGGTATTTCGTGGTAACACTTTAGGAGGGTTAAAATACGAGTCACACGGGCAATTGCCAAAACTTTAAAGGTCTATATCATTGTTATTAAACTAAGCATTTGGCAAAGGGAGGAAATGTTAAAAACCTTAGCCAATACTCTGTCATTCACCAAAAATAAATTTGAATTTATCATTATTATTTGGTAGGGTAGGTATGTATAGGTGGGTTGGCTAAATAATTGCTGGAATTCGTAGGGACTCAAACTGTTTTGAGAGAGTTAAATAATAAAAAAATTATAGATCTGAATAATAAAGAGATTATGTTATTTAGCAAAACTGGGGGATGCGTGGAAGCCTATAGACTGTAGACGGTAAACTTTGTGTGGGTAGCGAATGCGGTTTTAAAGTAATTTAAGAATAGACAATTTTCAATGCTGCGGCCAAACTATTCCACCCATTTATAATTTTTTGGTATCAAAACGTTCGGAATCACGAGCCTCACCCAACTACGCAAGCATGGCTTTGATCATCGGCGTAGTTTTCAAGATGTGGAATTTTAAGTGGAATTAGAATTTTTTTCAAGATTGCCGGAAAAAAACCCACGTGCAAAAGCAAAACCTTCTCTATAAAATTTGCGGAGCATTAGTAGGGGAGTGCGTATGCCAAAGCCCAGTCGTTTCCTGTGAGTGGGAGAGACGGTATTTAGGCGTCAAGTTTTTCGGGAAATCGCCTGCCACGGACCTGTTTGGCCACCATGCCGTATGTTTAGCATATCAAAAGTTGCCCAATACAAAAAACGCACCTCTTGTGAAAGTTTGATCCCGATCCAAAAAGCGGTTCTGGAGTTATTGCGTCGAAACCGGCGCGTAAGAAGAATTTGAATGAAAACCCAGGTTTAATGATTACAATAGGGGTTCCCCGTAGGGGACGAACCCTAATAATAAATACTTTATAATAATAATAATCGTCTGGTTACTTATATAGCATCTCTTCCTTCGAGGATTCACAAGCACTTGACATTCTTTAATCAACCAGAGACCATTCCCCATCTCCCTTGCTCAGGGGGAGACGGTTACTGTCGAATATAACTCAGATTTTTTTTTTTTTTTTTAACCTGAGAGAGGATTGAACACATGACTGCTGGGATGGTAAGCAGAGACGCTATCAACTGAGCCAGCAGGACGGCTGGCCAAAGTAAAAACATTTGAAAAATAATGGGGTTAAGCATGCTGGAGAAGGGTTCCCCCAAAAAAATAACTCTCCTTTATAAGCAGTAAGAATTGTTTTCCTTATTCACAAAATAGCAAATAGAGGTGTTTCGTAAATATATTATGTTATAGGTATTATAAGAGGGTTTATATATATATATATATATATATATATATATATATATATATATATATATATATATATATATTCATCATCATCAGCCTGAGTTAGTCCACTGCAGGACACAGGCCTCTCTCAATCGTTTCCACTCCGACCGGTCAGATGCCAGTCTATTCCATCCCACCCCAGTAAACTTTCGGATCTCATCTCTCCATCTGGTTCTCTGTCTTCCCCTTCCTCTACCTCCATCCCTAGGTTCCCATTCTGTTGCTCTAGTTGTCCATATGTTATCATATCGTCTAAATATATGACCTGCCCAAGACCATTTCCTCTTTTCTTTTATAGTACTGAGAATATCTTCTATTTTTCTTTGTTCTCTTATCCATGAGGCTCCCTTCTTATCTCTCCAAGTTATGCCTAACATTATCCTCTCCATTCCTCTTTGGGTACTCCTAAGTTTACGCTATATATATATATATATATATATATATATATATGGTAGGTGTGGTAGAGTGGTCATGCCACTGGACTGGTAATCCAATGGTCCCGGGCTCGAATCCCGATGTATGAATGGGAAGATATTATTGGGATGGAATTTGTTCTGTACCTAGTATCAGTGCATTACCACAAAGCCCACCGAAACACCCAAAAATACCCTTATTGTTTCCTGATTAAATAGCATTGTATGAATATTCCCATATTCAAAATATGCTACAGGGGGGCAATGCTTAGTGAGTTCATTGTTCAATAGATGACGTTCTGAGAGTGAGGGTCCGAGACAGTGAAGCACTGGAGCGAAGCAGCTTCAGAGATGTGGCTGCTTCGAGCCTGGGTGGGCAACCGTGCATCTTGCAAGACAAGATATCGAGGGCTGATTGTATCCCAAAGTGCTTCACATGTTTCATTCCCTAGACTGGAACGAGACCTCACGGACTTCGCCGTTCAATGTACGGTTAAATGTACAGTCAGAAACTGCAATTTCTGAGACAATTTGATAGGGCCCGGACATGTGGAGCGCATCGTTTCTGGACGACAGCCCACTTTAACTATCACAAGGCCGCATACCTATGATACCACGTTTGGAACCAATAGATGCTTCACTCAATCTGCCATGTATAATTATAATGCTGCTGCTATGCTATGATCCAACTTGGTTGAGCCCGAGAACTTTCAGTCTTCTACTGTACTTCTCACTTCTCGACTTGTTCTTCCTCTGTCCAATTACTCTTCTTTCCTATTTTACTCTAGCCATCTGGTCTGGCTATGATACGCATTCATATATTTGTGGATATACAAATTACAAAAATACCTTTATTACATTCCCTTACGTATCTACAGTAAATAAGGACACGAATATTACCACAGGTTTTAAGAAAATAAACATGAAAATAAATACTTCCAAATTGCTGCACCACGAGAATGGCTCGGGTTCCAACCTTAAACGTTTCATTGGCTGTTGCGAAATTTGGTAGTTTAGGTTCGCTCTCTTGTCCCCCTGTCTTAATTTCCATGTTCCAAGTGACCACGTTATGCATATTTGTATTTATTTTGAAGAGGAGGATGTTCAGTATTCCAGTGTAAATGTTTACCTTGCATTGGTGTGTAATAAACAGTTGTTGTGTAAAGTAACGATGGCAATTATGACGTGAATTGCTAGATACGATTATTCGAATGTGCGTTTGTGTGTGTATATAAGTGAACCGATGTGTGTTATAATAGACTTAATGCTCTAAGTAGGTGGCAAACACTGAAAACAGAAGTGCCTGCTTCATATCATGACAACACAACGAACTATGCAATGTAATATTACATGCTATCATCTGGTTATGAAATTCAGGTGTGAAACGGCAATGAGTTATCAGTAGTAATATATGGGGGTATTATGTAATACCACACAAAGTTATCAGTAGTAATATATGGGGGTATTATGTAATACCACACAAAGTTATCAGTAGTAATATATGGGGGTATTATGTAATACCACACAAAGTTATCAGTAGTAATATATGGGGGTATTATGTAATACCACACAAAGTTATCAGTAGTAATATATTGGGGTATTATGTAATACCACACAAAGTTATCAGTAGTAATATATGGGGGTATTATGTAATACCACACAAAGTTATCAGTAGTAATATATTGGGGTATTATGTAATACCACACAAAGTTATCAGTAGTAATATATGGGGGTATTATGTAATACCACACAAAGTTAAGCTTCGGACGCTGATAGGTTTATATATTCGGTATTCATTTAGTAAAACATGTATATACCACTCTAAAGGGTAAAGACTATATAAGCATCGCATCGTGATATTACGCTTAGCAATGGCTATACAGTAGATACCTTTTCGATGTTAGTATTAGTGTTAGTATTAGTTAGTATATCTGATATATTGCAATGTTTACACAGTGCAATAATGATTATTGCATGATATAACATGGATGAATTATAGGTGAGTACCGGTATGATTTAATAGTAACTACTATGGATAACGTTTGATGAATCTCTCTCTCTCTCTCTCTCACAACGAAAGCCTGTCCATTCACTGCGGTTTGATAGTATTTCTTTACATTCTTAATTATCTAATAGCTATCCGTGTTTAATGTAGATACAGGAGGGAATAACAAACAATGGTATTTTTGTCATTTTTATATCAGATTCTGTAGTATGAATAGTATCGTAGCATAACAACAACATAATAATTTTACATGACAGACTGAGTGAAGCATCTATTGGTTCAAAACGTGTGTTTGTACGTGTGCGGGCTTGTGATAGTTAAAGTGGGCTGTCGTTCAGAAATAATACGCTTCCAATGTCCGGGCCCTATCCAGGTGTCTCAGAAACTGCGGTTTCTGACAGTACAGTCCTTCAGCCTATGCCCGAGAGGGAGTAGTTGGAATATAGAAGACAAAGACAAAAAACCAATATAATTATATACAGTATATATATATATATATATATGCAGTATATATATATATATATATATATATATATATATATATATATATATACAGTATATATATATGGGGAGATTGTAGGCACCAATCGATCAGGGCTAGACCCAGGTGAGGTTATAGGCATGTGATAAAGAGTCGCTGGAACTCCTGTTTCACTTGCTTGGCCTCTCTTACTGATTTTCTTTGTTCCTCATTTACACTGAGAGCAATCCAGCTAGCTCTCACAAACACCTCCTCCTCCTATCCACTTCACTACACTAAACATGCACACCACACTTCATTCTTCCACAACAAAATTTAAAAACAAAAATAATGATGAATTGTAGCCCAGCCTCGGAGTCCCCAGGGGGGGGGGGGACCATAAATGCCCCCTCACCCGACCGACCATCCCCTGACGACCCCACACAATCACCTGGACCTCGGCCTGTTACTCTTTCTATTAATTTCTGCAACATTCGCGGACTTTCCTCTAACTTTCACTCTGTTGAGCACCATCTCTCCTCCTACAAACCTGATCTTCTCTTCCTCACCGAAACTCAGGTGTCTGTAACAACATCCAGCAACCCCTTCTCTGTATCCTCCTACTTTCTCTATCCTAGTTTCGAAGCCAAAGGTGGATGTTGTGCATATTTTTTTTTTTTTTTTTCTATGTGATTGAGGGAGGCAAAAGGCATAACTGCCTATAGCGAGTGCCTCCCCCATAGTTGAAAGAGTGACAGGGCCAAAATCAAGGGACGTTCGAGCCAAATTGCCTGGACACACGGAGTTTGAAGCAATTTAAGTCATAGGAAGAGGGAAAGACTGACTCTGGGAGAGAGTTCCAGAGCTCAGATGTTGAGTAGAAGAAAGTTTGAGAGTAACGTTTCACTCTTGGGTTGGAGAGTTGCACAGAGTAGGGGTGGGATTGAGTTGCAAGACGGGTACCACGTGCCCTACGTAAAGGAGGTGGTATGCACTGGGATAGCTCTGAGGAACACTGATTATTATAGTAGCGATAGAATAGCGAGAGAGATGCAACATTGCGGCGGAGAGAGAGAGATTGCAGAGAGTTGGTGAGTGGACGGGAGTTAATGATACGAAAGGCCTTCCTTTCAACTTTGTCTAGGAGAGCGGTGTGAAAGGAACCTCCCCACACATGTGAACAATACTCAATACAAGGGCGCACTATGCCCCTGTACAGAGCAAGAAGCTGTGAAGGGGAAAAGAACCCCCTAAGGCGGTTGAGCACACCCAGCTTCTGGGAGGCTGCCTTAGCAAGACTGGTAATATGGTCCTTCCAAATGAGAGCAGAAGAAAAAGAGACACCAAGAATATTGAGAGAAGATGAAGGGTTGATTTTTGTATTGTTGAAGAATAAGGGATAGTCCGCTGGGAGATCCTGACGGGTAGATAGATGGAGAAATTGGGTTTTGGAAGCATTAAAGTTAACAAGGTTTTCTCTGCCCCAATTGGAAATAGTATTTAGATCAGAATTTAAGAGTTCTATGGCTTCATTACGTTTGTCGTTGAGGGATTGCTGGCTGGGGCGTTCTGAAAAACTAATGGAGTAGTGTAAGGTTGGGTCGTCTGCGTATGAATGGATGGGAATTAAGGTACAGTTAAGGAGATCATTTATAAAAATTAGAAAGAGAATAGGAGATAGGACAGAGCCCTGAGGAACACCGGAGTTTATAGGGTGAGGAAGTGAACAATGGCCGTCCACAACCGCGGCTATGGAACGGCCGGAAAGGAAATTAGAGACAAAGGCACAGATGGAGGGATAGAAACCGAAGGAGGGTAGTTTAGAAATTATAGATTTATGCCAGACTCTATCGAAGGCTTTCGATATGTCTAGTGCAATAGAAAAAGTCTCACCGAAGTCCCGAAAGGAGGATGACCAAGAGTTAGTAAGATATGAAAGAATATCACCAGTAGAGCGACCCTTAAGGAAGCCATACTGGCGATCTGAGAGCAGATTATGAGAAGAGAAATGCTTAAGAAATTTGGAAGCAAGAATAGTTTCAAAAACTTTAGAAAGACAAGAGATAAGAGCAATTGGACGATAGTTGGAGGGTTGAGAGCGGTCACCCTTCTTTGGGACAGGTTGAATGTGAGCAAACTTCCAGCATGAAGGGAAGACGTTAGAGGATAGACAGAGACGAAAGAGTTTGCCTAGGCAGGGAGTCAGCACGGAAGCACAGTTTTTGAGAACAACAGGAGGAACACCGTCCGGACCGTACGCCTTATTAGTGTTAAGCCCAGAGAGGGTAGAAAGTACATCTTTAGAAGAGATTAGGATATTAGGCATAAGTAAGAGAGAGGAGGGCGGAGAGGGAGGAATAGCACCGGAATCATCCAAGGTGGAGTTTCTAGCAAAAGTTTGAGCGAAGAGTTTAGCTTTGTCAGAGGAAGAAGTGATGGTTGTGCCATCAGAGTGGGAAAGGGGAGGGAAAGACGAGGAAGAGAAATTGTTGGAGAGGTTTTTGGCTAGATGCCAGAAAGCTTGGGAAGAGCTAGAGTTGGATAGTTCAGTGCATTTATTATTGATGAAAGAGTGTTTGGCAAGTCGAAGAACAGATTTGGCTTGATTCCGGGCAGAAACATATGAAGAATGAGAGTCTTGAGTTTTAAGGCGTCGGTACCGTTTGAATGCTTCCTCCTTATTGCGGACAGCAGTAGAACAGGCGTGAGTAAACCAAGATTTTTTAGCATTAGTCTGAGAGAAAGAGAATGGAATGTATGCTTCCATGCCCGATAGGATTACCTCGGTAATGCGTTCAGCACTCTCCGAGGGTCCTCGGCCATGGAAGCAGAAATCATTCCATGGGAAATCAAAGAAGTACTGCCGAAGAGCCTCCCAGTCGGTAACGCCAAAGTGCCACAAGCGCCGCCGGCTAGGAGGATTGGGTGGCTGTACTGGAGAGATAGGACAGGTGACAGAGATAAGTTTATGGTCGGAGGAGCCCAAAGGAGAGAAAAGATCGACAGTATAAGAAGAAGGGTTAGAAGTTAGAAACAGGTCAAGAATGTTGGGCCGATCTCCGATGCGATCCGGGATACGGGTGGGTTGCTGAACTAACTGCTCTAGGTCATTTAGGATAGAAAAGACGTAGGCTTGTTCACCAGGTGGATCAGTAGTGTGAGAGGAGAGCCATTGGCGGTGGTGAACGTTGAAATCTCCTAAGATGGAGATTTCTGAGAAAGGAGAAATGGATAGAATGTGTTCCACTGTAGAGTTTAGATAGTCAAAGAATTTAGGAAAGTTGGTAGAGTTAGGGGAAAGATAGACCGCACAGAAATATTTAGCAAGAGAATGACAGGAAAGTTTGAGCCATAAAGTTGAGAATTCAGAGGAGTCGAAATCGGGAACACGAGAGCAAGTGAGTTTGTTGTGCACATATGCACAACATCCGCCTTTGGCTTTGAAACTAGGATAGAGAAAGTAGGAGGATACAGAGAAGGGGTTGCTGGATGTTGCTACAGACACCTGGGTTTCGGTGAGGAAGAGAAGATCAGGTTTGTAGGAGGAGAGATGGTGCTCAACAGAGTGAAAGTTAGAGGAAAGTCCGCGAATGTTGCAGAAATTAATAGAAAGAGTAACAGGCCGAGGTCCAGGTAATTGTGTGGGGTCGTCAGGAGATGGTCGGTCGGGTGAGGGGGCATTTATGGTCCCCCCCCCTGGGGACTCCGAGGCTGGGCTAAAATTCATCATTTTGTGTTTTTTTAATTTTGGTGTGGAGGAATGAAGTGTGGTGTGCATGTTTAGTGTAGTGAAGCGGATAGGAGGAGGAGGTGTTTGTGAGAGCTAGCTGGATTGCTCTCAGTGTAAACAAACTCACTTGTTTGTGCACAACAAACTCACTTGCTCTCGTGTTCCCGATTTCGACTCCTCTGAATTCTCAACTTTATGGCTCAAACTTTCCTGTCATTCTCTTACTAAATATTTCTGTGCTGTCTATCTCTCCCCTAACTCTACCAACTTTCCCAAATTCTTTGACTATCTAAACTCTACAGTGGAACACATTCTATCCATTTCTCCTTTCTCAGAAATCTCCATCTTAGGAGATTTCAACGTTCACCACCGCCATTGGCTCTCCTCTCACACTACTGATCCACCTGGTGAACAAGCCTACGTCTTTTCTATCCTAAATGACCTAGAGCAGTTAGTTCAGCAACCCACCCGTATCCCGGATCGCATCGGAGATCGGCCCAACATTCTTGACCTGTTTCTAACTTCTAACCCTTCTTCTTATACTGTCGATCTTTTCTCTCCTTTGGGCTCCTCCGACCATAAACTTATCTCTGTCACCTGTCCTATCTCTCCAGTACAGCCACCCGATCCTCCTAGCCGGCGGCGCTTGTGGCACTTTGGCGCTGCCGACTGGGAGGCTCTTTTGCAGTACTTCTTTGATTTCCCATGAAATGATTTCTGCTTCCATGGCCGGGGACCCTCGGAGAGTGCTGAACGCATTACCGAGGTAATCCTATCGGGCATGGAAGCATACATTCCATTCTCTTTCTCTCAGACTAATGCTAAAAAATCTTGGTTTACTCACGCCTGTTCTACTGCTGTCCGCAATAAGGAGGAAGCATTCAAACGGTACCGACGCCTTAAAACTCAAGACTCTCATTCTTCATATGTTTCTGCCCGGAATCAAGCCAAATCTGTTCTTCGACTTGCCAAACACTCTTTCATCAATAATAAATGCACTGAACCTTCCAACTCTAGCTCTTTCCAAGCTTTCTGGCATCTAGCCAAAAACCTCTCCAACAATTTCTCTTCCTCGTCTTTCCCTCCCCTTTCCCACTCTGATGGCACAACCATCACTTCTTCCTCTGACAAAGCTAAACTCTTCGCTCAAATTTTTGCTAGAAACTCCACCTTGGATGATTCCGGTGCTATTCCTCCCTCTCCGCCCTCCTCTCTCTTACTTATGCCTAATATCCTAATCTCTTCTAAAGATGTACTTTCTACCCTCTCTGGGCTTAACACTAATAAGGTGTACGGTCCGGACGGTGTTCCTCCTGTTGTTCTCAAAAACTGTGCTTCCGTGCTGACTCCCTGCCTAGGCAAACTCTTTCGTCTCTGTCTATCCTCTAACGTCTTCCCTTCATGCTGGAAGTTTGCTCACATTCAACCTGTCCCAAAGAAGGGTGACCGCTCTCAACCCTCCAACTATCGTCCAATTGCTCTTATCTCTTGTCTTTCTAAAGTTTTTGAAACTATTCTTGCTTCCAAATTTCTTAAGCATTTCTCTTCTCATAATCTGCTCTCAGATCGCCAGTATGGCTTCCTTAAGGGTCTCTCTACTGGTGATCTTCTTTCATATCTTACTAACTCTTGGTCATCCTCCTTTCGGGACTTCGGTGAGACTTTTTCTATTGCACTAGACATATCGAAAGACTTCGATAGAGTCTGGCATAAATCTTTAATTTCTAAACTACCCTCCTTCGGTTTCTATCCCTCCATCTGTGCCTTTGTCTCTAATTTCCTTTCCGGCCGTTCCATAGCCGCGGTTGTGGACAGCCATTGTTCACTTCCTCACCCTATAAACTCCGGTGTTCCTCAGGGCTCTGTCCTATCTCCTATTCTCTTTCTAATTTTTATAAATGATCTCCTTAACTGTACCTTAATTCCCATCCATTCATACGCAGACGACTCAACCTTACACTACTCCATTAGTTTTTCAGAACGCCCCAGCCAGCAATCCCTCAACGACAAACGTAATGAAGCCATAGAACTCTTAAATTCTGATCTAAATACTATTTCCAATTGGGGCAGAGAAAATCTTGTTAACTTTAACGCTTACAAAACCCAATTTCTCCATCTATCTACCCGTCAGGATCTCCCAGCGGACTATCCCTTATTCTTCAACAATACAAAAATCAACCCTTCATCTTCTCTCAATATTCTGGGTGTCTCTTTTTCTTCTGCTCTCATTTGGAAGGACCATTTTACCAGTCTTGCTAAGGCAGCCTCCCAGAAGCTGGGTGTGCTCAACCGCCTTAGGGTTTTTTTTTCCCCTGCACAGCTTCTTGCTCTGTACGCCCTTGTATTGAGGATTGTTCACATGTGTGGGGAGGTTCCTCTCACACCGCTCTCCTAGACAAAGTTGAAAGGAAGGCCTTTCGTATCATTAACTCCTGTCCACTCACCAACTCTCTGCAATCTCTCTCTCTACGCCACAATGTTGCATCTCTCTCGCTATTCTATCGCTACTATAATAATCAGTGTTCCTCAGAGCTATCCCAGTGCATACCACCTCCTTTACGTAGGGCACGTGGTACCCGTCTTGCAACTCAATCCCACCCTTACTCTGTGCAACTCTCCAACCCAAGAGTGAAACGTTACTCTCAAACTTTCTTCTACTCAACAGCTGAGCTCTGGAACTCTCTCCCAGAATCGGTCTTTCCCTCTTCCTATGACTTAAATTGCTTCAAACTCCGTGTGTCCAGGCATTTTGGCTAGAACGTCCCTTGATTTTGGCCCTGTCACTCTTTCAACTATGGGGGGGGCACTCGCTATAGGCAGTTATGCCTTTTGCCTCCCTCAATCACATAGAAAAACAAACAAATAATATATTATGAAAGAAATGCCAATTAACACTGTAGTATTTATTTCTAAATCTGTTATGCTACTACTACTATGGGGGATAATTCGACAGTCATTTAGGAGTTCGTATATTTTATTTAACAGACTTCATAACTACTCTAATAATAGGTTCTTGGCTCGGGCCGAGATGAGTTCAAGACACAGATTGAATATTACGTCGATTCATGCTAGGTTGCACTTTGGACCCTATGAGTTCCCGTTACTCCCTAACTGAAGCCCCGCTATTCAGGTATTGACTCAAGTCGGCTTCGATCCTACGACCCGTTATTAGTAATTAATCCTAAATAATTAAATCAAAACCCTGCTGTGTCTTTTATTGAGACCAGGGCCTAATGAACCATTTGCTCTTTGTCTAACAAACACAAAAGGGATATTCTTTCCTCTACTCTTTAGGTTTTCCCACGTTTACTGAGCCTTCTGTATCCTTTCTTAATAACAAGGCTATAACACTTATAATCTATCTCCTCAATACATAGAATCTATTTATTCCTTTGACACAACCGTCATTACTACACAAGTACCTCCACAATGTCATAACATCGCACCAATTACCGAATGAGATTCCAGGTCTCTCTAACATATAATATGGGTTCCGCCACCCAGTTACTTCACAATCTAGGTTTACAAACTTTATCTCAATAACACTATTGGGTTCCGTCACCCAGTTACTTCACAACATAGGTTTGCATTATTTATCTCAATGACGCTATTGGGTTCCGTCACCCAGTTACTTCACAATATAGGTTTACAATCTTGACCTCAATGACACCTTCCGAATTTACCCTCAAGTAACCCTAGTACAAACACGCTATGTTACCTTGCACCTTAATCAATAATCGTTCCAACAAAAGATGAACCGTGCCTCAAACGCATACACGGAATAGCTCTTTTAGACTTAATAATAACGCAACTCACATTGGACTAGTGTCCTTCTTCACAGTTTCCTTTTTACACAACTTAATGAATGATTCATATGGACTAGTGTCCTTCCCTAGCTATAGCTAATCTATTAGGCAACTACACAACTGTTTCCCTCTTTAACTTACTGGTTGCCTCATTTATTAACAAAAGTATTCTTTCCCTCCCCTCTTTACTTTTACTCTTTTAATCTTTAATCTCTCCTATCAGATCCTATATAATAACTCTTTCGGCATGGCGCCGTTGCTAACAAAGAGAACTAATTAATAACACATCATCATCTTTATATAATTATTCAGGTGAGTCTAAATTCTTTTTTCTTTAGTCTTGTCCTAGAAGGACACATCAATTTTAATAGAAACCACCAGGTTAGTCAACCACTCTCTCTTTCTTTCTTTATCATATGCGGGCCCAATATGGGTCCTTAAACAAATATATTCTGGTCTGCTGGATCAGGTGTGTGTGTGTCTGGAACTGTGCTTTACCACCTCAGAGCTGGCCAGTAGCTCTTCTGGAAGTCCTCACTTCCGTCCATTTTCTGTCGTCCCTCTTGAAGCGCTTGACTGTATGTGTGCAGACTAGCAACGTGACGACAGGCGGCAGGATACTGATGGTGCATCCTCCGAGTGGGCGAAAGTGAGGTGAGGTCAGAGGTGGTCTGGGTTGTGACTTTAGGTGAGGGCAAGGTAACTGGAAAGGTGGGTCCCTGGTTCTCCTTTGTGCCTGGCCGAGAGAGAGCAAGTAGGTTGCAGTGTGTTAACCCGGTGGACTCTGAGGGGTGAGTGACCCCTGGAGTCCGCGTGCGGCAGCTTTTATACTCAGGCCTCCTGCTCTTCCGCACTGTGATTGGCTGCCTGGCACACGCTGAGACACGATCGCTCTGGGTTCTTTCTTGCTTCACCTCCTCTCTCCTCTCTTCAAAATAAGTCCCAGGAAGCTGATTATAACCCTCTTTTGGCAGCTTACGGGAGTACAGGGCTGGCACCGAGGTATTACTCAAGGGATAATCAGAAGGAGTTCTTCGGGCAGAGAAAGAGAGTGACTTCTGAGGTGGAGTAAGAAGTCCAGCTTCGCGCTCCGATAATGGAGGCCGCTGATTGGCTGGTGGGCGGGGCGTGGCACGTTACACCCGTGAGCTGTCAAAAACAGCTGGCTGTGCAAGTAAGTAAAAGGGGGCGCGGTGATTGGCGGAGGGCGTTTCTACTTTATCACCCCCTACTGAATTTAGGCGAGCTCCTGATCGCCACAACTCTGTTCCCTTAAAGTTTATGCCCTCAGGCTGCTATTCCACCAGCCACTATGCTCACAGAGGCATTTATGTAACTGGAGTGCAGGATTCTGATTTCCCACGATAGTTTTGGCTATTAAAACTTCCCCGGGCTGGCTGAGAAACTGTTTGAGAGCTCGAGTGGTATTAATTCTTTGCCCCTGCCCGTCGACTATGGCTACCAGTCGACGGAGTCAGTACTGGTGGTCAGAGGGGAGAGGTATGGTGCCTTGCAACTGACAGGCACGTGCCCAGGGGGTCCTATTTATAGCCTCGTCAGGGTACCTGATTGGTGGACGGCTAATCCTACCACTACGAGTGAGAGTTTCGGTGGGACCCGTGAACTTGGTTGCTCTCGCGAGAGTTTTCTCCAGAACGTTAAGCAAAGGAGTTCCTTTGGAATCTTTCACTTTAGCTGTGGGAGAACCGTTTATCCGGTTGCCGTCAAAAGATACGCCTTGCGGTTCTATCTCGTCTCGAGGACACTCTTCCTCACTACTTAAAGTCCTGTTTAAATCTCTCGGGGAAACTGAAACGTCGCTCCCTGGGACCGTAGACTTTTCCTCCTCAGTAAGCTCATAAAAATCGTCTTCATCACTAGATACGATCTCTTCGCTTCCTAGGTCTACTTCTGACTCAACCTCAGGAAGACCCTCTCGATTCTTTTGACTAAGTGACCACCAAAGTGGAGAATCTTCTAGGTAGTTTCGAGTCAGAGTAGGACCTCTAACGATGGGTCGAGCTGAGGAAGTATCAGGGTCGTCGACCCTGGATTCCGTTTCCTCTTCGCTCCTTTCCTCGCTACTCCACTCGCTCGTTTCTGGGGGAAGACTACCCTCATATCGTTTGGTATGACGAATATGAGTAACTGACATGACATCTCCATAATGTAAGTATAACACTTGATAGGGCCCGTTTGTCTCGACAACTCTGAAAGGACCCTCGTATTTCTCCTTCTGTTTACCAGCTTGGGTGGGGTCATGTCTCTTGACCAAAATATACTCCCTCGGTAATAAGGATTATATAGAGAAATTATCTTAGGTTGTTGCTGAACAATATGATCATGTACTTGCTGTCGTCGCTCCCCTTGTTCCTTCCAGTATTTTCCGGGTTGGGTATACTCCGTGTACGAACGGGGGTATGGCAATAATCGTTCTTGAGGCAATTTCGGTATGTTTCCAAAGATAATCTCATAGGGAGAATACCTCGTAGTCCTACAGACCGTGGTATTCATTCCCCAGACAATTTCAGGCAAAAGCTCCAGCCAACCCCGGACGATTTTCTCCCCTTGTGAGCTCAGACTAGCCCGGATGAAGTTGGCTAACACCCTATGATTCTTTTCACAGACAGCATTTCCCTGAGGGTAATACGGGGAGGTGTGCTGTATCTGATATCCAAAGGTTTCTCCCAAGTGTTGCCAGATCTCATTATTGAATTCCTTTCCCCTGTCACTCACAATACCTCCAGGGGTGCCATACACAAACATTTTCTTTTCCAGGATAACCTTGGCCGCCGTTTCAGCTTTCTTGTCCGGGATAGCGCAAGCAACCGTGTATTTAGAGAAAATTTCGACACAGGTCAAGATGTACCTTTTGTTTGTCTGTCTGGGCAGAGGTCCCATAATATCCACCGATAATTTGGCCCAGGGTGTACCAGTGGTAATATGTCTGGGTAACTATCTAGGTCCCCTTCCATCTTTGCCCCTCTGGCATCCCAAACAATTTTGAACGACTTCTTTAACAATCTGGTCGGCCCTCTTGGTCCAGTACCTTTCATTGAATTGTTGGAGAACCCTAGACTGCCCCAAATGAGCCCCCCTTCCCTTTTGTCCGTGGAGGATTTGGATCATGTGTTTGGCCTCTGCATAATCAAGTACGACCCGATCTTGAGAATTCCTCCAGGCTCCCTCCGAAAACTTTACTTTATTACTAGGTCTAGGGTTATGTTTTTCCCCGTGGGGTTCAGTGGGTTGAACGGGTGCTACCGGTAGTCGAGACAAGCCATCGGCATTAGTGTGAAATTTACCGGGTCTATGTCTAACTTGAAACGAGTACTCTTCCAAAATCCCCTTCCACCTGACAAACAGTCCATCTTCCGTTATCATTTTTCGGAGCCATTGTAAGCTATGGTGGCCCGTAATAACTTCAAAGTGGACCCCAGCTAGATACGGACGGAAATATTGTACAGCCCACACTAGAGCTATAGACATTCCTTTTTCGTAACGCTATAATCCCTTTCGCCCTTATTCAGTGTCCGGCTAGCACAGACCACTATGCTTTCCTTTCCGTCCACTTTCTGGGACAGAACGGCTCCGAGCCCTTCATCAGAAGCATCGGTGTATAGTTGAAACGGCTTGGTGAAATCCGGAAGACAGACTACGGGGTTAGAAGTTAATTTTTGCTTCCAGTGATCAAAAGCTACCTGACAACTCTGATCCCAGTCGAACCTCCTCCCTTTTTCTAGTCTCTGAGTCATGGGCCGAGCAATCTTAGAAAAGTTAGGTATGAACCTTCGATAGTAGGAGGCCATTCCCAGAAATGCTCGAATCTCTTTGACAGAGGACAGAGGTGAGATTTCGGCAATAGATCTCACTTAATGTGGGTCCGGATGAATACCTTTACTGGAAACCAAATGCCCTAGATATGCCACCTCACGGGCCCCTCATTGGCATTTGGAAGGTTTCAGTTTAAGTCCTGCCCCCCTGATTCTTTCTAACACTTTTCGGAGTCGGTGAATATGTTCTTCCCAACTAGCGGAAAAGATTATGATATCATCTAAGTACGCCAAACTAGTTTTCCAGGTTAATCCCCTCAATACTTCGTCCATGACTCGGGGCCATTGCAAACTCCAAACGGCAAGACATTAAACTGGTAGAGTTTACCTTCGCTCGTGGCAAATGCGGTTTTCTCTTGATCCTCGGGCCTAACTGGTACTTGCCAGTATCCACTCTGGAGATCTAGGGTAGAGAACCAGGCCGACCCTTTGAGGGATTCTAGCGAGTCGTCAATATGAGGTAGGGGCTGCGCGTGTTTGATGGTGACATCGTTTAATTTTCGATAATCTACACAAAACCGAGTAGACCCATCTTTTTTTTTAACTAGGACTACCGGAGATGACCACGGACTGTATGATTCCACTACTATCCCCTGTTTAATCATGTCCTCAACTTGTTCCTTTTCTTTTTGTCTCATAATAGGGTTTTGTCGTCGGTAGGGTTGTCTAATAGGAGGCCCTTGCGTGTGTATCTCATGGGTGTGTCGGGTTCGAGCCGATCCGTGGTCCCCTTCGTTTTGAGAAAATACATCCCGGTACGTCCAGAACAATTCATGTAAGGTACTGGCTTGACTTGAGGTTATTTTTTCGGGATCTCGGGTAAGTTCACGGGTCCGTCAGTTCCAACAGTAGTGGGTTGAGCGGGTGTGACTTGTCCTAACAGTTTCCCTTTTTGATAACTAATCGTGTCATCACCAAAATTAGCTAAAACTAGTCTCCTCTGGTCCGCAGTAATGAAGGTGGGAGATATTCTCACCCCATTCTGTGCATCGGGTTCAAAAATCCCGGCAGTCATGCCTGGGTTTGGGGGAATCTCTATCATTCTCCAAGATCTAGGAGGAATAGATAATTTTCCTGTGGTAGCTATTATTTGGGGTTGGTGAGTAGTCATTGTGTCTTTCGGCCCACACTGAATAGTTACTTCCACCTGACTCATGAGATCTATTCCCAGATACCCATCGACTCCACTACTGGCTTTTCCCGATAAATCACAAAAATCGGTGGTGAAGGTAATTCCCTTCCACTGCACTACCATCGCGTTAGTTTTTCCTAGGATTGTCAGTGGTTGACCTCCGGCTCCTGACAACTGATTACTGGTTTGATTTAATGGGCCCATTTCTCACTGATTTTGTTTTACGAAATTATCCAGGAGACAACTACGGTTTGCCCCTGCATCAATCAACATGTTCGCGGCTTTCCCATTTATGACTACAGTTTCACAAGGCGTTTGTCTCTAAGACATTGACCTCACTATACCGCCCTTCTATGTGAGGTTTCACAGAAAATTTTCTCTCTCTTCCGGCATCGTAACTTTTGGCTGGCTTTCTGTCTCCCGGTATTCTACCGGAAGCATTCCTCTCCGGTCCGGATCAGTTCCCCTGGGTAGAGGTCGATCGTTTGGGAGTGCGAGTCTGGGGTCAAATCTAGGGGTTGGGGCTTTTGGACGGTTGGTACAGTTCCTAGCTAGGTGTCCGGTCTGTCTACAAGCGAAGCATCGAATCAGGGCTTTCGGATACCCTTTCTTTGGGTTCTCCTCTTCCCCTTTTTGTTTTCCTCTTTTACTTCTCTAGCCTCCATAATCTTTTTAATGACCTCCATCAATTCCTTGGTAGTGTTAACCTCATGAATGATGCAGTGTTTCCTAACTTCTACCGGGCAGGCTTGGATCATGATCTCCCTGATCTCAACTTCCTGGCTCTCTTGGTCCATATGGGGATATGCTAGCTTCACATTCTTAGCGATTTCCCTCCTCAGGGCTCTCACATTTTGGCCATCAAGTTTCAAACTCTTCAGTTTGTCTCTGGCTTTTCTGGTGGACGTCTCTCGGCCAAATTCTTCGATTAAGGCGCTCTTGACTTCGGCCCACGATACTAGTCCTTCCAGACGTACTCTCACATCATTCAGGGCCTTACCTAAGTGTGCCTTTCCATAGGCGATTTTCTTCCCATTTTCCCCTACGTCAAGTAATGTGAACTGACATTCTAACTGCTCAATCCAAAGCTCGATTTGTTCCTTCCCCTCTTCCCATAATCTGAATGTTAACACGCCCATCATCCTATCTGTTCTGTTAGATAATTATACTCAATCCAATTGATTTGTCGAATCCCATTGCTTGCCACCAAAATGTAGTATTTATTTCTAAATCTGTTATGCTACTACTCCTATGGGGGATAATTCGACAGTCATTTAGGAGTTCGTATATTTTATTTAACAGACTTCATAACTACTCTAATAATAGGTTCTTGGCTCGGGCCGAGATGATTTCAAGACGCAGATTGAATATTACGTCGATTCATGCTAGGTTGCACTTTGGACCCTATGAGTTCCCGTTACTCCCTAACTGAATCCCCGCTATTCAGGTATTGACTCAAGTCGGCTTCGATCCTACGACCCGTTATTAGTAATTAATCCTAAATAATTACATCAAAACCCTGCTGTGTCTTTTATTGAGACCAGGGCCTAATGAACCATTTGCTCTTTGTCTAACAAACACAAAAGGGATATTCTTTCCTCTACTCTTTAGGTTTTCCCACGTTTACTGAGCCTTCTGTATCCTTTCTTAATAACAAGGCTATAACACTTATAATCTATCTCCTCAATACATAGAATCTATTTATTCCTTTGACACAACCGTCATTACTACACAAGTACCTCCACAATGTCATAACATCGCACCAATTACCGAATGAGATTCCAGGTCTCTCTAACATATAATATGGGTTCCGCCACCCAGTTACTTCACAATCTAGGTTTACAAACTTTATCTCAATAACACTATTGGGTTCCGTCACCCAGTTACTTCACAACATAGGTTTGCATTATTTATCTCAATGACGCTATTGGGTTCCGTCACCCAGTTACTTCACAATATAGGTTTACAATCTTGACCTCAATGACACCTTCCGAATTTACCCTCAAGTAACCCTAGTACAAACACGCTATGTTACCTTGCACCTTAATCAATAATCGTTCCAACAAAAGATGAACCGTGCCTCAAACGCATACACGGAATAGCTCTTTTAGACTTAATAATAACGCAACTCACATTGGACTAGTGTCCTTCTTCACAGTTTCCTTTTTACACAACTTAATGAATGATTCATATGGACTAGTGTCCTTCCCTAGCTATAGCTAATCTATTAGGCAACTACACAACTGTTTCCCTCTTTAACTTACTGGTTGCCTCATTTATTAGCAAAACTATTCTTTCCCTCCCCTCTTTACTTTTACTCTTTTAATCTTTAATCTCTCCTATCAGATCCTATGTAATAACTCTTTCGGCATGGCGCCGTTGCTAACAAAGAGAACTAATTAATAACACATCATCATCTTTATATATTCAGGTGAGTCTAAATCCTTTTTTCGTTAGTCTTGTCCTAGAAGGACACATAAATTTTAATAGAAACCACCAGGTTAGTCAACCACTCTCTCTTTCTTTCTTTATCATATGCGGGCCCAATATGGGTCCTTAAACAAATATATTCTGGTCTGCTGGATTCAGGTGTGTGTATGTCTGGAACTGTGTTTTACCACCTCAGAGCTGGCCAGTAGCTCTTCTGTAGGTCCTCACTTCCGTCCACTTTCTGTCGTCCCTCTTGAAGCGCTTGACTGTATGTGTGCAGACTAGCAACGTGACGACAGGCGGCAGGATACTGATGGTGCATCCTCCGAGTGGGTGAATGTGAGGTGATGTCAGGGGTGGTCTGGGTTGTGACTTTAGGTGAGGGCAAGGTAACTGGAAAGGTGGGTCCCTGGTTCTCCTTTGTGCCCGGCCGAGAGAGAGCAAGTAGGTTGCAGTGTGTTAACCCAGTGGGCTCTGAGGGGTGAGTGACCCCTGGAGTCCGCGCGCGGCAGCCTTTATACTCAGGCCTCCCGCTCTCCTGCGCTGTGATTGGCTGCCTGGCACGCGCCGAGACACGATCGCTCTGGATTCTTTCTTGCTTCACCTCCTCTCTCCTCTCTTCAAAATAAGTCCCAGGAAGCTGATTATAACCCTCTTTTGGCAGCTTACGGGAGTACAGGGCTGGCACCGAGGTATTACTCAAGGGATAATCAGAAGGAGTTCTTCGGGCAGAGAAAGAGAGTGACTTCTGAGGTGGAGTAAGAAGTCCAGCTTCGCGCTCCGATAATGGAGGCCGCTGATTGGCTGGTGGGCGGGGCGTGGCATGTTGCAGCCGTGAGCTGTCAAAATCAGCTGGCTGTGCAAGTAAGTAAAAGGGTTTCTACTTTAAACACAACATTATTTATATAATTATATTCTACAAACGTCATTAACATCTAACCGAGAATAGATGTTAAGGCCGTTTGTAGAATATAATGATATATAAAATATATATATATGGCAAACACAAATTTGTTTTGTAGGAACAAGCTGACAATACCGGACTGAAATATTGGCCCTTGGTTCTCGAGTTTCATTATTCCACTGAGTAATTCATATAAATATTAAAATTGTAATTCATCTCATTATTCCCTGCATACACAATAAAGCTTTCACAGGTACTATCAGTGACTATACATAATTGCAGGAGTTTGAGTAATAACTTATTTATATATTTAGGTTCCATTAGCCTATTTATGCATACACACACCCATGCTCCCTTTACAATTAATACACACAAAAGTAAATGAAACTAAGGGCAAATCTACTCCAAGACAATTAATACACAAACATATTACATATGCTGATTTTAGAATAATAATAAATTAATATATACTTTATTACCTGGGCACACCCTGGCCACCGAGCAGTGCTTTCTTTTTTCATAACTGACTGCATACAATTATATTTGACGAAAATACATACTATATAAAGATCCAGCCTCCAAAGGTCCTGTAGTGTAGTGTAGTGCAGTGTAGTGTAGTGTATTGATGTGTATTGAAGTGTAGTGTATTGTAATTTAGTGTAGTAAAGAGCAGTGTGGTGTATTATACTGTAGTGTTGTGTTGTGAAGTGTATTGTAGTGTATTGAAGTGTAGTGTATTGACCAGACGGGTTAGGGTTCTTGCTGAGCTTTGTGTCCACTGATGAATATGTTATTACCATTGATTCCTTAACGCCGCTACCCATAACCAAGGACTTTCGTCTGAGAATATTGAAATACCTAGAACGCCACCAAAAGCACCCATTGAGAAAGATTAGGTAATTCATCGATTGTCATTTTGGCTTAACTATTTTTTCAATAGTTACGTTTATTTATTGTTCAGCTACCATCATGACATTTGATTATTTTGTTTAATTCGCCACCATCAGATGAACAATATACAGCTGCATGAAATATATGGTGTGGTAACTTAGTTGAAATATAAACAGTTGTCAGTGGATTGAAATTAATAATGCGAGCAACTATATATTATACAAAGACTAGATGATTGGACAATATGTTTGGAGCTGGTGGTAATACAAAAAAGGGCGTGAGACTGATTAAGTATGTCTATGAATTAATAACACTACGGAACATATACGGTAAATCACTTCAAAAAAATACACCACATCAAATTGAATATTGCAATAAAACTTGTCAATATTGTGACGTCTCTTGATTTTAGTATGGCTAGAATTCTAGAGAATTGCTAGATGTGTAATGTTGATTCACATAAATATTTTGACAAATAAATAAATAAAATGAAAATAAAGATCCCCACCCTCTCTCTTTAACATACATACCTACCGACATGTCATAATACCATCTTTATTACTGTTTGCCTGCATCAAAGATTAAGGGGATGCAGACCGTTTTTCTTGACCCCCTTCTCCCTAATGTTTAGCCCCACTAGTTTTGAGATTATATGACATCGGCCCATTAGTTTGGCGATTTGCACACTTTTCACCCCATTTCGTTGTCAGTTTTAAAACCTTTCGTGCCATTTAGGTGTCGATTATTTCCTGGCGAGCGAAAGCGAGCCTGCAATTTTAAGAAGAACCGGCCTTCGGCCGGGACATTTTTCTACCGAAAAATTAAAAAAAATAATCTTGTCTAGGGGGTGTTTTGCTAAGCTTGATGGAGGTCTAGGGCGGAAACTAAAAATATATATGAAGAAATGAATTAATAGACCAAACAAACGGTCTGCCTCCCCTTAAGTCGTATGAATTGTCGACTTTGTTGTTGGCATTTACGAATATATCTTGTCTACTCAAAATAAAACAATAGTAATGTGCATCAACAATACACGTCTAGCAACTCTCGAATTGATTACGATAATATAATTTCGGGCTGAAAAAGATATACATCAACTTTGATGAGATATACATCAACTTTGATGAGATATACATCAACTTTGATGAGATAGGTTTACAATTGAGTTTACAAATGACATCAACTTTGATGAGATATACTCACTTTGATGGTGACATCAACTTTGATGAGATGGTGACTCAATTGAGTGACTCCAAATGGTGACTCCATGGTGACTCCATGGTGACTCCATGGTGACTCCATGGTGACTCCATGGTGACTCCATGGTGACTCCATGGTGACTCCATGGTGACTCCATGGTGACGCATTTCTTTATGTTTTCTGGCTATCATTAGACGATTTTATTCATATTAGGAAGGGTTTATGGAAGTTAGAGGGTTAATCGAGATAGTGTTTACCCTTATAATTCCCACAAATTTTGTTTTTTAAATTGCATAAAACTGTCAAATGATGCCCAGAATAAACTGTCAAAGTGCGTCACAATCTTCAAATGGTTAAAGGTATCTAGTGAAGGAGAGGGGCAGGCCAGTCTGGAAACCTACAGATTGGATTGAATGTCCTTGTACACTTATCAAAAATGAACCAACCTTTTTTCAAAATAAAGGAATGGGGGACGCAGCGATATATACTGTTAAATAGTATGCGTTATTTCAAGTAGGTCCATACAATTCTATGTTGAAGTTGATTGAATAAAATAAGGTGTACAGTAATTTAAATTGTTCAGCTTAGTATATACTCTAGAATTATGTATTGGTCGGAAGTTGAGATGGCATTTCAGTTTCAATTT
Source organism: Paralithodes platypus (assembly GCA_032716605.1). NCBI lineage: Eukaryota > Metazoa > Arthropoda > Malacostraca > Decapoda > Lithodidae > Paralithodes > Paralithodes platypus. The sequence continues at coordinate 27,661,455 of CM064524.1, read as the reverse complement.
CACTTCCTCTGATATTTACATAATGGGGTAATATCATACCCCGGGTTGTTTGACTAACCTGCATAACAGAGAGTATAAATAAGCAGTTCATAAATTTAGGAACTCAATATTTGCACAGATTATGTTGTCAGTGTTCACTAAGTTATTACTACGGCTTGGAATATTGACCTTTATTATCAAGACGGTAACAAAGACTAAAAGTGAAATAACCTTGTGAACCCAGAGTAACAACGAATGTGTTTCTTTGTCTATACACAGTATATTGAGACATATCTATTGTATGGTTGTCATGTAAAGCTACAACAACCTTAATAATCCTTTCTTGCACAAGGATGTAGACACTTGTATGCTAGAGTGCCGGCCGGTGTTTACTGATGAAAACATGTGCAACATTGCCGGATATATTGGTGCAACGTTGCCGCTACTAAATAATACGGTACATTATCATCTCATATGAAACAATGGTAGTATTGCCCTGAAAGTACATGTGTGTATGTTGCAATATGATTAAGGCATGTGTACACTCTGTATATATGTTATCTGTGCACTTAACCTATATCAACACCTCCCTCCCCCTTCAAGCTCGCAATACGTTGTAGAGCTAACTCTTTTTCTAGGAGCCTTTCAGACCTACGTGGGGCCATGGGGGAAGTGAAGGACTCTCTTTCCGGGTCCGTGCAAGACACAGGGATCTCAGGGTTATGGGGGAGGGGATCAACACCAGGGATATTCGCTGGGCGGAGGAAGCGACGGTATCCGCCAATATATCTGACCACTGGGGAGACGAACCTCATAATTCCTGGACCTTCCGCAGCCCGTGACGACCCCAACCTTGTCCCAGCGGTGAGAAGTCGGGTCTTGGATCCTCACTGTGGTGCCGACTCTCAACCTGGGAAGGGGGCGTGCATGCTGGTCATAGTTTCTCTGCACCAGCGCAGTGTGGGCGGTGGCACGGCGGTCGCAGTCCTCGGCCTTGGCTTGCCACTCTGCTGCAAAGGACTGGGGATGAGCAGGGACACAAGACCGTAGCGGGTGGCCATACAGGATTTGTGCCGGGGAGCGGCCTGTGAAGTTCGGGGTGTTGCGGAGCTCCAACAGTCCACGGTCAAAGTCTTCACAGTCGATGTTGCCTGAGGGAGCCGTCTTCAGTATGAGGTGTTTGACGGACTTGACGGCAGACTCGGCATGACCGTTGGATTGTGGGTAGTGTGGGGAAGAGACCAAGTGATTGACTCCCCAACGCTCCATGAAGTCCCGGAACTCACGGCTAGTAAACTGTGGGCCTCCATCTGTACATAGGCGGAGGGGTACACCAACTTCCCTGAAGTAGCGGCAGAAGATCCTGATGGTGTTTGAAGCGGTAGTATCTCCTTTGCAGGGTACGACAACGGGCCAGCCTGAGAGTCGGTCTGTTACGACGAGGAAGGATTTCTGCGCCACAGCGAAGAAGTCGGCTGAAACAGACTCGAAAGACCTAGTTGGGTTGTCGTTGTTGATCATGGGTTCCTGCTGCTGACTAGGCTGTAAGACCTGACACGGCTCACAAGCTTGAACTGTGTTGGCGATGTCCAAGTTGATGCCAGGCCAAAAGACAGCCTGTCGCGCCCTACGCTTAGTGGCCTCCACACCTCTGTGGCTATCATGCAGGCGAACCAAGGTGCGGCGGCGGAGGGCTTCAGGAACCACAACCCTCGCTCCGTACAGGACGAGTTCACCATCTGCTGACAGGTAGTCTCGGAGTTTCCAGAATGGAAGTAAAGAGTTGTGCAGGTCATAGTGGTTGGTGGGGAAACCCGAAGTAACGCACTCACGCAGGCGGATGTACACAGGGTCCGCTCTGGCTGCGTCTCGGAGTTCCTGGAGAATCCGGTCCGCGTCCTGTGAAGAAGAGTTGACGGCGGTGGCGTTGACAGTCACGAGGGACCTGAGGTGAACCGTGGCGTAGGCACATGCTAACTCATCCTCTGGCGTCGGGTGGCTGACAGGGGCTCGTGACAACGCATCAGAGATGCAGAGCAACCTGCCAGCGCGCCAGACGGCTGTGAAGAGGTAAGGTCCGACTTTCTCCTTCAGACGTTGGAGGCGGGGATTTTCAACCGCATCAAGGGTGTAGTTGTTGAAGATGGGGATGAGGGGGCGATGGTCAAAGGAGTACAAAGGAAATCAAGCAACAACAGATCTAGTGACCCTTCTAGGCTGCTTGTCCTCCAAAACACTGAGGATCAGGTGTCCAAACAGTGGTTTAGAGTGGGTAAGGGAACATTGGAAAGGGAACTACTGCCCTGCCACTAACGTGGCAGGACTAGGAAGTTAGTAGGGGACATATGGGTTAGTAACTCAGGGGAGGATAAAATAAAGTTATTCATTTACAAACGCAGTCAGTCGCGGGTTTGATAAGCAATATTTGTCTAGGCGGAATATAAATGAATCAACGGTGCTGCAGTCTATAACGTCTCGGGGAAGCCCATTCCACAAGTTGACAACTCGATTGAAGAAGAAATTCTTAGATTCGTGTGAGTTAAAAGATTTACCAATAATTTTGCAACCGTTTCCCCGCGTGTAATTAGATTGGTCGATAGTGAAGTACTTACTACAGTTCATATTGTCGATGCCTTTGATGATTTTGAACACTTGAATTAAGTCACCTCTTAATCTGCGCTGGGTTAAAGGAAATAGATTTAATTCTCTAAGACGCTCTTCGTATGGTTTGTTCTTTAGGCTAGGTATCATTTTGGTAACTCTACGTTGAACTCGTTCTAGCTTGTTTATGTCTTTTTGGTAATAAGGGCACCAGCATTGAACGCAGTATTCCAGAAGAGGGCGGACTAAGGAATTGTAAAGGGTTAGGATTACGTCTTTGGATTTATGCTCAAATGATCTGCCTATAATGCCAATTATTTTGTTTGCCTTCTTAACAATTTCTGAACATTGTTGACTCGGTTTTAGGTTACTCGATATTGTTACTCCCAGATCGGTTTCTCTGTTTACATTCTTAAGCTGAGTGCCATTCATCGAATAGTTTGCTTTCTCATTTAGGTATCCGATATGTAGTACTTTACATTTATCCGCATTGAAACTCATTTGCCAAATTTGGGCCCAATGTGACAATTTATCTAGATTGTGTTGCATATCTTCAACTTGATCTTTTGAGAGTACGCTATTTGCAATTTTTGTATCGTCAGCAAATTTTGAGATTGTACAGGCGAGACCCTCATCTATATCGTTGATGTAAATTAGAAAGAGAATTGGTCCTAGTACCGATCCCTGGGGTACCCCGCTACTTACATTGGTCCATTTAGATGCCTTACAATTTATGACTACTCTTTGCTTTCTGTCGCTGAGCCAATTTTCTATCCATTTCAACACACCGTCTTGTATTCCATGCGCTTTTAGTTTTAGCAGTAAACGTTTGTGGGGAACTTTGTCAAAGGCCTTTTGAAAATCAAGGTATATTTTTTATTTTATTTTTTTTCTATGTGATTGAGGGAGGCAAAAGGCATAACTGCCTATAGTGAGTGCCCCCCCCCCATAGTTGAAAGAATGACAGGGCCAAAATCAAGGGACGTTCGAGCCAAAATGCCTGGACACACGGAGTTTGAAGCAATTTAAGTCATAGGAAGAGGGAAAGACTGATTCTGGGAGAGAGTTCCAGAGCTCAGCTGTTGAGTAGAAGAAAGTTTGAGAGTAACGTTTCACTCTTGGGTTGGAGAGTTGCACAGAGTAGGGGTGGGATTGAGTTGCAAGACGGGTACCACGTGCCCTACGTAAAGGAGGTGGTATGCACTGGGATAGCTCTGAGGAACACTGATTATTATAGTAGCGATAGAATAGCGAGAGAGATGCAACATTGCGGCGGAGAGAGAGAGATTGCAGAGAGTTGGTGAGTGGACGGGAGTTAATGATACAAAAGGCCTTCCTTTCAACTTTGTCTAGGAGAGCGGTGTGAGAGGAACCTCCCCACACATGTGAACAATACTCAATACAAGGGCGCACTATGCCCCTGTACAGAGCAAGAAGCTGTGCAGGGGAAAAGAACCCCCTAAGGCGGTTGAGCACACCCAGCTTCTGGGAGGCTGCCTTAGCAAGACTGGTAATATGGTCCTTCCAAATGAGAGCAGAAGAAAAAGAGACACCAAGAATATTAAGAGAAGATGAAGGGTTGATTTTTGTATTGTTGAAGAATAAGGGATAGTCCGCTGGGAGATCCTGACGGGTAGATAGATGGAGAAATTGGGTTTTGGAAGCATTAAAGTTAACAAGGTTTTCTCTGCCCCAATTGGAAATAGTATTTAGATCAGAATTTAAGAGTTCTATGGCTTCATTACGTTTGTCGTTGAGGGATTGCTGGCTGGGGCGTTCTGAAAAACTAATGGAGTAGTGTAAGGTTGAGTCGTCTGCGTATGAATGGATGGGAATTAAGGTACAGTTAAGGAGATCATTTATAAAAATTAGAAAGAGAATAGGAGATAGGACAGAGCCCTGAGGAACACCGGAGTTTATAGGGTGAGGAAGTGAACAATGGCCGTCCACAACCGCGGCTATGGAACGGCCGGAAAGGAAATTAGAGACAAAGGCACAGATGGAGGGATAGAAACCGAAGGAGGGTAGTTTAGAAATTAAAGATTTATGCCAGACTCTATCGAAGGCTTTCGATATGTCTAGTGCAATAGAAAAAGTCTCACCGAAGTCCCGAAAGGAGGATGACCAAGAGTTAGTAAGATATGAAAGAAGATCACCAGTAGAGCGACCCTTAAGGAAGCCATACTGGCGATCTGAGAGCAGATTATGAGAAGAGAAATGCTTAAGAAATTTGGAAGCAAGAATAGTTTCAAAAACTTTAGAAAGACAAGAGATAAGAGCAATTGGACGATAGTTGGAGGGTTGAGAGCGGTCACCCTTCTTTGGGACAGGTTGAATGTGAGCAAACTTCCAGCATGAAGGGAAGACGTTAGAGGATAGACAGAGACGAAAGAGTTTGCCTAGGCAGGGAGTCAGCACGGAAGCACAGTTTTTGAGAACAACAGGAGGAACACCGTCCGGACCGTACGCCTTATTAGTGTTAAGCCCAGAGAGGGTAGAAAGTACATCTTTAGAAGAGATTAGGATATTAGGCAAAAGTAAGAGAGAGGAGGGCGGAGAGGGAGGAATAGCACCGGAATCATCCAAGATGGAGTTTCTAGCAAAAGTTTGAGCGAAGAGTTTAGCTTTGTCAGAGGAAGAAGTGATGGTTGTGCCATCAGAGTGGGATTGGGGAGGGAAAGACGAGGAAGAGAAATTGTTGGAGAGGTTTTTGGCTAGATGCCAGAAAGCTTGGGAAGAGCTAGAGTTGGATAGTTCAGTGCATTTATTATTGATGAAAGAGTGTTTGGCAAGTCGAAGAACAGATTTGGCTTGATTCCGGGCAGAAACATATGAAGAATGAGAGTCTTGAGTTTTAAGGCGTCGGTACCGTTTGAATACTTCCTCCTTATTGCGGACAGCAGTAGAACAGGCGTGAGTAAACCAAGATTTTTTAGCATTAGTCTGAGAGAAAGAGAATGGAATGTATGCTTCCATGCCCGATAGGATTACCTCGGTAATGTGTTCAGCACTCTCCGAGGGTCCTCGGCCATGGAAGCAGAAATAATTCCATGGGAAATCAAAGAAGTACTGCCGAAGAGCCTCCCAGTAGGCAGCGCCAAAGTGCCACAAGCGCCGCCGGCTAGGAGGATCGGGTGGCTGTACTGGAGAGATAGGACAGGTGACAGAGATAAGTTTATGGTCGGCGGAGCCCAAAGGAGAGAAAAGATCGACAGTATAAGAAGAAGGGTTAGAAGTTAGAAACAGGTCAAGAATGTTGGGCCGATCTCCGATGCGATCCGGGATACGGGTTGGTTGCTGAACTAACTGCTCTAGGTCATTTAGGATAGAAAAGACGTAGGCTTGTTCACCAGGTGGATCAGTAGTGTGAGAGGAGAGCCAATGGCGGTGGTGAACGTTGAAATCTCCTAAGATGGAGATTTCTGAGAAAGGAGAAATGGATAGAATGTGTTCCACTGTAGAGTTTAGATAGTCAAAGAATTTGGGAAAGTTGGTAGAGTTAGGGGAGAGATAGACAGCACAGAAATATTTAGTAATGACCGGAAAGTTTGAGCCATAAAGTTGAGAATTCAGAGGAGTCGAAATCGGGAACACGAGAGCAAGTGAGTTTGTTGTGCACATATGCACAACATCCGCCTTTGGCTTTGAAACTAGGATAGAGAAAGTAGGAGGATACAGAGAAGGGGTTGCTGGATGTTGCTACAGACACCTGAGTTTCGGTGAGGAAGAGAAGATCAGGTTTGTAGGAGGAGAGATGGTGCTCAACAGAGTGAAAGTTAGAGGAAAGTCCGCGAATGTTGCAGAAATTAATAGAAAGAGTAACAGGCCGAGGTCCAGGTGATTGTGTGGGGTCGTCAGGGGATGGTCGGTCGGGTGAGGGGGCATTTATGGTCCCCCCCCCCTGGGGACTCCGAGGCTGGGCTACAATTCATCCTTATTTTTTTTGTTTAATTTTGGTGTGGAAGAATGAAGTGTGGTGTGCATGTTTAGTGTAGTGAAGTGGATAGGAGGAGGAAGTGTTTGTGAGAGCTAGCTGGATTGCTCTCAGCGTAAATGAGGCACAAAGAAAATCAGTAAGAGAGGCCAAGCAAGTGAAACAGGAGTTCCAGCGACTCTTTATCACATGCCTATAACCTCACCTGGGTCTAGCCCTGATCGATTGGTGCCTACAATCTCCCCACTATATATCTACATATATCTATATATAATATCTACAGCTTTACTCTCATCGTAGAGGTTGAGGATATCGTGGAAAAAGTCTAAGAGGTTTGTTAAACAGGAACGTTTTTTATGAAAGCCGTGTTGAGTATCTTTAAGTATGTTATTTTCCTCTAAGTGATTTACGAGTCTGTCTCTTATGACCGTTTCTAGCATTTTACATACAACTGAGGTTAAGCTAATTGGACGATAGTTACTGGGTAGGGATTTGCTGCCGTTTTTGAATATCGGTGTTACGTTGGCTATCTTCCACTGATCAGGCATAGTTCCAGACTGCAAGGATTTATTGAATAGTAATGTCAGTGGTTTGGAGAGCTCATCCTTAGCTTCCTTTAGAACTCTAGGCGAGATTGTATCAGGTCCAGGCGTTTTATTTACCTTGAGTTTATCTAAACAATTCAATACTTCTCTCTCTGTAACGGTGATATTGCTTAGAACATCTGAATTATCAATCTGAATCGGCGATGGTGTAGGGATATCACTGAGGTCTTCTGTTGTAAAAACTGATGCAAAGAAGGTATTGAGGGCATTACTCATTTGTACTTCGTCTTCGTCTCATCGACTAACGGTCCAACAGTTGAAGTAACTACTTTTTTCTTTCTGATATAACTATAGAATTCTTTCGGGTTTGTTTTACTTTGATTCGCAATATGTAACTCTAGGGTCTTTTTACTTTGCTTAATTAACTTTTTGGCTTTGCGTCATAGCTCTACAAATTTCACCCGTTCTTCGTCATTTTGTGAGGATTTTAATCTATCATTAGCAAATTTTTTAGCAAGCAGGCAGTTTGAAATATCTTTATTCCACCATTTGGGCTTATTATTATGGCCTGGACGCCGTATGTTCGATGGTATGCAGTCTTGCACTGCTTTTAGGTAAGTGGTTTCGAATAACTTCCAAGATGTATTTATGTCGTTATTGTTAAAAAGCTCCAGTCAGTTTCTTTAAACATAGCTCTAAGTTTATGAAAGTTTGCTTTCTTGAAATTAGGGACTTTTTCGATGCTACTATTTGGTTCGTTACTAGTAAAGTTTAAAGTGAAAGTTATCGTACGATGGTCGCTGTTACTGAATTCATCACCAACATTCAAATTCTCTATTAATTCTTCTTTTGTTGCAAGTACAATGTCAAGAACGTTATTTCCACGGGTCGGTGTTCGAACAAATTGATAAAGCGAACTCTCTTGCAAGTTCGCATACAAGTCATGTCCGGTGTGTGAAGTAAGAGTATCGCCCCACTTGGTCACAGGTAAATTAAAGTCGCCAAAAAATACGGTATCTTGTGAGTTACTTACATCTGCAATTTGTTCATAAATTTCTCGGTCAGTTTGCACTGATTGAGCTGGAGGTCTGTATATTAATGCAAGTATTAGTTTTGTACCTTTATTATTCTTTATTAGCACAAAAGATGTGTCGACATTCACAATTTGAGGTTTTGACAAGCCCCGGGTTAAGACTTTCTTTGATATAAAATAATACGCCACCTCCATTTTTATTTATTCGGCTTTTCTCAAACATTACATAACCGGGAAGTGAATACTCTGCTAAAAAGTCTCTATCTACTGTATTGAGCCAAGATTCTGTTATACCAATCACATCATAATTTTCAGTAAACACTAGTTCCTCTAAATCTGAAAATTTATTGCGTATGCTACGAGCGTTTGCATAGAAAACCTTTAAAGTTGCGGTTTTAGAACTCACAGAACGTTCTTTAATCAAAATTTTGGTTCTGATCGGATCTACATTTACATTCATGGCTGACATCGGTCCTCGGTCGTTATCCCTGGCGGTTTTGAATTTGGGTCGTGTTGGTGGAGCTTTATCCAAATTCGCGGTTCTTGACAGATTAGCATTTAATTCCTTCGCAGGTTGCCGCCCTCGCTGTCTTCGGTCCTCCTTCCTGGTTGTCCTGTGCTGAGCCGATTTCTTCTCCGAAAATCCTTCACCGCATCGTTGAGAAGACGCACAAAACGTGCTGCTCCCACCTGGTTCAGATGAACTCCATCGTCCGAAAACAAATAGTCATCGTAGTAGAAATTGTCCCAGGTGTCGACGAATCCCACATTTTCCTTCCTGCAGAGGTTTGCTAGACAACGATTTGTGCTGGTGGCTATGTTGTAAAATCAGCTCTCTACACCAAGCCGGGGGACGATTCCTGAGACGATGATCCTTGATGACTTCTCCTTAAACGACTTGATCAGCTGATGGTACTTTAAAAGCAAATCTTCCGACTGGGTTCGCTGTACATCGTTGGATCCAACGTGGATGACGTACATTGTATTAGCAGGGGCCAGCTTAGATACTTCGTCAACTGCAGCAACTACGTCGTCCACACCACCACCAGGGATACAAAAACGCTTCCTGGTCTTAGGTGCTCTGGCGCAAAACTCTGTGAGCTGACCACGTATCATCGAGTCTGCCACGAGCATAAGGGTGAAGTGTTGCAGGCCGATGAGGTAGAAATTGCACTTGGACATGGCCCAGACCACGGCTAGCATCTCCAGCTCAATGGTGACATAGCGGGACTCTGGGTCGCTTAGGAACCTCGAGCCACACTGAACTAAGCGGAGACGGTTGTTACCATGATCCTGTGGGAGGGCGTATCCAATACCGTTGAGGCGGGACGCATCAATTTGTAGAATCACTGGTAGGGAAGGGTCGAATGGGGCTAGGACGGGTGGACTGAGCAGGGCAGCCTTGACCCGGCGGAAAGCCTCATCGTGGTCAGCGGTCCACAAAAATGACTTTTTCGGGCTCATCAGGGGGCGCAGGGGCTGAGCGGCAGTGGCGATGTCGGGGGTGAACTCCGCCAGCTGGTTCACCAAACCCATGAATGAGCGAAGGTCGGTGATGTGGGCTGGTTTCGGGAAGTCCTTGATCGCTCCGACTTTGCCAAGGTCAGCCGACATGCCCTCACCTGAGAGCGTGTACCCACAGAAGTTCACACTGGGTGCGGCGACCACAAACTTGTCCTTGTTGAGTGTGATCCCACTGTCGCGGCACCGTATGAGCACTACATGGATACGCTGAAGATGTGTGTTGAAGTCCTCGTCGTAGAGCAGCACGTCGTCGACAATTTTGCACCCCTTAGAGGGCCCTATCACCGCGAAGGCAGAAGGCGTCACCTGTTGCAGCGAAACCCATTGGACCTCTACAGTGTTGGAAACGGCCATAAAGTGTGATGAAAGTTGTGAGATGCTGGTCCTCCTCCGCAAGTTCCATCTGCCAATATCCACTCAGGGCGTCTGCCGTTGTGAAGAATTTCGCCTGTGGGGCCACACTGCGGATCGCTTCGAAAGGCGTCGGTGATGGGTGGGCTGGGCGGGAAACTTGGCAGTTGAGCTTGGTGAGGTCTACGGTGAGGCGAACTTCGGCGTTGGGCTTGGCGAAGATGACGAGGGGGTGGCACCACTCCGAAGGCCCATTGCCGGCCAGTTTGATGATACCTTGTGCCACTAGCGAGTCCAGCTCCTGCTTAACTTTGTCCCTGAAAGCAAAGGGGATCTGCCGCGGGGTGTGGATGGCAAAATTCACGGCATCGTCCTTGAGGTGGATCCGCATTGGGGGACCCTTCATAGGCTTCAGTGGAGCTGTCTTGAGATCCTCCTTGGAGACCAGCACGTCCTTGAACTCTCGAAGAAAGAACTCCTTGGCTTGGGCAGGTGACGTGGTGGCTGTGAAGGGTAGCTCCTTACACCTGTTGATGTGTTTAACCTGTAGAATTGGCTTAGATAATTCCGCTGAGATGATGGCCAATTCTTGACAGGTAGTAGGGTCATTTGCTTGGAATCCGTGACCATTTTGTTCCTACCTTTTTCTCTCGATGGATTTGACAACCTGAACCATTTTAAAGGAAAATTAGCTCCTATGCCCCTCTGAAAAATGACCGCTAACTCTGCTAGAGCCCAATATTCAAAATGGCCCCCAACGCCATCTTGAAAAACATGAAATGTAATATCTCTGGCATCAGATGAGCTACAAGGACGAATGAGGTGTTCTTTTTCACTAATTCTGGCATTACAAATCCACTGGAATGGTTATTGTATTGTATTGTATTGTATATTGTATTGTTATTGTATTGTATTATACTAATTGTACATACTAATCTGCCACTTCACCAGACTTCAGCTTAGAGCCCTTATTCATTGTTGACTCCATCCATATGTCGAGGGCGACACACGAATATGGTTTTCCTGTCATTGACTGTGCAAACATACCACTCTCCATGAATGCAGCCTGATCGACAGGAAGAGTATCAAGCACTGCGGTGAAATCGGGGAGATGCCGACCATACTTGTCATTATTATAGATTTGCATCAAAGGAAGCATTAGCTTGAGTGAGGACTTGAACTCAGTCCAGTTGCTTGTTCTGATTGCATGGATATTTTGAGTTAGAACCTCAACCATTTCCATGAATGACATCCAGTATTCTGCTTGTGGGGCACCCTCAAAGTCCTTGAAGAGAGCATCAACGAGGTCCTTCAGCTCAGCATTTCTCTCTAGCTCTGCATGTTCATCTGCAAGTTCCTGTGCATCAATCGGATGTCGAAGCTTGGCATGGGATGCCTTTACTTCTTCAGATAGAGGGGAATCTTCCAAACGTTTGTCTATGACATGGTGGACCAGAGTCTCGTAGAATAGTCGCAAGCAGCGAACCCTACGCTTAACATGTTTTCCACGAAGGGCCTGATCAACAGACCCGTCTGCTATAACACCAGCTGCCACCAACACATCTGAGATGCCAGATCCCTTAAACCTCTTGTATATAGTGTAGATGAACGACATTTGGATGTGGAAGGGTGCCATGAATGGTAAGATTTTGCTGAACAGCTCAGCATTCTCCCTTTTCAACTCTAGCATGAGCACGTAGACAGGATGATCACCAACAATTATTGCAAAAGGCATCTTTTTTTTCTTCGATTGATTTTGCAAGCTTACACATCACATCATTGAGAATTGTCTTACTGGGTTGGTTGGGATAGGTCATGTGGTATATTACTCGACTCTTCTCATCTGCATTTGACATGCTGGCATGAAACCCTGAAAACCCAGGCACAGTCTGTTCTTCTGGCTTAGGTCTCGTTCGGTCATCTTGCGCCCTGGCCAATGCATGGATCACACCACAAATTCTTTGCACCGATGTGTCAGGAGGAGGAGTACTTTGATCAGCTGGTGGCTTCCTGAGAGGTGGTTCCCCACGCTTCGCTGTCTTGTATGGGTTGACTTTTTGCATTTCACTTCCGAGCTCTTTGAGAGTTGTCGAGAGGTTTGATGCAAAGTTGGCACCGGGAACTGGTCTATCCTCGTGATTCTCGGAAGGAAGTTCTGTATCAAATGATTCTGGCTGCACAAACATGACATTCGTGCGGTGTGACTGGCCAGCACCGGTCAGTGTGTCGCTCTTGAAGTCATCGTTGTCGACTATAGCGATAGCAGGCTTACCCTCAGCTAGTGCGAAGGGGCAATCAGATGAGCACTTGAGGACATTGACCACCCAAAAATCTTGCAGCATAAGTACGTCATTGTAACTGATGCCCAGTCCATTGTGCATTATGTCGACTATCTCCCTACTCTTGGTCAGTCCATGTAGCAAGACAGAGAGATTTATCTCAAATGCAGTGCGTTTTCCAGTGATGTAGCTTGTGAGGATAGATGCAATCGATCGGACGGATGGACTGTCATCAATTGCAGACTTATTTGGGTGTTTCAGCCATGTGAGCAGCTTCAGCAGGAGCTCACTGAGGTCTTCTTCTCTCTCCAACTTGTGTATATATGGGAGCCAGGGAATAGTATTTGTCCTGATGACTTGCTCTTTGAATTGTGCCGCAACATTCATCACCAACTGATCATTGCTGACACCCAATGAAGATATTGCCGCCTCGATGTATGTACCTGCTGCTGTTGTATCATATACCAGTTCACTCACATTCTTTTGAATGCGTTCATGAAATCAGATGTCTTCCCCAAATTCATTGACGAGAATTTCCTTTAAGTAGCTGGATTTTACTACTGAGTTATGTCCGTGATTTGAGATAATGCGCTTATAGTCCTGCAGCAGGCCTTGCAGTGTGCGAATTTCATGGTCTTTGAAGATGACTTGACGAATATGATGAAAGAAGAGAGCTTGGGCCTCTCGGAGGTTTACACGCTGCAGATGTTGAGTGCTTTCATCTGAAAGGGGCTTGTGGTCGCTTACATATTTGCGCCAGCACGCACGATGGTAGCGGATTTCCAACCCCAATGCTGTTTGACTATCTGGGATGGATGCAATCAGAGTGTCAAGTCTCAATCTCATGACCTCATCTTCCAGACGGACAGTATGTAACTTGAATTTAGTCTAGGTATCTACTGTTGATAGGAGTAAAATCTGCTTGTCACGATCACTACTCTTGTATGCCCCTTTCATGCACCACACATATACAGTCTTATCGTGAAGGACACCCATACTGGAGCGGAGCCTTTTAGGTGCACTGGCCTCTGGGGAAGGGTCTTGTTGATCTGATGCTTCATCTCTTTCAAGACGTTCCTTGGATTTGTGTTTGCGTTTTTCGGCTTGAGAGAGCTTGCGCTTGCTGGATAATGATGCGTAACAAGTGCTATGCATGTGGTGACCCTTTGGTCCCTTCTCCCAATCCACATTTTCATGTATATGTTGAAGTTCTTTCCATTGTAAAGAGTTTTCCCGGATGGATTCCCACTTCTCAGGTGTAATGTTTTCCAAACGATCATCTGCGGTACATCGCTTACCACAGAGTAAAATGCACCCGTATACATTTAATGTCTTGTCTGGTAACTCTTCACTCTCTCTTCTATTATCCATTATTTCGGTCACTTCACAAGTCGGCGATTTTCATCAGATGGGCATGCGATCCATCTGAAACAGTAAAAAAGTAATATTAGATATACACTGCAGGCAGAGAACAACAGTGATGATAGCAGCGAAAGTGAGGACAGTGATTCTGATAGTGGCTCATACAGTGAATCATGTAGTGACAGTGAAGTGGCAGATTAGTATGTACAATTAGTATAATACAATACAATTACAATACAATATACAATACAATACAATACAATAACCATTCCAGTGGATTTGTAATGCCAGAATTAGTGAAAAAGGACACCTCATTCGTCCTTGTAGCTCATCTGATGCCAGAGATATTACATTTTATGTTTTTCAAGATGGCGTTGGCGGCCATTTTGAATATTGGGCTCTAGCAGAGTTAGCCGTTATTTTTCAGAGGGGCATAGGAGCTAATTTTCCTTTAAAATGGTTCAGGTTGTCAAATCCATCGAGAGAAAAAGGTAGGAACAAAATGGTCACGGATTCCAAGCAAATGACCCTACTAAGTGGCGTTTGGACAGAAGCGGCGTCTGAACACCCTCGCGGACTTGGATTGTGGCAGAACAGGAACGTTTGCTGATGGTGAGTTATGCATGAAATGTCCCCAAAGCAGGTGCCATTGCAGAGCCATCCGCGTTGAGCGTCGTTGTCGGAGGCGGAGGTCGTAGGCTGCTGATAGGAATCCGAAGTATGTCGATGTGTCTTCGGCCAATCACTGTGATGTCTGCACCTGTGTCTGGGAGCATGTGGAGTTTTCTGGTGGTGCCGCTGTAGGTGAGACTCACGGATGTCAGTGTGGGTGCCTGAACAGGTAATCCCACCCGTCGGCAACTTGTGGTCTTCTTTGCTGTAGACTTGTTGTGGGAGGAAGCGTCGTTGTCCTGTGTGGAGTTGTCCTGACTGGCGGGCTTCTTCGAAGATCTGCAGCATTTGTTGTAGTGGCCCATATGGTTGCAGCGACGACACTGGGCGGTGGTAGCAGGGCAAGCAGGAGTCCTAGGCTTATGACCACGACGGCCGCAGTTAGTGCAGGTGTAGTCTTCAGCCGGGCACTTGTTCTTGTCGTGCCGGCGAGCGCAACGCTGGCAGGCGGCAGCCGATGCCAAGGACTGTTGCGATGTGGAGAACTTGTCGCGTTGCTTAACTTGCTTGTTCTGCTTGTATGCTGACACGGCGTTAACCTGGGATGGCGGGGCACGTATGGCTGATGTAGCGCTTCGAGTGGCCTCGTATGCACGGCAAGTGTTGACGATGTCCTGTAATGAAGGGGTGGCGTCGAGGGAAAGCAGCTTCTGTACAAGTTCTTCGTCGTGTATGCCCATCAGAATGACCATCTTGAGTTGGGTCTCCTTGCAGGCTGAAGAGTTCCCTGGGCAGACGTCAATTTCTTCGGAGATGTCGCAGAGGCGGACGTAGAAGTTGTTGAATGACTCGCCCTGTTTTTGCTTGCAACTGAACAGGTCCCTGCGACGGAGAGCTTCATTGCGAGAATTCTTGATGTGCTCCTGAAGTGTATCTAGGACTTCGTCTACGGTCTTGTCGGTGTCAGGGGGTATGCTTAAAGTGTGCTTCAAAAGCTGCTGTGTCTCCAGGGTTAAGCACATCCGCATCTGGATCTGTTGTCTCTCCCTCGGTAGTTTAGATAAGTCCACCATAATAGAGTAATCGTCCCATCGACGCCTCCATTCTCTGAAAACCTGGAAGGTGGCATCAGCACGAAGGGGCGGCGGGTTCTGGGTGATAGCCTTCTGTGGTGGTGGTGGAGCTGTAGGGATGGAGGATGTTGTGGAATGGGTTGTTGTCCCCGGTGGGGTGGGTGTAGGAGCGGCGGCAGGTGGGGTAATCTGGGCCAGAGCCTGGACAAGGGCGGAGAACTTGGCATCGTCCACCTGTCTCCTGTGGTCCTCCTCCATGTGTCATCTGGTGTCCTCCTCCTGTCGTCGGTGTTCCTCTTCCCATCTTCTGCGGTCCTCCTCCTGTTTTCTGGTGTAGTCGTCCCGTTGTCAGCATTGTTCCATATACTGTATGAGCTGAAGGAGATCTGTACTTGTGGTAGGTTGTAGACTTGCAGGGTGTGGTAAAAGTGGGGGCATTCCCCTATAGTGGAGTGGAGGTAAAGTGGGGGGAGGTTGGGGAGGTGGAGTGAAGTTAAGGGTGGTGGGAGAATGAGGGGGTGGAGTGAAATGAACTATGTGGGACCCCTGACCAGCATCCCCAACAGTATCTCCATCCTTATCTCCACCAGTGCCTCCATCCCCAGTATGGTATTGTGGGGTGTCTGTGGGTTCCCCATTAAGCTGCCTGTCTCCCTCCATGCTTGGTTGATAGCTGACACACTGTAGTCTTGCAGGAACGATGAAATTGTGCAGTACAACTGGAACAGATTATTTAAAAGTGCAGTACATTATCTGTGTTAGAGTGAGTGAGTGCGGTAGGCTTGGCATCACTGTGTTGACTTGGCAGCGATGTGCGTGTGCCTGTGCGTGCTGTTCCGGCCCAGCTGGAGGGCAAGTTGAGGGGTGAGAGCTTCAGTGTGGCTGGAGCCGTCGGACGGGGAGGGTATGCTACTCCTCGCTCTTGACCAGCTATTTTCGGCGGCTATAACCCTCACAGCAAGTCGGGAATGGGCACAAATGACATGGGACATATAATAAAGGCACTGCACTACACTCTTAAGCACTTCACTGCACTATAAAGCACTGCACAATAATAAATCCAGGGCTGGAGAGGTGAGGTCTTGCAAGATGGCTGGCTGAATATATTCCAACTACTCCCTCTCGGGCATAGGCTGAGAGCCTGTACATTCCACCGCTCAACACGGTGAAGCCCGTGAGGTCTTGTTCCAGTCTGGGGAGTGAGACATGTGAAGCATCCATCATGGCTCGAAGCAGCTCCATCTCTGAAGCAGCCGGTTGCTTCGCTCAAGTGCTTCACCGTCTCACCTTCAGACTCAGACCCTCACTCTCAGAACGCCACCTATTGAGCAGTGAACTCACTAGGCATTGTCCCCCTGTAACATATTTTGAATATCGGAATATTCATACAGTGTTATTTAATCAGGGAACAATGAGGGTATTTTTTTGGCATTTCGGTGGGCTTTGTGGTAATGCACTGATACTAGGTACAGCACAAATTCAATCCCAATAATATCTTCCCATTGACATATCGGGATTTGAACCCGGGTCCATTGGATTACCAATCCAGTGGCATGACCACTCCACCACACCTCCCCTACAACTAATTATCCGGTCTTTGCTCGTATCTCCTGGCTGTATTAATACACTGCGCCATGTATGGTTGTCATGTAAAGCTACAACAACCTTGATAATCCTTTCTTGCACAAGGATGTAGAATAAAAGTCCAGAGGTAAGTTAGTAGGTCCTTATTAGCCAAAGAGATACAGAGAGCAGGGGGCACTTGTATGCTAGAGTGCCGGCCGGTGTTTACTGATGAAAACATGTGCAACGATGCCGGATATATTTGGTGCAACATTGCCGCTACTAAATAACACGGTACATTATCATCTAATATGAAACAATGGTAGTATTGCCCTGAAAGTACATGTGTGTATGTTGCAATATGATTAAGGCATGTGTACACTCTGTATATATGTTATGTGTGCACTTAACCTATATCAACATCTACCTTCTCCAGCGACGTTTGGGCGGAAATTGTGTTTTTGCCTCAGTCTGTCTGTAAGTCTATAAACAAGATATTTCAAAATGTTATGAGCTGATGTTCACGTATTTTGGCAGGCAGATAAGATATGGGTAAAGGGAGAAGTGATTCCATTTAGGAGGCGATTGGTAGAGCACATTGGTACCAGCGTAGGCGGAGGTATGAGCTCTCCCGTGTGACCCTCTATTTACCTCCGACAACGAAGTTGGAGAAGGTTAAGTTTTTGCCTCCGTTTGACTGTCTGTCTGTTAACAAGATGCCTTTAAAATTATGAACCGATGTTCAGGAAGATTGGTGGGCAGATAAGATATGCGTCAAGGAAGAAGGGATTCCATTTAGGTGACCGGTAGAGTACATACCTCTGCCAGCGTAGGAGGAGGTATACGCTCACCAGAATGCGCCTCTTGTTATTTATTTTTGTTTTTGTTGCATATATATACAGTATATACTTTGTTTTCTTATGCACCACCACAGATATTGCAGGTCAATAATACCAGACTGCCAAACGGCCAAAACTAACGGCCTCCATTTATATTAGTTTAGGTTAGGTTTTGCTAGGTTATGTTAGGGCTGATCATGTTAGGTTGTGAAAAGCTACAAAGTCCATTTCAAATTGAGACCGCTTAAGGGCGTGGCCGCTCTGACTTGAAAGATAAGCTACTGAATTTAGGCAAAACCTGGGAACGATATTGGGAAGGTCACGGACATTATCCCTGGCAGCAACTTATAGTCCTCTTTATTTATATTTCGGTTATTATTAGGTGATGTAATTGAGGTTAGGTAAGACCTCTAGCAATCAAAGTGGTAAAATGTATCTCATTTATGTATATGGTGCACGCAAACTATCAGCTAATTGTCTAATAATTGCCAACACGAAATGAAAGAATGCATCATATAATGCAGAGGGCATTAACTATGACTACGAGAGGAACTTCTTTAGCATAATAACATTGTCTAGTGTTCACCAGAAAAAAGAAAACTAGAGGCAAAATTGTAATGAAGTCGCCCGATGCATCTTTAAAAGGTTTGACCAAGAGACATCCTTCCTAATCTAAAGCAAATACTTAAAAAATATCCAAATATAATAATGTTAAATTGTCTCATTTCCATTAATTCTCGACTTCATTATTTGGAAAAAGGAGAAGGCAAAGACTTAACCCTAAGCAACCAAACAAGATCTACAAAATTAAACAAACATTGAACATCTCAAAAAGGGACGCTTACTCGTTAAATCGCCATTCACCAACATACATCTTACTGATCCGACATTTTCGTCCTAGTCTTGTGATTCAAGAATACAAGAGAAGCATCATGGACTTCCATTATGTACATTATGATTATTCAAAACTCTTACTCTTTCTTCATGTTGATATTAGATAAAGCGTGTACGTTCTGCATGTGGTGTCCTGGGTTTGAATCCCGGGAGGATCACAAGCTATACAAATGTGTTCTGGGGGTTATTAGTGTTAAGAAACGACATTGCTTAATAATTTCGATAAACAAGTCATATAAAGTCAATATTGGCCATGTTAAACATATGTGGTGCATTTTAAGCCATTAGGCCATTACTTGAACACAGTGTCCGCAACTGGGAACACATATATTGCCTTCACATCAGCCTCTTAAGGGGAGGTTTGTATTTTCAGGACACCCTTCTTCATAATTTTTACCCCATTAGTTA
Organism: Paralithodes platypus; assembly: GCA_032716605.1. NCBI lineage: Eukaryota > Metazoa > Arthropoda > Malacostraca > Decapoda > Lithodidae > Paralithodes > Paralithodes platypus. The sequence continues at coordinate 27,642,458 of CM064524.1, read as the reverse complement.
TGAGATTTTAAGACGTTCACATCATTAGTTTGGCGATTTTAAGACCTTTTGTGCCATTTAGATGTCTATTTCTTTCCTGGCGAGCGATAGCGAGCCTTTAATTAACCCGTGGAGCCCCGGCTAGTTTTGTAATGTTTGCGCACCAGAACCCGGCCGGTTTTCAAAAAAATTGTTTTATTCCAGAAACAATAGCGAAAGGGTTAGGAATGAAGGAAAAACCACGAAAAACCGCTCAAAAAGCTTAAAAAATGGTCCTACAGAGCCCCCGAAAACGGATTTTACAAGAGTAAAAAATTGAAGGCAATTATCCCCAAAAAACAGGTTATTGCGCGCTCGCGCGCACGCACGTGGACTTTGAGAGTTTTCAACCATCGGCACGGTTGCGTGGGATACGTACACAGTTCCCATAGAAATCTGAGCCCTCTTGAGTGGCTACACCTGAGGTTACGGTCGGCGCAATTAGGGTGACGCGCCAGGCGCGTCTCTGGGGCTGTGCGTTACATACATCGCCGACGCGTCAGGCGCGTCGCTGGGGCTGTACGGGTTAAGGAGAAACCGTGTTTGCCGGGACGTTTTTCTACCGATTAGTGTACACATGTATCTCGATGGGGGGTCTTAGGGGTATTTGTTAAGCTTGATGGAGTTCTTCGGGGGAAAAAAAAAAAAAAATCATAAATATATACATGAACAAATGAAGATAATTATATATACCAGTTTTCCCTCAGGAGTGCCATGTTTGGATGCCGGCATATACGAACTCTACTGCTCTACTTGATAAACAGCCAAATGAGGGACGGAAGATCTGCTATTGCAAGCTTTCGTGTGTCATTCTTTGTAATATGGGCTTCTCGTTCCCCATTTGTTGAGTGTTCTGCCTAGTTATGGGTTTCAGAGGCCGTGTTACATCATTTTTCGGGAATAACTTATGAACAAACCGTTGGATCAGTATGATATTTTGCCACAACTTGTTTCACACCGTGCCCACCTTTTTTTTTAATATTGTGCATTTACAAAAGTAGATAATTAAGCCACTTGTCCCTGTGTCATGAGGTTAAAGTCACACTTGAATGACTAGGAATCGGACAAGGCTACAATGGCTTACCTGTGAAACTACCAAACCATTATTGTTCCTCCATCAAACACGGTAGTTATCAGCCACCACCCAACCCTATTATCATCTTTATATCCAAGTTATCTGTCACTATTAAATATAAATATAAAAAAATACATATTTTGTATATATTTATATTTGATAGTGAAAGGTAACTTGAATATTAAGACGATAATAGGGTTGAATGGTGGCTGATAACTACCGTGTTTGATGGAGGAACAATTATGGTTTGGTAGTTTCACAGATAAGCCATTGTAGCCTTGTCCGATTCCTAGTCATGCAGGTGTGACTTTAACCTCATGACACAGGGACAAGTGGCTTAATTATCCACTTTTGTAAATGCACAATATTAACAAAAATGTGGGCACGGTGTGAAACAAGTTGTGGCAAAATATCATACTGATCCAACTGTTTGTTCATAAGTTATTCCCAAACAACGATGTAACACGGCCTCTGAAACCCACAGTAGTTTAAATCGACTATACTATTACCTGCACCTCCCTCCCCCCGTTGGGCTTCTCGTTCCCCATTTGTTGAGTCAGGGATGGTTACTGACTGACTATTCTCCCTCTCCATGCTTCCCCCTCTCAGTCTGTCTTTCCTATAATTGTTTTTGACTCTCCCCTCTCTCTCTCTCTCTCTTCCTCTGCCTCTCCCTCCGTTCACCCCGCCCCTTGTACTTCACTACCGGCACGTAACAGTTTTTTTTATATACAACCGGTTAAAGCAGTCTGTCCTCTCGGATACAATAGTTCCTCGATAAATCGGTGCCAAATCGTGCTAAATATAAGGTAAAACAAAAAGTAATTTAAAAGTGTTTTGGGTGAAAGGGTAATTAGAAACAACTTATGATATAGTGTTTCATCTTATACTTGGGCAGAAAGTAAACACTTGAATCAGAGCTCACAAATAAGAACACGGCAAACAATTGAATCAGAACTCACAAATAAGAACACGGCATTATCGCGACCCTGTTATATAGGAGTAATCGGCCTTCGGCCGATTACTAATACTATCGACAAATGTACACATTTATCTTGCAGGAGGGTCTTGGGGCGTTTTTGTTTTTCAAGCTTGATGGTCTAGGTAAGAAACTAAAAACAAATAAATATAAAGAGATAAGCAAATAAATACGCTCATCCTCCCTTAAGTTACATTGAGCTAGTTGGAGGTAGGGAGGTATGGGGGAGAAGGAGGGGGGGGGGGGGGGAGGGGGGGGGGGTAGACAGATGAGAAAGAGTGATCTCAGAAGGTGGAATGAAGAAGAGTGTGGAGAGGAAGAAGGAAGTAGGAGAGAAAAAGGTGACGACCTGTTTGCCTTCCTAGTTTGCTAAAGGCTAAAAGTATATGTATGTATGTATGTATTATACTCAGACACATACCCCATTGCTGGGGATGGCCGACACGATACAGAGCCCGTGTACCAGATAATCCTAATCATAATTCCCACCTACTGGACTTATTTTTAACAACCAATTCAGAAAATGATGATGTTACAGTGAGGTCCCCGCTTGGATCTTCTGATCACTGTTTGATACAGGCCACCTGTCTATCACCTACCACACCTTCCCACTCTGAACCTGTTTTGGTGACTAAATGGCATTACGATAGGGCAGACTGGGAGGGTCTTCAAGGTTTCTTTATTGATATTCCCTGGACCTCTTTCTTTTCTAATGATGCACACTCCACCTTGAGCCACATACAAGATTTTGTAAAAATTGGAATGGAAACTTTTATTCCTCATCAAAAGTACAGTAAAAGATCTAATTCACCTAAATGGTTTGACCATAATTGTGCAAGAGTAACTGAACAAAGAGCAATAGCCTACAATGCATACACAAGATCAAAAACACATGAAGCCTTTAATTACTTTAGAAACATCAGAAATCATGCCACAACTGTATTAAACCTAACTAAATCAAACTTTCTCCACAAGCAGGCAAATAAACTTCTAAATAATCCAAATGATAACAAAATATTTTGGTCTACTCTTAACTCATTCAAATCCAACTTCACTACTGCTTCATCCATTCCACCATTAAAATCTCCTACTGGCAATCTTGTAAGTGACCCACGAGGTAAAGCTAACCTTCTTGCGGATATTTTCTCCACCAACTCAACCTTAGATGAAATAAATCAAGATGTCCCTGTACTTAATTTTAATTCGCCTGAAATTCCCTCACTTAAGATCCACACCAGACATGTCAAAAATATTTTGCAGAATCTCTCAGTAGACAAGGCTCCTGGTCCAGATGAAATTCCTCCAATAGTACTTAAGAATTGCTCCTTGGTGCTCGCTCCTGTATTGGCAAAATGTTTCCGTCTGTGTACTCGTACCTCATGCTTCCCTGGAAAGAAGCAAACATCCATCCAGTTCCTAAAAAAGGTGCCTCTTCAGATCCATCAAACTACAGACCAATAGCTATAACTTCCACTCTTGGTAAAGTCTTTGAAATTATATTAAATAATCACATAATTAAGCATCTTGAGAATAATAAATTAATCAGTGATAGGCAATATGGTTTTAGACGATGTCGATCAACTGCAGACATTCTTGGCCTTCTTAAGCATCAAATCAACCAAGCTACAGACCAACATGGTGAAACACATACAATAGCACTGGATATATAAAAGGCATTTGATAGAGTCTGGCATCAATCCTTATTGTCGAAGATGTCACACTACGGCCTTGCATCATTAGTTCCACTAATTTCTTCTTATCTTCATAACAGAAAAATATGTGTAATGGTAGATGGCCTTTATTCTCAATTTCACTCAATAAATGCTGGTGTTCCCCAGGGATCAGTTTTGGCCCCAACTCTGTTCCTCATTCACATCAAAGATCTCATATCTACCACTCATAATCCAATAAATTCCTACGCAGATGACTCAACACTCCACAGTTCCTTCACATTTACCAATTCTTTCACCCAACCCGATCTTATAAATTCAAAAATAAACACTGCAATTTCTCTGAACCAGGACCTTTCTAGAATTAATGAATGGGTACAAAAGAATCTAGTTTCCTTTAATGCACAGAAAACCAAGTACATTCAATTTTCTAACCGACAGAATCTCACTGACTCCCATATATTTTTTAAAATGATGTAAATATTCCCACTTCCCCTAGTATTGATATTCTCGGTGTAACATTAACTACTAACTTGAGCTGGACACATTATGTTAGAGGCATTGCTAAGAATGCCTCTAAAAAACTGGGACTCCAGTACAGAGTTCGAGAATTCTTCACTGACGAGCAGTTGGCCGTAATATATAAAAGTCATGTGCGTTCTCAGATGGATTACTGTTCACCTCTGTGGAGTGGTTGCATTGAGGCAGTTGGACAAAATTCAAAATAAAGCTATTGGATTAATCAATAACCCTGCAATTACACAGGACCTTCCTACATTATCCATACGAAGAAACGTTGCATCCCTTGCAATATTCTACAGATATTTTCACAGCAATTGTTCCGAGGAACTTGCTTCAATTGTGCCGCCTCTCCACACCTTTCCCCGTAGAACTAGGGCAGCCGAGAGCGCCCATGAATTTACTATTTCTCCTCCACAATGCAGAAGTTCTGCTTATCAAAATTCATTTATCCCTAGAACTACTACTCTTTGAAATTCACTTCCCTTGAGTTGCTTTCCACAAACTTACAATCTACAAAAGTTTAAATCCAGTTGTTACAAACATTTTATGAATGGAGGATGCCTTAGGCACATGGACCTTTTTGTTTTATCTGTGTTTTTCCTTCCTCCGTTCATTGTCTCTTAAAAAAAAAAAAAAAAAAAAAAAAAAAAATTAAAGTTCCTATTCTCAGGGTCCTGGACCACTTTTGCGTTCCATCGCCGTTTCTCTGTCTTGTCGAATAAGATAATTATACAAAGGGAGGAGGATTCCTAGCCTCCTGCCCTTAGAAGGAAAAGTAGGACAGTAAAAGAGATAGACAGAAACAGCTAAAGTTGGGTAGAGGATGCCAAACCTCAAGGGCTAAAAGTGGTATTGCTATTTGTACAGTTGGCCACTTTAATTTGTATTCACTCAGTAATTTTATGTATGGATTGACTTGCCAGAATTATTTGATATACAACAGTTAAGGGGAGGCAGACCGTTTGTTTAGTCTATTAATTCATGTATTCATATATTTTGTTAGTTTCCTCCCTAGACCTCCATCAAGCTTAGAAACCCCCCTAGACCCCCCTTCAAGATAAATCTGTACATTTTTCGGTAGAAAAATTTCCCGGCCGAAGGCCGGTTCCTCTTAAAATTGCAGGCTCGCTTTCGCTCGCCAGGAAAAAATCGACACCTAAATGGCTTGAAAGATCTTAAAATTGAAAACGAAATGGGGCGAAAGGTGTTAAAATCGCCAAACTAATGAGCCGAACGTCTTATAATCTCAAAATTAGTGGGGCTAAACATTAGGGAGAAGGGTGTCCAGAAAAATGGTCTGCCTCCCCTTAATTGGTCTTAGAATTTCTGTCTCACCTACACAGAGAGTAATCTAGCTAGCTCTCACAAACACCTTCCCTTCCTCTCTATTGCAGTACACTAAACAAACACACCATTCATCTTTCCAGTACTGAACAGTGAACCCTCAAATTTTGTACACCAAAATCAAAACAAAAATTATGTATTTTGGATCTCTCACTTTCAACTTTGGGAGAGACTATTGATACAGGCAGCTTTGCATATTGCCTACTTCATACACAAAGAACACAAATAAACCTACTACATAAAGAAAGTACGCTCCTAATACAATAATAATAATTTGCCTTCCATATATAAAACCATGGAAGTGTATAAGAACGTCTACGGTCAACTGTACTACCCGCCCCGCCCCAATCTTGGTTATATAAAATAGAGCAGCCGCCTCCACCACCGCCCTCCTTCAACTCCTCTCACCCACTTTTCTCTCTCCCTCGACGTTTCCATTCCGTTTATGTGAGTTACCCTTTCTCTCTCCATTGCTGCTTCATACGCCTTCACTTCTTCCTTTAATTTCTTCCTCCACCACGTTTTTTTTGTTCTTACTCAGATCTTTCTACATCTAATTTGGGGTTTGCTATCTTTAGCTTAACACGCTTTGGTGCAACGTCTTTTGTTTAATTATTGTTGATGGTTTTCATTATTTTTGACATTTTCGACAAATGTAATTTTAGTTTGCCCACTAGACTAAGTAAAACGCCTCTTCAATTTAGATCCCCTTCAAACTATAAACGCCTTCCAGACCACCTTCAAGCTGAATATACAAATGTTTTGGTATGTCCCAGTCGATGAATAATTTCTCCCAAATTGCAGGCTCGCTGTTTTTTGCCCAGAAAACTATCGACACTTGAATGGGGAGATGTTTCTTATCAACGCCAAACTAATGAGCTGAAACGTCATAAACTATCCAAACAAATAAAGTAAAACAGGGAAGTCCAATAAGAGCTGGCTCACACCAGGTATGGTTAAGAATCACAAAGACTGCATAGCATTATATTTCAAAAGTTTTCCACTTTTACGTTGGCTTACTGAATTATTACACACTCCCATTAATTACACTCATACTTTTAACACTTTTAATACCCCAATTAAAACAATGAAAACAAAATCTAAACTGATTATCAATAACGCTTCTAATGCTGACACATTTCAGAAGTTTAAAATAGCTAGAATAAAGCAATACACATAAGTATAAATATAATTTCTATATTGGTTGAAAGGGGTAATGTTGTCACGCAAGCAGACACCGCTACTAATTTTGTACTATTTGTCTGTAAATTTAAAACGAGATAGTGTAATACAAACTATCACAGGTGCTTGTATCAACCATGAGAGAGAGAGAGAGAGAAAGAAAGAGAGAGAGAAAGAAAGAGAGAGATATTACTAAGGTTCCGTATCACGCTCCTCCTAAATTATACTTACAATAATCAATTATTTGTAACTGTAACTGTTCCATTAGATTAATATAAACCACATGCCATGCATTTTGTATTGTAGTGGGATACAACTTCCTGTCTGTTGTTACATTTGAGACAGCTTTCATAAAATTCTGCCTAATAATATTCAGGTCTTTTCTAAAGGGCAATATCTCTCCTTCGAGATTCATTAGCGCTGTACTAGCCAACAGAGACCAAGTTAATTATACTGAACGGAACTTCAGTAATTTAGTTACTTTTAATGCCAATATAACTAAATACATCCATATTACTAATATACACGATCCACACTATTCCTATATATACGTTCAACCAACTAAATATTCCCGGTTATTCCAATATTACGATCTTTAGTTTAAGCCTAAACTGGACATCTCACGTCAGATTTGTCGTCAAAAGTGTTTTAAATAACCTTAGAACATTCGATTCAGAATATAATTTTGTAGGATGAATATTGTTCAGAAACATTATTTGTAGAGCAAACAGTGAGCATCGATAAGTTATTAATTTAAAATAGGAGATGGACTATTGGCCTAACACTGGGAGTTGTAAACATATAGATGTAACGAGTATAACTAGTGCAGACTGACCAAATCGTAATCTCGCTATAAATATGGTTGGCGATGGGCTGGTCTATCAGAGTGAGACCTGAGCGATCTCTGCCATACCCATAGCTTACTCTGACTGTTCCTTTTACTTATTTTTTTCTAAATCTCAAGTGACGGCGTCTCTTCCGTGGATTGACCTCCCAATCTACCGAGATTGGAAGCTAAAGCGTCACATTATTCCTTTGCCCCTCAACTTTCTCTTCATAATTGCTGAGGGGCACAGGGCCCTGGGTGGGGCTTTGGTTTCCCGGGCGTTTACGCACCCTCTCAGCTCCCCGCCATGGAGTGGCTTCGGTCACCCAGGCTTTATTGTGGTCGGCAGGGAGGGTTCTGTGGGGGCGCTCGTTTATGGCCTTGGCCTTACTCGGGGCCTTGGGGCTGTTCGGCCAGGCAGCTTGGGGAACAACAACAACAACAACAGATGTACTGGGTGTGAGACTTCCCAAAATGTTTTGTTATCAGAAATATTGGGTTCTCTCGGTTGTGCGCTGAACATAGTAACTTATGTACCAAACTTGACCCAGACTTCGAACTGACGAAGATATATAAATAATCAACATGGAAAACTTAGTTCAACCTTTCTATAATGGTTTGATTTGTCGTTTCGTGCACAGGAAGACGCATTTTTTTTTTTTTTTTTTTTTTTCCTATATTCCAACTACTCCCTCTCGGGCATAGGCTGACAACCTTTACACTCTACCGCTGAACACGGTGAGGCCCGTGAGGTCTTGTTCCAGTCTAGGGAGTGAGACATGCGAAGCACCTATTCACGGCTCGAGCCCAACTCCATCTCTGAAGCTGCTTCGCCTCTGCGCCTCACAGTCCCACTCACCAGGCTCGGACCCTCACTCTCAGAACGCCACCTATTGAGCAATTAACTCACTAGGCATTGCCCCCCTGTAGCATATTTTGAATATGGAAATATTCATACAGTGCTATATTAATCAGGGAACAATGAGGGTATTTTGCTTTGGCATTTTGGTGTGCTGTGGTAATGCACTGAAACTATGTACAGCACAAATTCCATCCCAATAATATCCTCCCATTGACATATTGGGATTCAAACCCGGGTCCATTGGATTACCAGTCCAGTGGCAAGACCACTCTGCCACACCTTCCCTGCGTCTTCATGGCTTAAAAGCTTTCAATTATGACCATTAGGGGAGTTTAGAAACCTTTAGTTTAGTTTTTCCAGCCCCTGCAGTTGTCTTTGAACGAGCTTTTTGGCAGAAAATTAATTTTGGAGAGCTAATTGTAAGATTAGGAGAACTTTATATATAAATACTAAGCGGCATCCTAGGAGCCTGAGAGGGTTAACATTCAGAAAAATATCTGGCTCTTATCCCTACTTTATCGAACCACTAAATATGACCATTACCAGTATTTGTTCCATGTTCAGGATACCAAGGGTAAAGGTTTTGGGTTACTCATTAAGGGAAGATTTCCATTTAAGGATTTTTTGGACCCCTTTCTCACTCGTTTTTAGCCCCATTGTTTTTTTATAATTTAAGACCTCGCCCCATTAGTTTGGCGATTTTAAACACTTTCTCCCCATATCTGTCAATTTTAAGACCTGCCGTTTAGGTGTCGATTTTTTACTGGCGAGCGATTGCGAGCCTGTAATTTAAAAGGAAGCGGGCTTCGGCCGGGAAATTTTTCTGCCGAAAAATGTAAACATTTATCTTGGAAGGGGGTCTAGGGGGTGTAATTTTAAGCTTAATGGAGGTCCAGGGAACAAACTAAAAACCTCCCCTTAACTTTCCTTACAAACTGTGGAGAAGAATGTATAGTCACACCACAAAGTCCTTGACCAGAGAGGGTCGGCAAAACTGTACCCAAATCAGTTGCATATACTCAAACACGGTTGATTATCATCCTGGGTGAACTGTGTGAAACAATCTATCTATTGCCTGACGCCGTGATCCCCGAAGGGGTGGCCAGTGTGAAACAACCGGTGAGTTTATTTTAACCCCTTGACCATTCTGACAATTTATTCTAGCTATTATTAGATGATTTTATTCAGATTAGGAAGGGTATATGGAAGCTTAGTTGACATAGTATTTACCCTTATGATGCCCAGAGATCCTTCCCAAGCTGTATAACATCGTCTAATAATAGCCAGAATAAATCGTCAAATCGCGTCATAATCCTCAAGGGGTTTAAATTCAGAACCACACACATTCCTGACTTGTGAATAGACAGAGCTTTAGTTTGCCCCGCTGGTCAAGGGGAGATGGATCGTATTTCCTGGTCCCCTTTCTTCCTCATGTTTAGCCCCATTAGTTTAGCGATTTCAAAACCTTTCGCCCCATTTCTTTGTCAATATTAAGATGTTTCGTGCCATTTAGGTGTCGATTTTTTTCCTGGCAAGCGATAGCGAAAAATGTACACATTTATCTTGATGGAGGGTCTTGGGGGTGTTTTTGTTTTAAGCTTCAAGGAGGTCTAGGGAGGAAACTAAAATATAAAAATATTAAGGACTTGGTGGTGTGACAGTACCAGTCCAGTGGTGAATGAAGGGCCCCAACCCTTTATACTGTATTAATGACGATTGTATTTATAAAATGTAAGCACATAATAAAACAACATTTAGTGAGAATAAGTATAAAACATATTTGTATGATATAATGGATATCAGACCGGCTGAAATAATACGCATTCATATTCATTAATGTGTAGGAAAGAGAGTGATGAAATGGAAATATAGCATCCAATATCAATATCTTCAAAGTGAAATACATATTCAGGGTTACAATAAAGTAAATAATAATATATTCTATTGCGTGAAACAAATTAGTATAGATGTGTGTGTGTGTGTGTGTGTGTGTGTGTGTGTGTGTGTGTGTGTGTGTGTGTGTGTGTGTGTGTGTGTGTGTGTGTGTGTGTGTGTGTGTGTGTGTGTGTGTGTGTGTGGGTGTGTGTGTGTGTGAGTGTGTGTGTGTGTGTGTGTGTGTGTGTGTGTGTGTGTGTGTGTGTGTGTGTGTGTGTGTGTGTGTGTGTGTGTGTGTGTGTGTGTGTGTGTGTGTGTGTGTGTGTGTGTGTGTGTGTGTGTGTGTGTGTGTGTGTGTGTGTGTGTGTGTGTGTGTGGTCAGGAGTGCTTGGCAAGTTCAATTATAAAAGCATGTGTATTGAATTTCAGATTGTGTAATTATTAAGTATATTATTTGCTAATAATTTTACATTTAATTCGTGTATATATCTCTTGTGACAATATACCAGTACTGTAAGTATAATTGAAACTGAAATAATTGCTGCATCTCTTCTTTTATTTACTGTTCTTTATTTCACTGTCTTAGTATATGGGAATGAATATATTACCAATGTACATTTAAGGCCGGACCACCTAATTTGGACCAAATGGTTTGTGTGGTCTGATTATGTATGTGGCAATGTAAGTCTATGTAACTTTCAAACTAATTCACTCTCATTCACTCTCACTCACGCTCACTCACAGTCTCACTCACTCGCTCACTCTCTCCGCTTTCAGGTCCCTCTAATGGATCTTAATGTCCCTATTACCAAGCATTTTACTTGACTTTCAAATTTTTGTTTGTAATGCATACATTGATTTATTTTCCCCTCAGTTTTGTTGAAACATATCTCAATTACGGTTTTATTTGGTAATTATAAATTTATTATTCTTGTTAAATTTGTCACAATGTATCATATATTTTTCAGATCAAAATCAAACCACAAAACAGAAAGTTCTCGGATTCATTACTAGGTACCGAGTATGTATGCAAAATATTGTATGCAAAAAACAATTGTATATTATGAATGATTACGATATTGGAATTACAATAAAATACATAATAATATATACCCCTTCATGAAACAAATTAGAATATATGTGTGCGTGTGTGTGTGTGTGTGTGCGCGTATAGGACATATACTGTATATTCAACGATATCCGACAATTAAAACAAATATAAAATACAAATAAAATAAAAGCCTTACACATCATATGTTCATCAAAACTTCACACATTATTTCAACTGAGCTTCTCGCCTATGAATATGTTCTAGTTAATGCGCAGCATTGTCCAAAACCTATCTTAATTAAAGCTATAAATATTTTCATATACTCTCCATAAACTGATCGTTAAAATTCATAATTTCATAAGTTTAGTCTTCCCTAAATATTTACACTAACATAGTTTTCTTCAAACCATGCCCCACCGACCCTCTACTGTCTACATACTAGCAGGCAAGCACACAAACAAACTCACCAATGCCCTCGCGCGCGCGCGCGCGCGCACACACTAACTTAAAATAGACCCCCCCCCCCTAACACACACACACACAAGCACACCGATATACTGTCTGTCTTAATTTAGTAAAGAGGTGACCAAAGCTTAAACTACTTAGACACTGTTGAATTAAGTGCTTGACACTAACCGAACACACATATATATATAATAGTACGCAACGTTCATTGAAAGGCTTAATTATATCAGACACAGGGGTGTTCCTATGGAATCACAGTTTGAGTAGGCAGAGAATCACCAGAGTCGCAATAAAAATCATCTTTATTTTCATACTTTTTGCTTCATAATAGGCGTTTCGACATTTTATTATGACCTCATCAGTATTTTCTGTGAAAACAAAACATACGTATACAAATATTGAATATATATTACATTGCATCAAGCTAAAAAAATATTACTTTATGCAATGTAATGTTACTTAATTCTATAGGTTCAGTAACTAATGTCTAGCGAGGCAGATCCTAAGATTAGTGATCTTGGCCCCATTCATTGTTCTTTCCACTCACTAAAACATTACACTTTCCATAATGCAGTTGGGTCGAGGACATGATTAGATTGATATCCAAAATTTGAAAATGGATATTAATCGTGATCGTGTATGCAACCTTCAACTGTGTTGGTGGTGTAATGATTTAGATGCTTATGCTGGGGTCACACATTCACGTATATCGCTCCCGTATGCTCCCGTCAGGCGTGATCGCCAATTTTGTGTAATGACGGGCGTAGTCCGGCCGTGTACGCCCGTATAGAGGAAGACTATTGCACTTCCCGACATACGTACCGTAACGGGGCCAGTGTTACGTCAGACGTAATGTAGTCGTATGGAGCTACGTACGTGCTTGCGACTTGCGTAAGCATGTCCCCGTTAGTCCGCCTGGGCTGCCCGATTTGCGGGAACACAGGCCACGCCCATGGCCACGCCCCCACAAGACCTACTTAGCTGAGGCCGTACGTCTTGTGAGTTTGTAGGCATTACGTGGACCGTGTCCGGACAATCGTAGGCACACCCCGTCTGTCCAAACACAGACAAAGACAGTCTTTGTCAACCACGTATGTCTTGGTTGGAATCTGGGAACTAGAAAAGGGCATGGCTGGCCACAACGTTCCCATTCCCACTCCTGACTCGGCACCATGAAGAACATCACGGAATACATCCTGGAGGAGTTCAAGATGGTGAACTCCCTAATCAAACCGGAGCCATTGATGGCAAACACATACGGATCCGAAACCCAAACTTTGGTGGCACATATTACTTCAACTACAAGAAGTTTTTTTCCATTGTCCTGATGGCAATTGTTGACTCCAACTACAAGTTCATATACGTCGACGTTGGTGCCATAGGGTCAGAGTCTGATGGTGGTGGCTTTGCACACACCAGTCTGTCTAACTTGCTTGAGAAACAGGACACAAATCTGCCACCCGCCGAGGTCATCTCTACCGACCCCACTGGACCACCCACGGAATACTTCTTAGTAGGTGATGATGCATTCCCTCTGCGCGCCTACATGATGAAGCCCTACCCCCTACGATCCCTCACGAAGCAGGAACGAATATACAACTACAGAATCAGCAGGGAAGGGTTTGAAAACATAACAAATATCAACGTACCTGAGGCATACCAAGTGACCGGGGCTTCTTTTGACGGACGATGTATGGCTTCATGAAGTGGAACATGCTGAGGATCCACTTCTCCCTCTCAGTCAGTCGTTTGGCCCCATCACCACTCTTCAACTTGCTGAGCCGGCCGAACCTGGAGCGGAGAGATCCCCACCAGGTCTTCAAATCGAAGGCGGTCATTGATGGGTCCATGGTCGCAGCCTTCTCCGCCCATACAGACTCTATATGTTCCTTGTTCTTGTGCCTGGGGTCCCCCTTGTCATAAATGAAAGGCGCATCCAGCTCAATCCAATCAGCCAGCATCCTCTCCGTCTCCTCCGTTAGTATCACGTTCGTCTTCTTCCTGTGCCGTTTCTTTGTTGGAGCCTGGCTGTTGGTAGGTGCAGGTTCTACTTCTTCCTCCTCTTCTTCCTCATCATCAGTCTCATCATCCACTTCAACCTCGAGCTCTCCACTATCGGGGCAGAGGTCGAGAACAATTTCATCTTCAGGCGTCGAGGGGCCAGGCTGAGAGGGGTCAGAGTTGGAGGGGCCGGGCTGAGAGGGGTCACCAGGTGATGTGTCAGACGTCGAGGTGGCAGGGGAAGCCTTCCTGGCCTTCTTCACGCCTTTCTTCTGCATGGTACAGGGCAGGGCAGGGCAGGGCAGGGTGCAGAGGGTGACAAGCAGGGCAGGGCAGGGTGCAAAGGGTGGCAAGCAGGGCAGGGCAGGGTGCAGAGGGTGGCAAGCAGGTGGCAGGGTTGGCTTGTTGTTTGCTGCTCTGGTGTGGTGAGAGGTATGACGGGAGTGTCCCCCGCTCCTTCTTGTATACCCCCCGTACAACGTTGCCGGGTCTTCCCGCCAACACGCAGTGCGGCGGTGTAGCCAGATGCGGCCGGACTTACTTTCACTTTCCCGTTTTACGTGAACATTGTACGATTGGCGGGAGAAACTTACGTTTTACCTGTCTAGCTGCTACGTTTTACGGGGCTGCACCCGTAAGACGTAGCAGCTAGCCAGGTAAAACTTATGCTTTCCCAACTTTTGACATACGTGAGCGCGAGCCCCGTATCTGATTCGAAATCCAAAACATACCGGGCGACCTTGGCCGCACCATCCACCTCCAAGACCAGCATGGCTACGCCCGCCATGCGTACCAACCCCCACGACTAGACACAATTTTATTTACGTTTTGCGTACTAAGCCCTTACGTTTTACGTATTCGGTTGCCAACTACCAATAAACCTTCGTACGGGAGCATACGGGAGCATATACGTGAATGTGTGACCCCAGCATTATGTTCTGGGTGTGGTGTCCCGAGTTCGAATCCCGGGAGGACCATATGTTTTTATTTGTTTATTCAAGTACATTGGTGTTTGTAATTGATGATTAATGTTAAGAACGGGGTGTTACTTAATAGCCATAATATTATGAAGAAACGCATCATCGTATACTGATAAGGCTAACCAGGATAAGGTTATATATTATTCGTGATCCAATTAACCCATTCTATCAAGTATCGCAACAATTTATACTATTTCAACTACCAGCAGACGATATTTTTCAACTTAGATGTTTAAATGCGAAAGGGTTCAGTAAGGATATTGTTAAAGGGAGATGGGCCGGTTTTCTGGTCACCTTTTCTCATGTTTAGGCTCATTAGTTTTCAGATTATAAGACGTTCGGCGCTTTAGTTTGGCGATGTTAAGACTTTTCGCCCCATTTCTTTGTCAATATTAAGACTTTTCGTGTCATTTAGGTGCCGAAGTTTTCCTGACGAGCGAGAGCGAGCCTGTAATTTAAGTGAAACTGGCCTTCGGCCGCGACATTGTTCTATCGAAAATTGTATACATATATCTTGAAGGAGGGTCTTGGGGGTGTTCTTTAAAGCTTGGTGGAGGCCTAGGGATAAAACTAAAAAATGATAACAAAATATATATATGAAGAAATATATACGCCCATCCCCTTTAACCATATCATCCCTACAGGCCCTTCGTAAGCTGAACACAATCGTCTGAAGTCAGTCATATAATATACTAGAAGTCGTCATATGATGGAACGAGTTCACCCTTTTAGTATTAGGAAGCATTTATGTATATTAGTCTTCGTAGCATTTGACGATTTTACTCAGCTTTGTAAGGCTCTCTTGGAATAAAAGGGGTAATGTACTGTATATACCAATGATCCCTCTGAGTATTAAATATCCTTTCTAAATTGAATAAAATCGTCTAATGATGGCCAAAATGAAATTAAAAAGCGAGTCTTCGAATACCGAAAGGGTTGAAAGAGTAAATAATAATTATGCTTGAATATAGCCCTCTCCGCCGAATTCCTCCCCCACACCGTAGCCGGCGTTCTCACCCCTGGTTACAAAGACTCCGCACCTCAGATTAGTTTTGGGTTCTGTTCTCGTTTCATTTCCTAGGGTGGGCGATTTTAAAACGTGTCGGTCAATTAATTATCATTATCATTAGTTTTAGCATTATAATTATGATTTTGTTTTAAGAGACAATGAATGGTGGAAGGGATTACAAATACAAAACAAAAAACGTTCATTCGCCTAAAGGCATCCTCCATTCATAAAATGTTTGTAACAACTGAATTTACACTGTTGTCGGTTGTAAGTTTATGGAAAACAACTCCAAGGAAGTGAATTCCAGAGAATAGTAGTTCTGGAGATAAATACATTTGGTAAACGGAAGCTCTACATTGTGGAGGAGAGTGTACATTCATGGGCTGTTCAGCTGCCCTATTATTGCAGGGAAAGATGCGACGAGGTGGCACAATATATGCAAATTCCTCAGAACATTTGCCGTGAAAATATCTGTAGAATAAAGTAAGGGATGCAATATTTCTTTTGCATGCATAATGGAGGAAGGTCCTGCGTGATTGCAGGATTATTGATTCACTAATAGCTTTATTTGGAATGTTGTTCAAACTGCCTCAATGCAACCACACCACATTCACGATCATATAAGTTTTGCCTCGATTGTTTATGATTTTGTTTTTTGTTTTCTGGCGAGCGATAGTAAGCCTGTGCGGGTCGGGACTGTGTACAAATTTATCTTGAAGGTGGCTCGTGGGTTAGTCATTTTTCTAAAGAAAATATGGCTTGGGGGTGGGGGTGGCAAATCAATAACAGAAGATGCTTAACATTACAAAACCACAACAGGAACAATCAATGTCCTCAATCAACACCACAGTAACTCTTGACAACATCGAATTAACTGGTGTTCTGTGTTAATACAACGGTAATTACTCCTTCACACTGTACCTGCAATCCTCTCACCTTCCCCGGTTCCAAAGGCCCCGCCCCGAGATTAGTCTACGTCGATTGGGTTCTGTCTCCCGTCCGTCTCTCGGTAAATGACGCGAGACCTGACCCCGAGACCCTTCAGTAATCAGGGGCGTAACAACTGCACAGATTATTCACCGTTGTCCATATAAAGTACTATTTACCTTTAACTAACCCCTTCAGTGTTTTGTGTTTTGTTCTATTAATTTGTCTTTATCACTAGACGTTTGTTATTGTTTATCAAGCGCCTGTGGGAGTCAAAGGTTTAAATAAAGATTGTTTTCATCCTCTGATGTTTTGAGGTCCTTAAACTGAGTAAATTCGAGTATGAAAGGCAGACTATGATCAAAGAGACATCGCCACCGTATTGAAGAAGTAAATTGTATGCCAATATATGCTAACAGTAGGAGGTTGTGTTCTCCTGTAGAAGATCCACTAGCAACCTACAGTATTTACATATACCTGTTTATACACGTAGTGTAAAAGTCGTTGCGAAGGTCACTCCGGGTGAATGTACTGATTAGCAACGTCTTAGGACGCGTACACACGGAGCCTAAAATATTGACCGAAACGTGTCAGGAGCATGCTAGATACGTGCCTCAAAACATGCTACGAATATGTTGGTAAACATGCCTGACTAAAATGCTTCACAATTCTGCAAATACGCTTTGCATATGTTTCAAACATATTAACAGTCCACACTTGCGTACAGGAGCTATTTTATATACACGCATCCACCTACAGTGCAAATAATCATCAATGGGCTTACATATACATTATGTATAATACAAGTTAACTGTGTATGTCATTTTACTTTCCTCCAATCCTGCATCTGATGTTGAGCGTGATTGAATGTTGTGCAACAGGAAGGTTAAGCTCTTGAAGGCAAACCAATTACCCCTATGTCTCTCTCTCTCTCTCTCTCTCTCTCTCTCTCTCTCTCTCTCTCTCTCTCTCTCTCTCTCTCTCTCTAGGTGACTCTACGATTATTTGAGAAGGTATTCATTGTCACTCTTTTCACTCGAAATTTTGGGCACATCCTTTAAAATGTGTTTGAATTGTTTCCAAACGTTATCAAATACATACACACCCACACCCATTATATATATATATATATATATATATATATATATATGTGTGTTTCTAATCTCTCAGTGGGGTTCGAATCGCCGACTGTCAGAACGATAGCCGACACTTTAATCAACTACACCTTGTATGGTATTCTAGATTATGGATCCTACGACTAGGTATGAATTGAAATATATTCGCCTAGTGGGTTTCCCTTCTCCCTAATATAAATAGGATAGAGGGTTGAGTGTCTTTTAGACTGCCGTGGTGTAGTTGATTAACCCGGCAAGTGCGATAGGCCTCACGGAAGGCTTCCTATAGGGAACGCGATAGGCCTCACGGAAGCAAGACCATAAAAAGCCTTCCATAAAAAAAAAAGGGCCTATCAAAACAAAGGAATTTGTCTCTAGGTGAGATAATTCCCCTCCAGTACTCATCCATGTAAATCTCACCCACCCCCCTCCCCTCCTTCCCCACCTTATTCCCCCCTCCCTCCCCTCCTCAATTATCACCTATTTTTCCTCTTATTATCATCATTTATCGGTTATTTTTCTCTCCCGCAATAATGTAGCACAAGTGGGTTGCAGAAAAGATCGTTATGTAACACCCAGACACCAGCCCACACCGCCCCGCTCGTCTCAGTTACCTCACAGACAGCGAGAGAGGAGGGTTGCCTGTGGCTCTCTCTCGCCTGAGATTATGACCGGGTGGCCAATATCTTCGTTTTTCACCACCCAAATGCTTTTCCCACTTATTTTAGCACTCTTGAAGGTTCATATATACATCATATATGTAAAATAAAAGCATACCGAAAACAATGCTCTATATTGTAAATATAACGAATTCTGTCAGAATCCAAGGCTAGAAATACACAAATAACTACCCTAGCCCCTAGGTCTATTTCGCGCTTGTCAGGTTAAAGCGTCGGCTATCGTCCTGACGGTCGGCGGTTCGAACCCCACTAAGAGATTAGAAACATTTAGTGGCTCACGTGTATTTGTGATATATACTCAATATTTGTAACTCTCATGCTTGGTGGGTTAGAATTAAATTAAATCAATTTCGGCCCGAGTTGCGTCGGGACACTCAGAAATCTTTGTATGGTATTCTGGAATATGGATCCTACGACTAGGTATGAATTGAAATATATTCGCCTAGTGGGTTTCCCTTCTCCTTAACATAAATAGGATAGAGGGTTGAGTGTCTTTTAGTCTGCCGTGGTGTAGTTGATTAAAGCGTCGGCTATCGTCCTGACGGTCGGCGGTTCGAACCCCACTGAGAGATTAGAAACATTTAGTGGCTCACGTGTATTTGTGATATATACTCAATATATATAATATATATATATATATATATATAGACAGTATATATATATATATATATATACTGTATATATATATATATATATAAATTATATATATATATATATATATATATATATATTCATACTCACATTCCTATACCAAACCACAACATAAAGTGTTCCGGTAAGCTACATTCGGTATTGATCCTAGCTAATCTCTGAATATAACAACAACCTTTCTTACTATCATCTTTCATCAATCTCCGAACATGTTCAGTAATTTACTATCATAATTAACAAATTCCTAGAGTAGCTATTGGCAATTCCTAGAGTAGCTATTGGCAATTCGAGTAAATGCTGATTGCAAGAGTAAATTACGCAATTTGGGATGTCAGTGTTGAAGATATTGATTATCGAATTAATATTCAGAGGAAAAATATAAGGAAACACAAATTAATTTAGAGGGTTGCTCAAAAGCTATATATATTATAGTTTTGTTAAATTTGAATTATCAGGTGATTAAAGTTTGTTCAAGTTTTAGAAACTTAGCTTACTAAAAACAGTTTACGAAACCCCTTACTAATTGTTATGCTGTCAAACAATCAGATGTCCAAATCGAGGACAGTAAAATTAGTCTGGAACTTTTGACCAGTCAACTATATGTATAATACTAATATAAAAGTGATCAATGATTTTAAATGCAAGGTGAGTTCCAAAATGGAGCGAGTGTGTGAAGTTGTACACAGTGTGTGAAGTTGTACACAGTGTGTATTCTAAAGGTTCTGACTCCCCTACAGAGGTGACGTGGGCAATTAGTAGGGTGCAGGGGGTGTGAGGGGATACGGTATACCCGGATTTACACCAGGGCTTATTTCGGCAATTTTGTATTCGTATTTGTTTTTTCTGTCAGCATTTTAGGACTACATGGCACTGGTATCGTTAACTAGACTGAAGGTAAAATAGTATATATGAAAACATTCTCATGCAGGGATATCTTAGAAGCTGTCAGATCAGAGTTGTGGATAAAAGTTGCTAGAAAACAACCCGTGTGTAAAATCACCTTTAAGGGACCAGGGGTATACGGGGAACTGAATACACAGAGGAATTCCGTGAGGAAAGAAATCAGGGGGGTACAGGAATGTGTAAGTGTAGTTGCTTTTCTCAGGTAGGTCGAAAAATGTTTGTGATTATATATCTTCATTATGTACGTATTTGGCTAATAAGAATGAAGGACTCATGTTACTGTGAGTCTTACTATATCGTGGAGGGTTATATTTCATCAGCTTAAATATACAGTATTATATCAAATATTTATATTGTTATTTCCATTTGGTAAAGTCTTGTACATATCATTCTGTTCTTCCACAGGGTATTGCATAGAGAAGTAAAATTAGTGTGAATTAATTAAGAGTGTAGTTCGTTATGCAGTCGTAAATTCATATTCTGATTACTCAACGTATGTATAACAAACACACCCTCCTAATTCAATCACACTAACTATACTTCGGTATTCCACATCATGTGGAAGAAAAGTAATTACAGGATGTACTGTAGTTAACTGAAGAAATTAGTAACTTTAGATTAGGTTTTAACATTACTATGAGTAGTTTTACCAAATTTTTACTAAACATGTTCAGCTTCTAAAAAAAAAGTTAGTAAAACTGCTCATAGTAATGTTAACGCCTAATCTAAAGTTGCTATTTTTTTCAGTCTAGTTTCTAGTACATACTGTAATTTATATATCACCTACAATTTGGAAATTAGTTCAAGCGTAAGCATTATTAATGCGTAGCCTACATGGTGAACATGCACGCAGGTCAGTAATTATTGAAACTCTTATCTACTATTTTTCGATGTTTTATTATGCAGTTCTAGTTAGGGGAGGTGTGGTGGAGTGGTCATGCCACTGGATTGGTAATCCAATGGACCCGGGTTCAAATCCCGATATGTCAATGGGAAGATATTATTGGGATTGAATTTGTGCGGTACCTAGTATCAGTGCATTACCACAAAGCCCACCGAAATGCCAAAAAAATACCCTCATTGTTCCCTGATTAAATAACACTGTATGAATATTCCCATATTCAAAATATGTTACAGGGGGACAATTCCTAGTCAGAGATGGAGCTGCTTCATGATGGATGCTTCACATGTCTCACTCCCCAGACTGGAACAAGACCTCACGGGCTTCACCGTGTTGAGCGGAGGTATGTACAGGCTCTCAGCCTATGCCCGAGAGGGAGTAGTTGGAATATAGAAAAAAAAAAAACAAAAAAAAACTATCTTCAATTTATCTCACTCCGCTCACCTCCTCCTCCCACACTCTCATTATCTCCCCCCCCCCCCCCCCCACACACTTTCTCTCTCTCTCTTACGCACACACACACACACACACACACAATCAAACAAACACACACCGTTCACCTCCCCCCTCCTATACTCTCATTTTCCCCTCTCCCCTTGCTATTTATGCTTCCCTCATTCCGCCCCACGTCTGGCCACCCACCAGGCTCTCCAGAAAGTTTACTGAGACAGATTTTATAAGATGACAGCCCCTAGAGGTCTTTCGCTTGTAGTCTTGTAATCAGTTCTTTCCCTCCGCAGAGTAGCTAAAAGACGAAATAACTTGAAAAAATTAGGTTACCTTTTGAAATGTGAATGTTAATCCGTATATTCTCTGTAAACAACACTCATTCCCACTGTATACGTTCCGTTATCAGGTGCTGCGAAAGAGAGGATATTTTTAAGAATACAAACGTACTTGTTTCCCCAGGCGGAATATCTAATCCATTAGCAGCTGCTTTCTCATTACTTAAGATAAAAATATATGACTACCATGGTTCTACATCATACTAATGACAAACTTTTATAATTTGAAACAAACTTCGCTAAACAAAATACAAAAATCATCGTAATAGCAAAGTAAACAAGATGGGTGGCAATTTACCTTCAAACGGAGAAGTCATATTATAACTTCATTAATACTTGACAAGTATATTATTTGGCGGTCAGTACGACCATCAATATCTACCGAGATTATTAGTTTGAGGTCAGTGCTGCCATCAGTGCCTACCTTGATTTATTAGTTGGTAGTCTGAACTTGTATCACCTATCGAAGTTAGTAGCTAGCAATCAATACATTCACCACTACCTTCCGAGTTTATTACTTAGCGGTCAGTGCTTCCACCAATACCGTATACCAAATGTATTTGTCAGCGGTCAGAACTACCATCATTATCCACCAATACTGTTAGAAGGCCAGCACCTCTATCAATACTTATCAAATGAATTAGATGTTGCGCTGTGCGTTCTTCAAAATACCTACCTAATTTATTAGATGGCGATCAGAACCTCCATCGACATTTATCAACATTTTGAGGTCAGTATTTCCATCAACATAGTTTATGAGAAGACTGTCAATATATACTGAGTTTATGAGAAGACTGTCAATATATACTGAGTTTATGAGAATACTGTCAATATATACTGAGTTTATGAGAAGACTGTCAATATATACTGAGTTTATGAGAAGACTGTCAATATATACTGAGTTTATGAGAATACTGTCAATATATACTGAGTTTATGAGAAGACTGTCAATATATACTGAGTTTATGAGAATACTGTCAATATATACTGAGTTTATGAGAATACTGTCAATATATACTGAGTTTATGAGAAGACTGTCAATATATACTGAGTTTATGAGAATACTGTCAATATATACTGAGTTTATGAGAAGACTGTCAATATATACTGAGTTTATGAGAAGACTGTCAATATATACTGAGTTTATGAGAAGACTGTCAATATATACTGAGTTTATGAGAAGACTGTCAATATATACTGAGTTTATGAGAAGACTGTCAATATACACTGCGTTTATGAGAAGGCTGTCAATATATACTGTGTTTATGAGAAGACTGTCAAATATACTGAGTTTATGAGAGACTGTCAATATATACTGAGTTTATGAGAAGACTGTCAATATATACTGAGTTTATGAGAAGACTGTCAATATATACTGAGTTTATGAGAAGACTGTCAATATATACTGAGTTTATGAGAAGACTCAATATATACTGAGTTTATGAGAAGACTGTCAATATATACTGAGTTTATGAGAAGACTGTCAATATATACTGAGTTTATGAGAAGACTGTCAAATATACTGAGTTTATGAGAAGACTGTCAATATATACTGAGTTTATGAGAAGACTGTCAATATATACTGAGTTTATGAGAAGACTGTCAATATATACTGAGTTTATGAGAAGACTGTCAATATATACTGAGTTTATGAGAAGACTGTCAATATATACTGAGTTTATGAGAAGACGGCCAATACCCTCCATCAATACATACCGAGCCTTTCATCATGCCGACCCCAACCTACATCAATACCCATAACCTTTATGTCCATTAGAGTCCCTACAGTAACAGATAGCTGCTAATCTCCGACATATTGGTATCACTGGAGTCCTTAACCTCTCGCCACACTCAAATATGTCCATACCTATAATACACATTAGACAATGCTCATGCAGAGTATATACAGTACTATGATCTTTTGATCTACATTCTATCTATATATATGCTATCTATATGCTCAAGGCCCAATCCCCATTTTTCCTAGTTATAGTTTTATTTTCTATTTTATTCTATTTTACTATTTTTTTTTTCTTCTTGGGGATGGCCGACTCAAGACAGAGCAAGAACAGGGAAAACACAAAACAACATAAAACAACGAACACACACAGATAAAACACACATTCACACACATCTAAATTCTACATGCTCAAAAATATAATATCACGTCATTGATTGATAATTACAGCACCTACTGTGTGGGGGGTTCAACAATAATTGAATAAATAAATAAATGGATAAATATATAATATAAACATAAAATTACCAATCTCTCTTACAAAATGATTTCTACCCTTCACCTATAGTCCATTCTTTATTGATAGGCCATAAATCATGACCCCCAACCTCTGTAACTCAAAAAGGGCTAGAGAAAATAGGCTATACCTTCCCTAATTGACAGAAATATTAGCTCGATTTTTTTAGTCGTTTTTGAGTAATAGAGGTTAGTGTTTAGGAGGTTTGGCCTACCTATAATGAATGGACTATAACTCTCCATGAACGCATTGAAGCGAGATCATCCCCTTATATTGCAACAGTACCAAGGGACGACGCATTGTTATATTCGTTCTTTGTTCATAGTTTTGTTCGTAGTCCTGTTTATAGTCTTGCATTTGTTCTTTGTTCATAGTCTTGCTCATAGTCTTACACTTGTGCTTTGTTCATAATCTTGCTCATATTCTTGCATTTGTTCTTTGTTCATAGTCTTGCATTTGTTCTTTGTTCATAGTCTTGCTCATAGTCTTGCATTTGTTCTTTGTTCATAGTCTTGTATTTGTTCTTTGTTCATAGTCTTGCATTTGTTCTTTGTTCATAGTCTTGCATTTGTTCTTTGTTCATAGTCTTGCTCATAGTCTTGCATTTGTTCTTTGTTCATAGTCTTGTATTTGTTCTTTGTTCATAGTCTTGCATTTGTTCTTTGTTCATAGTCTTGCATTTGCTCTTTGTTCATAATCTTGTTCATACAGACTATTTCTCATTTATAACTTTTAGCAACCACAGATCCTTCCTAAGCTGTACAAAATCGTCTAAAATTAAATATAGCCGTTATAAAATTGAAAAGACGTCGCCGGTGAAGAAGGGGTTAACCATCGAATGCTAGCGATAAAAGACGTCGCCGGTGAAGAAGGGGTTAACCATCGAATGCTAGCGATAAAAGACGTCGCCGGTGCAGAAGGGGTTAACCATCGAATGCTAGCGATAAAAGACGTCGCCGGTGAAGAAGGGGTTAACCATCGAATGCTAGCGATAAAAGACGTCGCCGGTGAAAAAGGGGCTAAACATCGAATGCTAGCGATAAAAGACGTCGCCGGTGAAGAAGGGGTTAATCATCGAATGCTAGCGATAAAAGACGTCGCCGGTGCAGAAGGGGTTAACCATCGAATGCTAGCGATAAAAGGGCTCGTGTGGTATCCCTTTATCAGGTGTTTCAGCGTCATTTTATAGTAGCCTACATTTGAAGGGGTTAACCATCGAATGCTAGCGATAAAAGGGCTCGTGTGGTATCCCTTTATCATGTGTTTCAGCGTCATTTTATAGTAGCCTACATTTGCATACTATTTAAGATACCGCTTTATCATGTGTTTCAGCGTCATTTTATAGTAGCCTACATTTGCATACTATTTAAGATACCGCTTTATCATGTGTTTCAGCGTCATTTTATAGTAGCCTACATTTGCATACTATTTAAGATACCGCTTTATCATGTGTTTCAGCGTCATTTTATAGTAGCCTACATTTGCATACTAATTAAGATACCGCTTTATCATGTGTTTCAGCGTCATTTTATAGTAGCCTACATTTGCATACTAATTAAGATACCGCTTTATCATGTGTTTCAGCGTCATTTTATAGTAGCCTACATTTGCATACTAATTAAGATACCGCTTTATCATGTGTTTCAGCGTCATTTTATAGTAGCCTACATTTGCACACTAATTAAGATACCGCTTTATCATGTGTTTCAGCATCATTTTATAGTAGCCTACATTTGCACACTAATTAAGATACCGCTTTCATGCATCAGGCCAAATAGTTTACTCTATTTTACTTTAGTAGATTATTTCAAAATAAAAGAAGGTTCAAAGAGGAATCACGTGCACGCTTACATGCACTAGATACTGTATATAACTAGATACGTACAGAGATAGACGAATAGATACATACAGAGATAGATGAATAAATAGATGCATACAGAAATAGATGACTGAATATAGATACGTACAGAGATAGATGAATAAATAAATACGTACAGAGATAGATGAATAAATAGATACGTACAGAGATAGATGAATAAATAGATACGTACTGAGATAGACGAATAAATAGATACATACAGAGATAGATGAATAAATAGATACATACAGAAATAGATGACTGAATATAGATACGTACAGAGATAGATAAATAAATAAATACGTACAGAGATAGATGAATAAATAGATACGTACAGATAGATGAATAAATAGATACGTACAGAGATAGACGAATAAATAGATACATACAGAGATAGATGAATAAATAGATACATACAGAAATAAATGACTAAATATAGATCCGTGCAGAGATAGATGAATAAATAGATACTAGATGAATGCGCACCCAAAAACCATTGAACACCCTGCGCTGTGGTAACGCTGCCACATGCATCCAACAGGCGTGCAGTTTTTGTTTGGGGGTCCCAGAAGGTGGAAGCAGAGAGCGGGGTGTCATCCAATGGTAAACAAAGTTAATTGGATCCTTTTAGGTACCAAATAAAGGGAACGATCAAGTCTCGCCGAAATCATGTTATTCATTCTGAAGATATTGAGCGAACAGACAGGCAAACAAACATGCAGACAAACACACTGATTGTATCGACTACAAAAGTTAAGGTAATTTGGAGTTTAATGACCCGAGGAATATAGGCACCAACAAATCGTGATATTTCGTACAATAATAATAAAGATTATGACATAATTAGTGTATGGGAGTCAAACCTCCTACCCTCCATTGAGGTCATCCAATTGTCAACAAAAATACCATGTTTTTTTCCCTATGTGAATGAGGGAGACAATAGGTATAACTGCCTGCAGCAAGTGCCTCCCCCAGATTTCAAAGAGTGACAGGGCCAAAATCACGGGACGTTCGAGCTAAAATGCCTAGACACACGGAGTTTGAAGCAATGTAAGTCATAGGAAGAGGGAAAGACTGATTCTGGGAGAGAGTTCCAGAGCTCAGCAGTTGAATAGAAGAAAGTCTGAGAATAGCTTTTCACTCTTGGGTTGGAAAGTTGCACAGAGTAGGGGTGGGATTGTGTTGCAAGGCGGGTACTATGTATCCCACGTAGAGGAGGTGGTATTCACTGGGAAAGCTCCGAGGAACACTGATTATTGTAGTAGCGATAGAGATGCAACATTGCGGCGAAGAGAGAGAGATTGCAGAGGGTTGGTGAGTGGAAGGGAGTTAATGATACGAAAGGCTTTCTTTTCTACTTTATCTAGGAGTGCGGTGTGAGAGGATCCTCCCCACACATGTGAACAATACTCAATACAAGGACGCACTGTGTCCCTGTACAGAGCAAGAAGCTGCGCAGGGGAAAAGAACCCCTTGAGGCAGTTGAGCACACCCAGCTTCTGGGTGGCTGCCTTAGCAAGACTGGTAATATGGTCTTTTCAAGTGAGAGCAGAAGAAAAAGAGACACCGAGAACATTGCGAGAAGATGAAGGGTTGATTTTTGTATTGTTGAAGAATAAGGGATAGTCTTCTGGAGATTCCTGACGGGTAGTAAGATGAATAAATTGAGTTTTGGAAGCATTAAATGCAACAAGGTTTTCTGTACCCTAATTGGAAATAGTAGTTAGATCAGAAGATAAACATTTTATAGATTCATTATGTTTACTTTTGAGGGACTGCTGGCTGGGGCGTTCTGGAAAACTAATTGAGTGGTGTAAGGTAGAGTCGTCTGCATATGAATGGATGGGACTGGATGTAGGCTACAGTTGAGAAGATAATTTATGAAAATTAGAAAGAGAATAGGAGATAGGACAGAACCCTGAGGAACACCGGAGTTGATAGGATGAGGAAATGAGCGATGGCCATCCACAACTGCAGCTATGGAACGGCCGGACAGGAAATTAGAGACAAAGGCACAGATGGAGGGGCAGAAACCAAAGGAGGGCAGTTTGGAAATTAAAGATTTGTGGCATTACTCTATCGAAGGCCTTTGATATGTCTAGTGCAACAGAAAAAGTCTCACCGAAGTCCCGAAAGTTGGATGACCAAGAGTTAGTAAGATATGAAAGAAGATCACCAGTAGAGCGACCCTTAAGGAAGTCATACTGGCGATCTGAGAGCAGATTATGAGAAGAGAAATGCTTAAGAAATTTGGAAGCAAGAACAGTTTCAAAAACTTTAGAGATACAAGAGATGAGAGCAGTTGGACGATAGTTGGAGGGTTGAGAGCGGTCACCCTTCTTTGGGACAGGTTGAATGAGAGCAAACTTCCAGCAAGAAGGAAAGAAGTTAGAGGAGAGACAGAGACGAAAGAGTTTGCCTAGGCAGGGGGTCAGCACGGAAGCACAGTTTTTACGAACAACAGGAGGAACTCCGTCCGGACCGTACGCCTTCTTAGTATTAAGCCCAGAGAGGGTAGAAAGTACATCTTTAGAAGAGATTAGGATATTAGGCATACGTAGGAGAGAGGGGAGTGGAGAGGGAGGAATAGCACCGGAATCATCCAAGGTAGAGTTTCTGGCAAAAGTTTGAGCAAAGAGTTCAGCTTTGTCAGAGGAAGAAGTGATGATTGTGCCATCAGATTAGAAAAGGGGAGGGAAAGACGAGGAAGAAAAGTTGTTGGAGAGGTTTTTGGCTAGATGCCAGAAAGCTTGGGAAGAGCTAGAGTTGGATAGTTCAGTGCATTTATTATTGATGAAAGAGTGCTTGGCAAGTCGAAGAACAGATTTGGCTTGATTCCATGCAGAAACATAGGAAGAATGAGATTCTTGAGTTTTAAGGCGACGGTACCGTTTGAATGCTTCCTCCTTGTTGTGGACAGCAGTAGAACAAGCATGAGTAAACCAAGATTATTTTGCATGAGACTGGGAGAAAGAAAATGGAATGTACGCTTCCATGCCCGAGAGGATTACCTCAGTAATGCATTCAGCACTCTCCGAGGGTACTCGGCCACGGAAGCAGAAGTCATTCCATGGGAAATCAAAGAAGTACTGCCGGAGAGCCTCCAAGTCGGCAGCGCCAAAGTGCTACAAGAGCCGCCGGCTGAGAGGATCGGATGACCGTACTGAAGAGATAGGACAGGTGACGGAGAGAAGTTTATGGTCGGAGGAGCCCAAAGGAGAGAAAAGATATACAGTATAAGAAGAAGGGTTTGAAGTTAGAAACAAGTCAAGAATGTTGGGCCGATCTCCGATGCGATCTGGGATACGGGTTGGGTTGCTGAACTAACTGCTTTAGGTCATTTATGATAGAAAAGACGTAGGCTTGTTCACCAGGTTGGTCAGTAGAGTGAGAGGAGAGCCATTGGCGGTGGTGAATGTTGAAATTTCCTAAGATGGAGATTTCAGAGAAGGGAGAGATAGATAGAATGTGTTCCACTTTAGAGTTTAGATAGTCAAAGAATTTGGGAAAGTCGGTAGAGTTAGGGGAAAGATAGACACACAGAAATATTTAGTATGAGAATGACAGGATAGTTTGGGCCATAAAGTTGAGAATTCAGAGGAGTCGAAATCGGGAACACGAGAGCAAGTTATTTTGTTATGCACGTATGCATAAGATCCGCCTTTGGCTTTGAAACTAGGATAGAGAAAGTAGGAGAAGGGGCTGCTGGAAGTTATTTCAGATACCTGGGTTTCAGTGAGGAATAGAAGATCAGGTTCGGAGGAGGAGAGATGGTGTTCGACAGAGTGAAAATTAGAGGAAAGGCCGCGAATATTGCAAAAGTTGATAGTAAGAGTAACACGCCGTGGTCCAGAGCATTGTGAAGTAAGCAACTTAAAATGAAATTTTTCCTAGAATGTTACCATTATCGATGATCACATAAAAGGTTCTCAGGGTGGTAAAGAGCGGGCCGGGGGGGGGGGGGGGGGGGGGGGGTGCGGAGGTGCGCAGAAAGGAGGGAGTGAGGTGCAAAGGCATCATCCAAAGCTAACGAAAAGTTTATGGGATCCTTTCGCGTATGGAATAATAGAACTGACAAAGTCTAGTCGACATCCATGTATTCATTCTGCAGATACTCAACGAACAGACAGACACTCACACAAATATAGATACAATTCAGTATTGATTACAAATGGTAATGAGACATGAATAATGACACAATGAATATAGCCACCCTAAATAGTGTTTTTTGTTTTGTTATGTTTTTTCCGTGCTATACTAATAGACATAGGGTCATATTATATGGAAACCATTGCCCCGCACCCCCATTAGGGTCATCTAATCATCTCCAAAATCGTTGAGTGAATTATGCGTGTAACCAATAACTAATATCTCAAGTATCGTGAATATCGAGCATAAACTCCTTTGGGTACATACTGTATTTGAGGGTTCCAAGAAGGGGGAATTATGGGAGCAGGGACGTTATCTAATATTAACCAAATATTAATCAGAGTCTACACTTTAAAGCAGTGTATATGCTTTGATATTAGTGGGATCTTTTCGGGTATCCAATGAAGGGACTGACACACACACACACACGCGCAGGGACAACAATGGAAATATCCTTTTATGATTATTTAAAACATGAATTTTGTGTTGTTTATATATATAATCATGATTCATGACTAAACTTCATGTTTGTATTCATGTGATGACGTCAGATTAATCACCAAATTTGTATACCATAGGATAACTGATGTAATCTATATGATGACAACGATGAAAGAAGAATGTTAAGGGGAGATGGGTCGTTTTTCTGGTCCCCCTTCTTCCTCATGTTTAGTCCCACTAGCTTTAACATTTTATGACGTTCGGCTCATTAGTTTGGCGATCTTAAGGCCTTGTGTCCCATTTATTTGTCAATATTAAGACTTTTCGTGTCATTTAGGTGTCAATTTTTTCCTGGCGAGCGATAGCGAGCCTGTTATTTAAGGGGTAGCGGCCTTCGGCCGGTACATTTTTCGATAGAAAAATGTACACATTTATCTTGAAGGAGAATCTTGGCGGGTGTTTTGTTTAAGCTTGATGGAGGTCTAAGGTGAAACTAAAAATAATAATAATATAAATAAATGAACAAATATATACACTCATCTATACATAAATCTACGGCAATAAGTCGAAACCTGCGGAGAGAACAGTGAACAAATATATACACTCATCGCCCCCTTAAATCTACGGCAATATGTCGAAGCCTGCGGAGAGAACAGTGAACAAATATATACACTCATCGCCCCCTTAAATCTACGGCAATATGTCGAAGCCTGCGGAGAGAACAGTGAACAAATATATACACTCATCGGGGCTCCCCTTAAATCTACGGCAATATGTCGAAGCCTGCGGAGAGAACAGTGAACAAATATATACACTCATCGGGGCTCCCCTTAAATCTACGGCAATATGTCGAAGCCTGCGGAGAGAACAGTGAACAAATATATACACTCATCGCCCCCTTAAATCTACGGCAATATGTCGAAGCCTGCGGAGAGAACAGTGAACAAATATATACACTCATCGCCCCCTTAAATCTACGGCAATATGTCGAAGCCTGCGGAGAGAACAGTGAACAAATATATACACTCATCGCCCCCTTAAATCTACGGCAATATGTCGAAGCCTGCGGAGAGAACAGTGAACAAATATCTAATAGCATGTTATAGAGACAGCCACTGTCATGTACTAATAAAGGTGGACAATTGTCGACAAGCCTGACAGAGCCAATCTCGAAGTTCGACCTGCCTCCCCTCCAACCTTCTGTAGCTCCCCCGCTGTGATATGAAGGTCTCTTTCTTTACCCGGCTCATTTTTCTGCCGTGGGGTCTGGTCTATACTGTACAGGTGAGCTCAGAAATCCGCTTGTAACTCTGATGAACCATAATCCAAGAACACGGGGTCAAGGTGGTCTGATATCCCTACAGCTATAAGTAAAAATCATGAATTTTGAGGGATCGACAGGAACCTGGGACTGAGATAGCGTGTTGTTATGATCCTAAGCAGCTTATCATCAGGTATGCAGGCCGACTTTTGTTTCTAGCTGTGTGTACCTCGACTCCCGTGTTTTGCCTGGTAACTGCCCCATTCAGGTGATGGGTGGCGCCATTTGTCTCCCGGCGGTGACTTACACAACTCCCTCACTTTGTCAAATATTGTTCGTCTTGAAGGCTCAATTTGTCACCTTCTGTCCGGCCAGGAGGGGAAGGATGGAAAGCTTGTACGGATGGATCATACGGGATTTTTCGGGGGAAGTCATCATAATCACGGTACAGTTGGGTTCGATCATTCGCCTACAGCAGTCTCTCTTGCAGATGGATAATATATTTATATATTTAACTATTTTTATTTGTATTTATTGTTTTATTTTGTTTATATTTTTGGGAAGCTCGGGGGAAGTCCTAATAGTCACGGTAGAATCGGCTTCAATAATTCACCTACAAAATGCCTCTTTGCAGATGGGTTAGCAGATTTTAGGGGGTCTGTGATGATAATTTTGGTTAGTTTGCTTCATAAATTCGCTTACAGTTGCCCGTGTAGTATAATATACCTTTCTGTCCTTGTCCTCACTATCATTAGACAATTGTATTTTGCTTAACTGCAGGTATGTGAGTTCTAGAACACATGAAATACTTTTGCAGAACTATATTTTTTGTTTGTTCCATATCTTCCAAGATCATCATAGTAAATCTGTAGCCATCTTGCTATCCTTCTTTGATCATCAAGAACGCCAGGATTATTTTTACCTGATGTTGCGTACATACAATATTGAGTGAACTACAACATCAATAAATTTAGGAGTACCATTTTATTAACAAACATTTCGCTTTTAACTTAAGCAGAGGTAGATTTTTTCTGGTCCCCCTTCTTCATGTTTAGCCCTATTGGTTTCTAGTTATTAAGATGTTCGGCCCATTACTTTGGCGATTTGAAGAACTTTCGCCCCATTTCTTTGTCAATATTAAGACTTTTCTCGTATCATCTGCTGTAGGTGTCGATATATTCCTGGCGAGCAATAGCGAACCTGTAATCAAGGAGGAACCGGCATTCGGCCGGGACATTTTTCTACCGAAAAATGTAGAAAGGATATTTTGGGGATGTTTTTGTTTAAAAAGTTTGATGGAGGTCTAGGAAGGAAACTAAACAAATATGTAAATTATCAAATCGACCAAAAATTAAACCCTTCCCCCATAATCAGATCACTGGTATTAAGTAGCTCGGTGTGTCTGGTATAGACTGGTGGTATATACTGCTAGCATTACTAACCATGGAAGCCACATGAACAAACACCCTTCAGCACCACCACCACTACATCATAACTTATTCCTCCCTCAGAGCTAGGTGGAATTACCTCTCACCCCCATATAGCCTACTGTAGTAAACTACTCTGCGTTAGTATAGCACAGCGCTTTGTCATTATTCCTGTCCGTATGTCTGTGTGTTTGGAAGATATCTTGTATTCGAATATTTTGAGGCGACAAAACTTGATCAGTTATTTGTTCATCACGTATAACCTAAGAACTTGATCAGTTATTTGTTCATCACGTATAACCTAAGAACTTGATCAGTTATTTGTTCATCACGTATAACCTAAGAACTTGATCAGTTATATGTTCATCACGTATAACCTAAGAACTTTTGGTTAAGATTGTCTGCAGCCCCAGCTCTCACAACCCTGTTATTAGACTTGGTTAAGATTGTCTGCAGCCCCAGCTCTCACAACCCTGTTATTAGACTTTCTCTAACATGTTACAAGTTTTTGCTCGATGAAATAGTCAATACACTGTACCGATTCCATGTTGCTCACTAATAGTCAATACACTGTACCGATTCCATGTTGCTCACTAATAGTCAATACACTGTACCGATTCCATGTTGCTCACTAATAGTCAATACACTGTACCGATTCCATGTTGCTCACTAATAGTCAATACACTGTACCGATTCCATGTTACTCACTAATACAATGGGAAGTGCGGGCCTGAACCCCCTAGTCATCTTGGGGGGGCCTTTAGGAGAGGAGCGTAGAATATGGTTTGGTAATCAGTTTTGTACTCTTGTCCAGGAAGAATTGAGCTCACAGATGCCACATGCCCGATATTTTTTGTCCGATTAGTTTAAGGGGAGATGGGCCGTTTTTCTGATCCCCTTTCTTCCTCATGCTTATTCCCATCAGTTTCGAGATTGTAAGACGTTTGCCCCATTAGTTTGTCGATTTTAAGAACTTCCGCCCCATTTCTGTGTCAATATTATGACCTTTTGTGCTCTTTAGGTGTCCATTTGTTTTCTTGGGGAGCGATAGCGAACCTGTAGTTGTGGAGGAACCGGCCTTCAGCCGGGACATTTTTCTACCGAAACATTTACAAAATAATCTCGAAGGGGGGATCTAATGGATGTGTTAAAGTTTAATGGAGGTCTAGGGAGGAAGCTAAGAAATAAATGAATGAATATATAACTAGACCCCCCAAAATACCCACTGTCCCCTTAACGTATCCATAAGTCCCATAATTTTGATTCAAAATCTTGTTAGGGCACATCAATGTCAATTAAACTACTTTTTGTTTGTATCTGTCATTGATCTTGGATAGTGATGTTGACCAGTGGAAGCTTTTGAATAGCCTAAGTAAGCATCTGTTACTCATTTCACACGATTCCTCACACGACTCAAACACATTGTCCGTAATTATTATGAAGGGACCTATTTAACTATTATTATGAAGGAACCTATTTAACTATTATTATGAAGGGACCTATTTAACTATTATTATGAAGGGACCTATTTAACTATTATTATGAAGGGACCTATTTAACTATTATTATGAAGGGACCTATTTAACTATTATTATGAAGGGACCTATTTAACTATTATTATGAAGGGACCTATTTAACTATTATTATGAAGGGACCTATTTAACTATTATTATGAAGGGACCTATTTAACTATTATTATGAAGGGACCTATTTAACTATTATTATGAAGGGACCTATTTAACTATTATTATGAAGGGACCTATTTAACTATTATTATGAAGGGACCTATTTAACTATTATTATGAAGGGACCTATTTAACTATATTTATGAAGGGCCCTATTTAACTATTATTATGAAGGGACCTATTTAACTATTATTATGAAGGGACCTATTTAACTATTATTATGAAGGGACCTATTTAACTATTATTATGAAGGGACCTATTTAACTATTATTATGAAGGGACCTATTTAACTATTATTATGAAGGGACCTATTTAACTATTATTATGAAGGGACCTATTTAACTATTATTATGAAGGGACCTATTTAACTATTATTATGAAGGGACCTATTTAACTATTATTATGAAGGGACCTATTTAACTATTATTATGAAGGGACCTATTTAACTATTATTATGAAGGGACCTATTTAACTATTATTATGAAGGGACCTATTTAACTATTTCCATATATCTACCATTGACATTATAGTTTGCTTTATTACTATCCTTCGATATTATTTCTTGTCTCTCGTTTAGCCACTTTTATTAATGTATTAATCGTATCAAGAAATATTGAACTGATATTATCTAATTTGGTCAATTGTTAACACATAGGTTTTACGTACCGTACATTACTAACTTTTAAAGTTTGTTTTTAGTTTGTTCCTTTGACCTCTATCAAGTTAAAAAAAAACACCCGAGACATCCGTTTGAGATATATTTGCAAATATCTCAGTCGAAAAATTTCCCACCAGATCCTGATAAATTACAGGCTCTCTATCACTCACCAGGAAAACGTCGACACCTAAATGACACGAAAGGTCTAAATATTGACAAAGAAATAAAGCGAAAGGCTTTAAAATCGCCAAGCTAATGGGGTGAACGTCTTATAATTATTTAAACTAATGGCGCTAAACATGAGGGTCAAGGGGTTCCAGAAACACCAAAATCCTCCCTTATGGATTGCATGACCTCTCTGCCGCTGCCTACCCCTCATTGGAACACCCCAAAGATGGATGTATACAGTTTTATCATATTTATATTTTATGTTATATGTTTTAGTTTTATAGCTAGCGAAAAAAACTAACTTATCCCCAACTTAATTACTCAGCCATTTCAAAGCTTTTACAGCCAAATATGGTGGAAATTGAGAAAACCTGTCTATAATATAATGCAGGATCATGTAACAGTTTCATATATTTCATTACGTATCGAAAAATCAAATGCAAAAAGGTTCAAATTTCCGCTAGGTCAAAACTATTTATTATAAAGTTCGTAATATACGAACTGATACTCCCTGTTTACTCAATGACTTGTACACTTATTTTAAAGACCATTGTATAAATCCATTGATGATATACGGTGAAATACGGTGAAATACGGTGATCCCCGTATTTTACTAGATCACTCCCAAAACTCTTGCAGAAAATTCCGCAAAATTTGGTGAATGCATTACGTGGGACAATGTATATGATAAATTGTTGTAATTGATAATGTCTTCTGTCTCGGCTCGCCTGATCCCCAGTATTCTTAAAATGTTAATAATAATAATAATAATAATAATAATAATAAAAAAAATAATAATAATAGTAGTAGTAATAGTAAAAATAATAATATATATACTAATAATAACAAGAATCAGTACTTGTATTCGGTCCCCGCGCATGTCAGTTTACATTTGGTCAAGATTGGATAATTTCTTTCACCCCTATTCCCCCTCTTATGGATCCCCACCGGCATAATTACGCACAATTGGGGACTATAGGCCTAACCTACCTTACCAAATCCAACTTACACTAACCACACCATATTATTCCAACCTATTTACCTTATTCTATCTCATCGTAACCACACCATATTATTCCAACCTATTTACCTTATTCTATCTCATCGTAACCACACCATATTATTCCAACCTATTTACCTTATTCTATCTCATCGTAACCACACCATATTATTCCAACCTATTTACCTTATTCTATCTCATCGTAACCACACCATATTATTCCAACCTATTTACCTTATTCTATCTCATCGTAACCACACCATATTATTCCAACCTATTTACCTTATTCTATCTCATCGTAACCACACCATATTATTCCAACCTATTTACCTTATTCTATCTCATCGTAACCACACCATATTATTCCAACCTATTTACCTTATTCTATCTCATCGTAACCACACCATATTATTCCAACCTATTTACCTTATTCTATCTCATCGTAACCACACCATATTATTCCAACCTATTTACCTTATTCTATCTCATCGTAACCACACATATTATTCCAACCTATTTACCTTATTCTATCTCATCGTAACCACACCATATTATTCCAACCTATTTACCTTATTCTATCTCATCGTAACCACACCATATTATTCCAACCTATTTACCTTATTCTATCTCATCGTAACCACACCATATTATTCCAACCTATTTACCTTATTCTATCTCATCGTAACCACACCATATTATTCCAACCTATTTACCTTATTCTATCTCATCGTAACCACACCATATTATTCCAACCTATTTACCTTATTCTATCTCATCGTAACCACACCATATTATTCCAACCTATTTACCTTATTCTATCTCATCGTAACCACACCATATTATTCCAACCTATTTACCTTATTCTATCTCATCGTAACCACACCATATTATTCCAACCTATTTACCTTATTCTATCTCATCGTAACCACACCATATTATTCCAACCTATTTACCTTATTCTATCTCATCGTAACCACACCATATTATTCCAACCTATTTACCTTATTCTATCTCATCGTAACCACACCATATTATTCCAACCTATTTACCTTATTCTATCTCATCGTAACCACACCATATTATTCCAACCTATTTACCTTATTCTATCTCATCGTAACCACACCATATTATTCCAACCTATTTACCTTATTCTATCTCATCGTAACCACACCATATTATTCCAACCTATTTACCTTATTCTATCTCATCGTAACCACACCATATTATTCCAACCTATTTACCTTATTCTATCTCATCGTAACCACACCATATTATTCCAACCTATTTACCTTATTCTATCTCATCGTAACCACACCATATTATTCCAACCTATTTACCTTATTCTATCTCATCGTAACCACACCATATTATTCCAACCTATTTACCTTATTCTATCTCATCGTAACCACACCATATTATTCCAACCTATTTACCTTATTCTATCTCATCGTAACCACACCATATTATTCCAACCTATTTACCTTATTCTATCTCATCGTAACCACACCATATTATTCCAACCTATTTACCTTATTCTATCTCATCGTAACCACACCATATTATTCCAACCTATTTACCTTATTCTATCTCATCGTAACCACACCATATTATTCCAACCTATTTACCTTATTCTATCTCATCGTAACCACACCATATTATTCCAACCTATTTACCTTATTCTATCTCATCGTAACCACACCATATTATTCCAACCTATTTACCTTATTCTATCTCATCGTAACCACACCATATTATTCCAACCTATTTACCTTATTCTATCTCATCGTAACCACACCATATTATTCCAACCTATTTACCTTATTCTATCTCATCGTAACCACACCATATTATTCCAACCTATTTACCTTATTCTATCTCATCGTAACCACACCATATTATTCCAACCTATTTACCTTATTCTATCTCATCGTAACCACACCATATTATTCCAACCTATTTACCTTATTCTATCTCATCGTAACCACACCATATTATTCCAACCTATTTACCTTATTCTATCTCATCGTAACCACACCATATTATTCCAACCTATTTACCTTATTCTATCTCATCGTAACCACACCATATTATTCCAACCTATTTACCTTATCTCATCGTAACCACACCATATTATTCCAACCTATTTACCTTATTCTATCTCATCGTAACCACACCATATATTTCCAACCTATTTACCTTATTCTATCTCATCGTAACCACACCATATTATTCCAACCTATTTACCTTATTCTATCTCATCGTAACCACACCATATTATTCCAACCTATTTACCTTATTCTATCTCATCGTAACCACACCATATTATTCCAACCTACTTATTCTATCTCATCGTAACCACACCATATTATTCCAACCTATTTACCTTATTCTATCTCATCGTAACCACACCATATTATTCCAACCTATTTACCTTATTCTATCTCATCGTAACCACACCATATTATTCCAACCTATTTACCTTATTCTATCTCATCGTAACCACACCATATTATTCCAACCTATTTACCTTATTCTATCTCATCGTAACCACACCATATTATTCCAACCTATTTACCTTATTCTATCTCATCGTAACCACACCATATTATTCCAACCTATTTACCTTATTCTATCTCATCGTAACCACACCATATTATTCCAACCTATTTACCTTATTCTATCTCATCGTAACCACACCATATTATTCCAACCTATTTACCTTATTCTATCTCATCGTAACCACACCATATTATTCCAACCTATTTACCTTATTCTATCTCATCGTAACCACACCATATTATTCCAACCTATTTACCTTATTCTATCTCATCGTAAACAATAGTCTATTCCATCCTAACCAAAGCAATATTCCAATTCATCCTATCCAATAAATAGTGTACTTCATCCTATACTAAGCAGTAATCTGTTTCATTCTATCCTAAACAAATCTATTTCATACTATTCTAACAATAGCTTATCCCAACTCACATATCATAACTCAATGTAACTTATCTATCCCATTCTTTCCACTCTGATGGAAAACGATTGAAGTGTGGTCCTTCCCTGGCCAAACTCTAGTTTGTGTTAATCTATTATTTAAAACTATGTAATGGAGTTTGTTACATAGTATACTGTTGATTATCAGCATCATAGTATACTGTTGATTATCAGCATCATAGTATACTGTTGATTATCAGCATCATAGTATACTGTTGATTATCAGCATCATAGTATACTGTTGATTATCAGCATCATAGTATACTGTTGATTATCAGCATCATAGTATACTGTTGATTATCAGCATCATAGTATACTGTTGATTATCAGCATCATAGTATACTGTTGATTATCAGCATCATAGTATACTGTTGATTATCAGCATCATAGTATACTGTTGATTATCAGCATCATAGTATACTGTTGATTATCAGCATCATAGTATACTGTTGATTATCAGCATCATAGTATACTGTTGATTATCAGCATCATAGTATACTGTTGATTATCAGCATCATAGTATACTGTTGATTATCAGCATCATAGTATACTGTTGATTATCAGCATCATAGTATACTGTTGATTATCAGCATCATAGTATACTGTTGATTATCAGCATCATAGTATACTGTTGATTATCAGCATCATAGTATACTGTTGATTATCAGCATCATAGTATACTGTTGATTATCAGCATCATAGTATACTGTTGATTATCAGCATCATAGAACATAGTACGACAATGGCCCAGATATTGAAAGATACCGTAAGTTACGGCGAGGTGAAGCGCTACAAACAAAAACATTATTAGCATATTCCTTTGGAACGACGTCATAGCTTCTCCATATTCAAGATCAGTAGACTGTCATAAGTTATTTTATAGTTATGACTTGTTGTTTAGTAATAATGGCGCTAGAAAGACGATGCCGGGAATTTGGATACGACGATCATAGACAGATCAACAAAAATAGTAGACGTTACTATATATAAAAGATTGAGATGCTTATTGAAGCTTCATTCCGTTATAGATGGTGCTTGTTCTTTATTGAATACGCATAATTTTTCTCGCACGTTTAAGAAAATGGTCAATAGTCATCACATGGCACACAAAAACAACTATGGTCAACCCTTCCTATCAGATTTGAGATACTTTCAGATGACTTTGAACAACTTAAAGAAGTATCAGATTTAGAAGGTTGTCATAAATTTTAACCATTCAATTTCTATGGGTCTTTCCTAAGCCGAATACTATCTGGCAGTACCGTAGCATTACAGGGAATAAATCTTCAGTGAACTAAAGTAATCAGCTCTACCTATGAAACCCCCTTCAATAACTGTATAATAATAATAATACAACCTTCATCGCCAACAACACAACTCGCTACTATCATCATGATAAGCCTTGACCTAGGATTGAGAACACTATAATTATTATCATTATCTGATTTACAATATATATATATATATATATATATATATATATATATATATATATAATGTGCATGCTTGTGTTTGTAACAGTATATAACTTATATTGCATATACAGTATTTAATGGGAGATGGGTCTTTTTTCTGGTCCCCCTTCGTCCTCATGTTTAGCCTCATGTTTAGCCTTTAGCCCGATTACTTTTCTGATTTTAAGAAGTTCACCCCAATAGTTTGTCGATTTAAAAACCTTTCGTCCAATTTCTATATCAATATCAAGATCTTTCCTGCCATTTAAGTGTCGATTTTATCCTGGCGAGCGAAAGCGAGCCTGTAATTTTAAGAGAAACGGACCTTCAACTGGGAAATTTTTCTATCGAAAAATGTAAACATTTATCTTGAAGGGGGTCTAGGGAGTGTGTTTTTTTAAGGTTGCTGAAGTAGCGAGGAAACTGAAAACTAAATGAATATACAAATAAATAGACCCAAATAATAACCACTGTCTCCTTAAGCAGTTCGCCGGTAGGGTTCGCAACTCGAAAACGGACATTTTAAAACAAATATGGATAATGGTGTAGATGAGAAAGGTGTGTAAGAGGTTATGATTCTTAATATGTTTTATGGCATTTAGTTATATAGATGGTAGGTGTATTATACGGGGATGAAAGCATATCTTCTCTTCAATCCATATTAATGAGAAATTATATAGTGATGAAGTAAAATGTAACACTTTAACCCCTTCTGTACCGGCGACGTTTTTTAAATTTTATTCTAGCTATATTTAGACAACTTTATACAGTTTAAGAAATATCTGTGGTAGTCAAAAAGGTAAAGGGAGATAGTTCGAAGCCTGTTAATTTTTGAAGACACTTTTTAACTCTCAAGGAGCGGAGGGTCGTGTGTATATCACCGTAGCGCCAGGCAGCTATATTTATCGAAAATTGCCTTCATAACATGCTGTTTTTCATGCATAAGCAAGAGCCAGAGCATAATACAATTATATGTCCGTGAAAGGACGATGATAGCGCTTTCCAATGACACCTGTATCATCCTTGTACGACATATGGTTATCTTGCAACGATTGTGCAACCGAAGTGCAAAATCGTTAAATTATTGGCAATTTTGCAGTTTAACCCCCTCCGACTGGAATAGTTAACTTACTGGCGAGGAGGCGGACAACACGGTATTATCCCCACAACTGTCAATATCTCACTGCGGGACCGTTAGAAGTCGGAGAAACTTGGGGTTGCCACCAATCGACAGATTTTCATCTAACTTACCTAACTTACTGAGCTCAATATGATGCTAGAGCGTCATATATCTTATTAGAGAGATATTAAGATAAATTCATATGATGCGATCGCGTCATATGAGTTTTTTGGCATAAGTTCCATATGACGCGATCGCGTCATAGGAGTCTGAGGGGGTTAAGGTGTGTAAGAGAGAGCCCGTGAGCGAGAGACGTATGTGTAGAGCTTCAGTGTACGCCACGGGACCGTGGCGAGCGGTTGAAGGCCGTCTATTGTATCACCTGCCCTAGCCCAGGATTTACACAAAGTCCGACTGCTTTCAACCTCCTTTATTTAGCGTGAACTGAAACAATACAGATAATGTAACAATGGCATATAGGATATAAGGTCATACTAAAGTCTATGGAAAGTTAATCAAAAGTTTAAACTCCAGGTACAATAATACACTACTAGAATGATACAAGATATGCAGTGCTAAGATGGTCACAATAAGTGACAAACTATTAACCCATTGAACACCAGAGACACTATCTATACTCAACTCGGGCAACAAAGATTAGAGTACCGGTATTTTACTCAGTTCAGGAAGGACCTCTATCAGTTACAAGGCATCAAACTATTCAAATTCGTCCTTCCTGAACCCC
The DNA here is from genome assembly GCA_032716605.1 of Paralithodes platypus. Classification (NCBI taxonomy): domain Eukaryota; kingdom Metazoa; phylum Arthropoda; class Malacostraca; order Decapoda; family Lithodidae; genus Paralithodes; species Paralithodes platypus. The sequence continues at coordinate 27,599,419 of CM064524.1, read as the reverse complement.
ACAAAACCCTCCTAATGCAACAAAATATATATAGTACCAACCATGTCAAAGGAATTCAACTGTTTAAATAACTAATCACACAAACTATCAATTTTCTACATTAAATTGTATCATGTAGATTAACACCAATAATAATAATATAATGAAAATATATATAGTACCAACCATGTCAAAGGAATTCAACTGTTTAAATAACTAATCACACACTATCAATTGTCTACATTAAATTGTATCATGTAGATTAACACCAATAATCAACCACATAATAATCACTTGCAATAAATAATGATACCAATTACTTTACATTAACACATTAATACTAACACTGAGCTCCTCGGCCTTACAGCTCCGAGGACAACAACAACATTTACATTAGTCTAGTACTATTCAGTGAGAACATTCCAATATACAAGTACACAAAGTATTTTATAACCGTACCTTTTATTGCTACAACTAGGCCTTCAAATAGGGTGAACAACCAAACAGCCAAGATCCTCGAGGACGCAAATGCCTATCACCGTCTTCCACACCAGGCCGCCCATTTGGCTCCACAAAGCAACACCACACTCCAGGTTCACCAGTCAACTGACTATTACCACAACGCTAGAGCCCCAAGTCAACACGACTCACCCTTCACCAAATAGCCGCGCCCTCATCTCGTACCGCTGATTCGGTACAATGATAACTTATTTGAGACTACGAGGCAATATGAACTTTGACCATTCTATTTCATACATATGATTCAGTTAATATCGTACATATTAAAACATATATATGAACCTTGACCCTTCTATCTCATACAAATGATTCAGATAATTTCGTACATGTCAAAACATATATAATTCCAGCCACAGCCCGGTCTCTCTCTAATCGCTCATAATAGCCTCAAGATGGCGCCCCTCATATGACGAGTGCCACAGGATAGGAAAATGTTCTCTCTCCCGTCATATGACGGTTGCTGCGAATTGAGGGTTAAACTGAATAAAACGTGAAATATTAGCCAGAATAAAGTTAAAAGGACGGCACTGGTACTGAAGGAATTAATGTTATATTAATAATAATAATAATAGTTCTCAAAGATAGCGCATGCTAAGACAGCTAAGGATAGCCCAATAAGGCCGATTAGGCATATTTCCATTGGGGTCCTGTACTACTACCCATCCCCTTGCTCCTGAGGGACGGTAACGACTCAGTGCTTGTGAAAAACCTTTACTGCGCCGAGCGAGGACGCGATCCTGGGCCTTCTGGGTGGAAGTCCAAGACGCTAGTCAAGGATAACGCATATCCTACGCTCTGAACTCTTTTCTCGAACGTATTCAAATTTGCATGTGAATTCAATGGCTAACCAAAATTTTGTACGCTGAATATCGATTAAAAAAATCTTCATATGATCATGTTTGGGAAGTCGAACAAGAAGGCTGAAGCGTTGTCCTTAGTTACAAAGATACATATTTCTGTATGTGAATTAAATATAGGTACTTGCCAAATTTCGTCAAAACCCAGTAAATAGTTTTGAAGTTAATTTGCGAACACACACACACACACACGGAATGCCATAGAATTGCTCATACTACTAATGTAATACGCATGCGCTCAGAGTAATAAAGTGTACGAGCCGTCTTCCCTGAGTAATGTAACTGCCAGAACCATGCGGGTCAGTTGTAATCCTGCTTAATGAGATGGTGGGGAGAGAGTCAAGTAGCTTCAGTACCCTACACACACACACACACACACTAAGACACAGTTACACGTGTATATATATCTTTGTAAGCCATTCCAAATATTGAATTACGTATATATGAACTAAACAGTAATTACATTTATTTTTACATCCATACTGATGTGAGATTCAAAAGTTAGTTTAAGGTTACACAAACTATAATGTTTACAAATTAATAAATGTGCTATACATAGTAACCTATTTGAGTCCACCAGGAAACATCATTGTACGTGTGGCGTTGTCCGATCTCTGTTTTCAACAGGATCTCTTGGGAAGGGTACGAAAGAGTGAGAAGAGTGTTATTCCTTTAAAACGGGGAGAAGTTATAGCTACTCCTTATCTAGTTATGTCAGGATGACATTTTATTAAGTAGGAATGAACAAAATAGTTAACCCCTTCACTACCGGAGATGTCTGTTGTATGATCTCAGCAATATATATACGTTTTTTATGCAACTTAGGAAGAATCTGTGGTAGCTGATAGGGTTAATTGAGACAGTCTGTAGTCTCTTAATTGCTACACGTCTGTCCTAAGCTAAATACAATCGTCTAAAAATTGCCGGACTATAATGAAAAGCACGTCGCCGGTACAGAAGGGGTTAATGGGGTTTACGATGTATAAAGAATCACTATGAATGTTTATGTTTTTTCCACCAACCAACTTCACCTCTAATCTCAATTAATGAAATCAACAAATACATGTGGCACTCCAAGGACTCGAACCTAGGATACTCACATCGAAATTCCGCGCACTTATGCATTACGCTATCAAGACAAGGATGCCTTACAATATTTCCTTTTCGATTTCTCAGGACAATTCTATTCAGCTTTTAAATGGCTTGTGAGAGTGAAGTGGTGGGTAAGGCGTTTAGAGAGTAAGGAGGCAAGAGGATGTGGCGGTAACCCAACACCAGCGGGTCCTGACGTAAACCAGCGGTAATAGTAGGTCCCGTCACCACCCCTTTGTCACGGACGGCTGGTAAGTACAGGGCAACCCCCAGTACCACCTCCCACAACAAGAATCATCTGTCAGGGGGATGGACCCACTTAAGGGGGGATGGCCAGTTTTTGTAGACCCCCTTCTCCCTCGTGTTTATCCCATTGGTTTTCAAATTTTACGACATTCGGACCATTAGTTTGGCGATTTTAAGACTTTACGCCTAATTTCTTTGTCAATATTAAGACCTTTCGTGCCATTTAGGTGTCGATTTTTTCCCAGGGAGCGATAGCGAGCCTGTCATTTTAAGAGTAATTGGCCTTTGGCCGGGAAATTTTTCTACCAAAGGATATACACATTTATCTTGAAGGGAGGTCTGGGTTTTTTTTTTTAAAGATTGATGGTGGTCTAGGGAGGAAACTAAAAAAAATATGTATAGATAAAACAATATGCAAATAAATACGCCCATCTCCCCTTAAAATGTGATGAATTTGTACTACGGCCATTGTTGAAAGGCTCTTAGAAGAGAAGGTTACATCTATACGTACCTACAGTATATGTGATGAATTTGTACTACGGACATTGTTGAAAGGCTCTTAGAAGAGAAGGTTACATCTATACGTACCTATATTTCTGAATTTCTGATCGGTCCCTTTTATATTTATCAAGACAATAATAGTTACCTCAGAAATGACGCTGAGAGTGAAGGTATACAGAAAATATTTTGAGTGTAATGAGGCTTGAGGCTAAGGGTAATAGTAGGTCACATCACCACCCTTTGTCACGGGCTGCTAACAATAACAGGGTCACCTACAGCACCACTAGCCACACAAAAGGGTCGTCTGTCTGGGGGAGGGACACGCTCACGATTTGATGATTTTGTAATAAGAACAATGTTGAAAGAATGTTAAAATGGGCATTCCATGTACTAATGCACCATGCACTAATGACAATTTGGCACAGTTTCCAAAAGTCCGTAAGGTATATAGCGATAGTATAGAAAATATGTTAAGTACGGTTACTATAAGTAGAAATTATGTGCTTAAGGAAATAGACAGATTGAAACCTCAGAAATCGCCTGGTCCTGATGAGGTATATCCTAGAGTACTAAAAGAATGCAGAGATAAGTTAAGTTACCCATTAACATTTATATTTAACAAGTCATTAGAAACAGGCTTAGTTCCAGAAGCTTGGAAGCTTTCAAATGTAGTTCCGATCTTATAAAAAGGTGATAAATCCATAGCATCCAATTACCGTTCCATTAGTCTCACATCAATCACAGGAAAGCTACTAGTCAGTTATTACTAGGAAAATTAGAAACCACTTAGAAACATTTAACTTAATCAATTCTTCTCAGCATGGATTCACTCAGGGATGTTCTTGCCTTACTAATTCGCTTAGCCTTTTCTCAGAGGTATATGACGCAGTAGATAATGACAAATCATATGATGTAATATATTTAAATTTCAGTAAAGCTTTCGACAGGGTCTCTCATGAGAGATTGATGAGAAAGGTTGAGGCGCATGGAATAGGTGGGTCGTTGTTGGGATGGATTAGGTCATGGCTAATTGGTAGGAAACCGAGAGTCATCATAAATGGTACTAAGTCAGAATGGGGAGCAGTCAAAAGTGGTGTCCCCCAGGGATCTGTAAAATGTCGATCCTCTGTTGCTTGTTATATACATAAATGACCTTGATTTAGGTATAACTAGTAGGATAAGTAAATTGGCAGACTACACCAAAATGTGGAGAAAAAATAGATTCAGATAGCGACATAGAGTGCCTCCAAAGGGATCTAGATACCTTACACGAATGGTCAGTAAATTGGCAGATGACGTTTAACATTGACAAATGCAAGGTATTAAAGATAGGGAAGATGAATACAAATGCAAAATATAAACTAGCTAATATGGAATTAGAAAACTCAGACTGTGAGAAAGATCTAGGTGTGTTTGTTAGCAATTATTTGAAACATAGAAAACAGTGTATAAGCGTTCGTAACAAGGCAAACAGGATTCTTGGGTTCATCTCTAGGAGTGTGAGTAACAGAACTGCTGATGTTATCTTAACACTTTACTTGCCATTAGTGTGACCCCATATGGATTATGCTGTTCAATGTTGGTATCCTTATTACATAATGGACATAGATTCCTTGGAGAGAGTACAACGTAGAATGACAACAAATTATCCATAATATTAGAAATCTTATATATGAAGAAAGGTTGAAGAAATTAGGCTACATTCGTTAGAGAGACGCAGAGTTAGAGAGGACATGATAGAGGTGTTCAAGTGGGTTAGTGGGACATGAAAGATGTACTAAAGCTCAGTGATAGAGAAATAACTCGAACAAAGGGTTTCAAATTAGATAAATGTCGTTCCAGAAAATATATAGGCAAATATTGGTTTGGTAACAGAGTTGTCGATAGGTGGAATAGGCTACCAAGTGTTATAGTGGGATCAAGAACGATAGAGAGCTTTAAGATCAAAGCAGATAGGCATATGGATGAGATGAGTTGGGTGTGAGGGGGATCTGCCGGGAGTGGGCCAATCGGCCCTCTGCAGACTCCTGTTTCCTCTTGTTGACCTCTGACCAATTTTGTGAGATCAATCCTCATGGTGCTATTGAATGTGGCCTATAATTGGGTCTAATACTAAGGGTTGGGTGTGAGAGGGATCTGCCTTGTGCAGGCCAATCATTATATATATATATATATATATATATATATACAGGTATATATATATATATATACAGGTATATATATATCAAATTAGATAAGCATATGGACGAGATGGGTTGGGTTTGAGGGGGATCTGCCGGGTGTGAGCCAATCGGCGCTCTGCTGACCACCGTTTTCTGACCTCTGACCGTTTTGGTGAGGTAAATCCTCATGGTATTAGTGAGCTAGGCCTATAATTAGGCCTTATAATTAAGGTTGGGTATGAGAGGGATCTGCCTTGTGTGTGCCAAACGGCTTTCTGCAGACTCCCATTTTCTTATGTTATTATGGTCTTACTAGATGTACACCTATGTTTCTGGCAATAGTACTAATTTATGAATTGTTTCACGTTGCTTTTTCTTTTAAGTTATGTAACGCTGGCCAGCTTGCCAGAATGCGCTCGTAACTCGCTAGCGCTCGCCAGGGCAGTGAAATGGGCTACAATAATCGTAGAACGATGTTCTTTCTTTCATAATGTTCATGTTGTCGCAGACAGATCAGTGGTGTTCTTTATTCTTGTCTGTGACACTTGGAAGTATTTTATATCATTGCTAGAATATAAAATACATTGTGTGAAGTTAAGGAGAGAGAGAGAGCGGGGTAGGCAGCGTGGTGGTAGTATGTGCGTGTGTATGTACGTTTGCCTCCCGCGCTCGGAGGAGTCTCCCACGCCCGTGATTGGCCGGCGGGCCTATTTACGTCATAGAACGCTTGCTCTTCATGACGTAGTCGTCTGTGATTGGCGGCCGCTGTCCTGGGACGGTGGTGCGGGCTCCTGTCCTTGTGTCTCCTTCAGAGCTTGGCGTAGCGTGCTTGGTCCTACATGTCCCTTGCAATCTGTCTCCCATATAACCCTCTATACTACTATCTCTCTCTCTAAACTTCTTCGGTTTCATACTTCTCTCTTTATTCAATTACTTATCCCTTCTGGTTCTGCATACGACTTCCATAGTCGGCCAGTCGTATTACCAGCACCAGTTCTCCATATATGTTTGCACTAGTTTTAGGGATTATTAGAGTCATAGTCAAATGGTACAATAGTGTTGGGGTGCTTCTAATTATTGAGCTGTTCTCTCTTATTATTTAATGCTAGACAGTGGAAGGTATCTTTGGTCGTTGTCTGAGTTATGTATGTGGCAAGTCAGAGCCTTTACAACATCGACGAAGCTAGCTAGCCTGTAACCCTTGTGCATATTTTCCTTTGCGATGTAGCAGTATACCGGTAAAGGGCTTTTGCCTACTCTTACCTGTATGATTGCTACCCCATTTTGTTGACCTTTGTGGAGCGCCAGGGCAAGACCAGATACTAGAGATCTGGACTTACCAAGAGAGCCTCCAAGTCACTTAACGTAACATAAGGGAAATCTGTTCAAGGGGAGGCAGTAGGCTACGAGCATGCTTGCGCTCTGCCTAGCTTCTTAGTACCTTTGATGCCACTGCTAGACTTTATTAGTGAGAAAGACAGCATTGTGCTTATTAACTTTAATTGTGTATGCTTTAGGAATTATTCACGCTTTATTTTAGCCAAGGTTGATGCATAGTGCACAACCCAGTTTGGCTATTACGTTGGCTATGGAAGTACTGTTCCTGAGTGGTTATTATTAGTGCTGTCACAGAGTTGTTGCACTCCCTTGTTATATATATATGTATCCTACTTATTGGTGTACACGCTTTGGTGTCCTGCCCCTGCATTTATTTATGTTCTGTATTAACGAGCATCTTAGAGCATCAGACCTTTTCAGAAGATTCCATATCTGATTGCTGTAGGACTAGACTTCCAGTGTTTTCATAGAGCATTGTAGAGTTTAGTGTTGAGTACAGACTCACACTAAAGTTAACGTAAGCATATATTTCTTTACTTTATCTTGTTATAGTTTATTCAAGCATTGTTATTACTTAAGAGCATTATTCTTCAAGATAAGTTGCAAACTCTTGTTCCTAAGCGCCAAGAGAAGTTGCTCACTAGTATTAACGTAAGTACTCCTTTTTGAGAGTAGGCTTTGCCGTCACCGGAAAGCCTTTGTAGAAGTGCACTAAAACCCAGTTAATTGATACCCCGTTATCCAGGAGACTAACTCTGGAGGGTTTGAGTGTTTTGTTCGCCGGCGAAGTAGTTCGAGGGTTTGGAATTAGCGTACCGTTGTTGCAGGTATAGCCTATCATCTAGTCCAATATTGAGTGCCCTTGTTTATTTCGTAGTGCCGGTCGTAACAAATGGCGACCTTAGACCAGAATATAGTGAACTGAATATTGCAGTTTTTTTTTGAGAAATCTCATTGCCATTTGGGGATAGAATTTATTTCTCGCATTGTTGGCAGTAGACATTGTTTTTGAGGATACATAGAACTTTTTGGAGTTATTGGTGACCTAGTATTGCACTCAAGAACATCTTCGAATATTTTTGTTGGTGAATAAAGCTACGCAAGAGTTTGGCTATTTTTGTCTGGACTTGAGATTTTTTTTTGTTGACTCCATCATTTCACTGGACGGGTCTGAGCATAGTGAGGGCACAGTGCGAGAGGCAGGCGAGGAGGTGGAGAAGGTGGAGTTGTTAAGCGGCGTTCGGGTGGTGAACAGTGAGGAGGATGCTCAGATTTTTTTGGGGAAGCCTATGTCGGCGGACCGGGTGTCGGGGCTAGACCGGTACGGACTGCAGTGTGTGGCCACGGTCTTAGGGTTTCCCGGTACTAGCGGTATGTCGAGAAGTGAGCTGGCTGCCTGTGTGCTGGGTTGGGTGCATGGGGTTTCGGGTGGAGCGGGAGCTGGGGCACCTTCAGCCCAGCCCCCATTCCACTCGACTCCTATCATGGCGCCCCCTCGGGCTCCGGAGCCGGGTACGTTCTCGCAGGCCGATGCCCGCTGGAGGTTGGGTATGCCTCTAGGTGATTCACGGGGTGGGTCCCCGATAGTAGCACCCCCTCCTCAAGGTTTGTCTGCCGAGATGTTGTTTCAGCTCGAGCTCGCCAAACTTAAGCAGCAGGAGCGACAGGCTGAGTCTGAGCTCAAGTATAGGTATCAGGCTGAGTCTGCAAGGTATTGTGCCGATATTGACCTAGAGAAAACTCGTGTAGAGGTGACGAGGAACCGGGTCATCCAGGGGGGTCGAGCCCAGGACCAGTCCCTGTCGCATCTACTTAAGTTGGTTCCAGTGTTTGATGAGTTAGGAGTTACAGAATTTTTTCTCCGGTTCGAGAAAAAGTGCCAGGAGCACCAATGGCCCGAGGAGAAGTGGGCAGCCCTCGTTTCTTCACGATTGACGGGGAAAGCACTCAAGGCGTACGATGCTTTGCCCCTAGATTCCTGTGTGGATTACGAGTTGTTGAAAGAGGCTGTCCTGAGGGCGTATGAGCTACAGCCAGAGACTTATAGGCTGAAGTTTAGGGCGGTTCCAAAAAGAAAGGAGAGTACTTTCCAGGAACACGCTAGAGAGCTGTCAGATGCATTTGAAAATTGGTTAAGGTCGGAGAAGGCAACTACTTTTGATTCAGTAAAACAACTAGTGTTGCTGGAACAATGTTTTATGTGTACTGGCAGTGACTTGACTCTTAACCTTAAAGAAAAGCAACCGAAAACTCTGCAGAAGGCGGCCGAGCTGGCTGACCTTAGGGTGTCATTGATTCGTGGGTGCGGGTCTGCACAGAGAGCTAAGGCAGGTAACCAGGGGCGTACCACTCCACCCCCCCCGAATTAATGACACAAATAATTATCCATTCAAGAGTACTCTTGCCAATTATGAACCCAAGTCGAAACCCTTCCCGTTTAAGAAAGGCCAGGGCCCTTCCTCACCTCAGAGGAAGTCCAAGAGTGAAGTGGAGTGTTTCAAGTGTCATGAGAAGGGGCATATTGCGCGCTCATGTCCGAGCACACCGCCTACAGCAGTGGTGTCACTAGTGAGCAACATTGGTGTGTCTTTGAGGTCTTCCGCGTTTGCCCGGGGTAATACGTCGGTTGCGAAGTCACAGTCGGTGCAGAAGCAGCAGGTGGGCTCGTCCCCCATCTGAGATCCTTTTTGTGGTCATAGGGGGCACGGTACTGTGAGGTGGGCTGGTGTGAAGCATAGGCTTGAGTTGTTGCGTGATACGGGTGCTTCCCAGACACTTGTTAAGAATTTCACTGGCAAGCCTGTTAACGTGGCTCGGGTTGTGGTGGTTCAGGGCATCAATGCTACGCGGTCTTACCCGCTGGTCAGAATGGAGCTTGAGGTGGACGGTGTGACACGGGAGTTGGATGTGGGTGTGGTGGAGAAGTTGCCAGTTGAGGGGGTCGACCTCCTTCTTGGTAATGACTTTGCGGTGCCCACTTCCGAGGTTCCACCCTTAGTCGTTGCCAAGAGGGCGGCCAACACGAGTAGGGAGGAGCAAGAGGGGCTTGAGAGATCTCAGTCCGTTCAGGTGTCACAGCATAGTACCCAAGTTTATGACCAGCGGAGGAAGGGTCGAAAGGAGAAAGTCGAGGCTGGTGGTCGGGTTGAGAGTTTGGACCCAGCGACACTCCTTGGTGACTCGGTACTTGACCCAAAGGTGAGCTCCGGAGTGGCCCCAGAACCTGTCCCCCCTAGTGACATGGTAGGGCGTGATGGCACTCCGCAACAGAGTAGTTCCCAGGTGGAGGAGAGTTGTGGGAACGGGGCTATTGAACTCGAGGACGGGGAAGCATGTCAGGTGAACCTGTTAGAGGAGTTTGTGAGGCAACCACCTGAGCAGCCTACTGTCCCTGCGTTAGTCTGCAGCGGCCAAGGTGGAGAAGGAGAGGGGGGCAGTGGGGCACAGGTGGAGGAGAGTCGGGATTGTTATGTCTCGGTGGAGCAGTGGGCGGGGGATACGAGTCAGGTGGCTGTGGAAGCGCTAGAGCACCTGCCTGAGCAGCAGTATGCAGCGCTCTAGCACCTGATCGGTTCATATCCCACTGTTTGTGCCGAGCACCCAGGCCTCACAACTCATGCGGTGCACGAGGTTCCGCCGGCAGGTCACTTGAGTGTCAGTAAACCGTTGGCCTCGTTGTTTCAGTTGTTCAAGGTGGGCGACGAGGCTTTGGTATGGTTGTCAGGTCAGGGTCGATCCATGGCTGCTAAGGGTGGTGGTCAAAATCAGGACATTGAGCAGATTGGCGAGGTTGGCTGTGGAGTGGATGCGCCCGGCCGTCGCATAGCCTCCCAATGCTGCTCTAGTAAAATGAAACAGCCCTACCATAGACCGACTGTATCTGGCCATGTCGCTGAAGGCGGTGATGCTGCGCAGGCAGATGTAGTTGCAAGGAATGCGGGGGTGCGCATGTACGGTATCGGCGGGGAAGCCTTAGCAATTATGAACTATGGGAGTGACTGCACAGGTGGTACAGATTGTCCCTCTCATGACCTGGCTGTTCTAAGGACGAAGGTGGAGAAGGAGGGAGACTATAGTTTAGAAGCTGCGGTCTCGGCTGGGTTGTGGGAGGGCACTAGGCATGTTGTTCTGCGAGATAAGTTGCAACCTCTTGTTCCTGAGCGACAAGAGGAGTTGTTTACTAGGCTGTGGCAGTACGTCCGCATGTTTGTTACTTCTCCAGGCCTGATGTACGGGGTAGAATCCGACAGGGAGTCTGGAGACAGTGCAAGGCTCAAGTTAATTCCCTACCGTATAAATCCTGCTCGACAGCCTGTTGTGAAAGCAGAGCTAGACGACATGTGGAAAAAGGGTCTGAGGGATAAAGGATATCGTGATGCCATGTTCTGAGGAGAGAGGAGGGTAGGAGCCCGACCACTGGGCAAGGAGGGCGGCGACCAACCACAGGCCACTGCGGCACAGGACAAGCAGACGTCATATATCACGCTAGGCACGCCGACCAATAGCGAGGGGGTGGGCCCACCGAGCGAGGAATGCACACGTACATACGCACACACACTGCCTCCTCGCTCTCCAACTCTCTCTCTCACGCGCTGCATGTTATAATCACTACTATGGATATAAAATACTTCTAAGTGTCACAGACAAGAATAAAGGCAAACACTGATCTGTCTGTGACAACACGAATACTAAGAAAGAAAGAATATTGTTCTACGATTATTATAGCCCATTTCACAGCCGTGGCGAGTGCTAGCGAGTCACGAGTACATTCTGGCAAGCTGGCCAGCGTAACAACTGCAACGAAGCTCAAGCTCTGAGTTTCACAAACGCCAGACAACGCAACGTTGCAGACCCCCCTACCAGTCCTCTACCACAGGATTTAAACACCATGCTATCTTATCTTTTAAATAATGGAAATGCCACTCACCCACGGCCCTTGCCTCACATTTAGGGACCTCATAACGGCGCGGGATCAAACTATGTCCCACAAAAACGTCCTTAAACATTACCGCCACAGAAGTGGCGGTAATGTTTAAGTTTTAAGTTTAAGTTTTATTAACAGTTAGGGTCCCCCTAACTGTTAATAAAACTGGACCTAACTCGACCCTTAGTCTACACACCGATCGGAATCCTCACTCGGGGCACCAAAATGTGGGGGATAATATGGCCAAAAGTTATCTCTTACCACACCAATCAAAAATTGAAAATAAAATAAAAATCTAGAATGAGATAGCCTACCTTATGGCATGGACTATAGGAGCAGATGAGGGTTGTTTATAGTAGCCTATTCTTAATCCATGGTAGCCTATCTCTCAGGATACCCTAACTAAACATTGTATAGATGGCCATGTACTGTATATCAATGACTTAGCTATAACTAGGGTCCTGGTGTAGTTCAGAGGATTCCGGCTTCAGTAGATAAGGGTTAAAGGGTCAGGACTCCGGGCCTGGCACGGGGAATGTGGTGGAAGAGATCACGGGACACGTCTTTACAGTTCAAAAGTTTACTGGCGTCTGATCGGAACTTCAATTTCCGACTCATAAATAAATTATATACTAATTTGTTACTAAGGGTTCATTCCCTCTTCACTTTATCATATAAATGAAAAATAAGCATTTAATTATATAAATACTAATATAAATATCGTTTCGCAACGATTTAGTAAACATAATATCTAGAGGTTGAGATTACCACTACAAATTGTGGATATCGTCTGCGATCGCGGGAGTTTCAGAACTGATCCCTAATACAGTACCTCTAAGTTTTATCATACAAGTTTTATAACTAAATTAACTTGGCCAAGGTAATCTTATAGTTCTAAATTACTTAATATTAATTATCCTATGCAATATTTACAATCACCAGGTTCTGGCAGGAAATGCTTCACTCTAATGAGGTTACCCTATTGGAAGGCTGTTGCCAACACTACCAAGATACCCGTGCAGTCAATTTATTTCTCACAGAAGGTGTCTCTAAAGTTAGCTAAGTCCTTGGAGATGGCTTCCATGTCAGCTCTGTTGTACTGGTATATCTTTCTGGGTAGTTGTTTCTGTATGTTAGGTTTAATGCTTGCGTCAAAGAGTACCATGTCATGATCAGTAAGCCCCGGCAAGACCCGTGTTCGTGTTATAAGTGAGGTGTTGTTCTTAACCTAACAAGTGCGCATGGGGGTAATCAGACACCTCTCCCTGTGCGCATGTATTTGAGGTGTTTCCGGCACTAAAATATTCATTGTACCATTAATAGCATTAATACTTATCCATATGCGCCTATTATGGGTTGATTATAAAGGTATTAACCTGAAACAACAATAAAACGAGTGAAAACAGCGTTTGGATGGTCAAAATTGGAGATATAGCCCGCGAGTTGTATAATGTATGGGTGAGACAAGCTGCTTTCCCGCCAATTTCCCCCAAGGCCACTGAGACAGTCGATCGATACTCTCTCTCTCTCTCTCTTGCATTCGCTTGCTATCAGTGATGACCACACCCTGCAACCGGATTTCTAATGTTAGCACGAAAATATACCTCAGAATAAGGGAATAACAGGGAAAATAGGTGATCACTGAAGGAGAGGAGGAAAGTGGGGAAGGAGGGGAGGTAGAGGACTGAGATTTTGCATGGCCCAGGGGCCAAAATATTATTATTTGTTTTTATTTTGTTTATTTTTATTTTTTTCGATGTCAAAAGTTGATTTTTTTTTTCTCTGACTCTTAAGAGTCTCCCCGCAGTCCGCCGGGGGAACTCTTAAGAGTCTCCCCGCAGTTCCCGGGTTAAGGAACAAATCTAGTATGTTGGATGTTACCCCATGGCTTGTGCTAGGGTTATTCCTTGTTATACTAACTTGTGTACGTGTTGGTTCGAGTACTGTTTGTGAGAGTGAGTGGGTGTTGATTATGTCAATAAATGTTTCATGTAATGATCTCCTGTCAGTCTGTCACTGCCATGGTTGTCATTCTCCAGTGTCGAGTATGCTGTCCAGTTAATTTCCAGTAAGTTGAAGTCTCCAGCCGACCATATATTTTTGAAGGGGTCAATTTTAGATAAAAATGTGTCAAGGGACTTCAGGTATTCTACGTTAGAATTAGGGGGCCGGTAAAGTTATCCTATCTCTCTTTGGTGGCTTGTGTCACAACTAGTCCAGGCTTTGTCGCTATCAAAACTCCGCCATGGTCTCCGTCCTGTCTTCCTTTTCTGTGTAGAGTCATGTTATAGGGATTGTCCATCGGAAAGACTTCATTGTCCAATATGTCAGGGTTAAGCCATGTCTCTGTGCCTATAATAATGTCAGGGTCATAGGTGTCTAGGGTGTGGTGAAAAGCAGCTTGTTTGTTTATGATGCCGCGGAAATTGATGATTAGTGTTCTGAGCTTGGAGGGTTCCTTTATGAGGGAGCTTTCGGTGGTGGCTGTGATAGAAGAGGGACTAAAGGTAATAGGAGAATTGGGTGGTGATATGGGTGTTATGGATAAATGGGGTTTATGGGTAGGATGGTTTTGGTGTAGAATGATTTGGTTGATGCGTGTCAGGTCATGCAGTCCGTTATGTGTAGGGGAGGAAAAGTCTAGGCATTGCCTAAGTCTAAAAGGGGTGTTAGCTAAAGGGGAGATAAGGTGATTCGGTAATGTTGATGGTCGCGGAGGGGAAAGTGTAAATTCGGGGATGCTAAATTTATTGGAAGTGGGTATAGGGTTATGGGAAAGGGAAGCACTGTAATTTGGGGCTACACAATTCCAGCAGATCCACGAGAGACTTTGGCCCACTAGTTCGTCGCACGCCGTCATGAAGTCTACAACACAGCTGATATGGTACAGTCATGGCGGTAAATTGTGGACCAGGGGATGAACCCCTTTCTAGACACCACGCACATGTATCGCATCCGAACACAGTCTACATACACTCAGTGAAACTGGGTAGTTTAAACTGCCAGGCCCCGCCCACTACTGGGTCGCCAGTCAGTTGGCAGAAAACATTAACCCGGCAAGTGCAGCAAGACTGATATAAGTTTTACCGGTGCACTGCGGGAAGCCTTATATAATCCCAGTTTTTGAACGCGTACCAAAACCGCGGGCTTACAGCCAGGCGGCTACAAATTGGTGTGGCTGTAGTACAACTAGGCAACTCTCGACGCCACCCCACCACACGCTCGGCCCGCACCCAACTCAAGCAGTACACAAGCACTTGTCATGGAGCCTAGACGTCCCTCACGCTCTCGCCCTGATGACACAACCAGCCCTCCTTCTGGTGGAGTCAGCGGCCGTGGAAGGCAGAGAGTGGCTGCCAAAGACCCGAGCTACCATTACTATGGCACGAGTAGCTCCGAGGACGAGGAACCTGCACGTAAAGCACGTAAAACACGTGCAAGCAGGGGCAGTGCACAGAGGTCATTGTCTTTCGGAGACACTGCCACGACCACCCAGGCAACTGCTACCACCACTACCACCACCACTGCCACCACTACCACCGACGCAGGAGGCTGCCCTGGGGCTGCAGGACCTGCCGGGGCCACTGGGAAGGCCATGGGTAAAAAAACTTCTACCTCTGCCACTGCCACCGTGCCACCACCACCATCACCACTAGCCACCCCTGCCACCTCTGCCCCTGCCCTTGCCCCTGCCAAAGGGAAGAAAGGGACAAAGGGCAAGGCGACAAAGGCGACAGGGACCACCGTAATATTGCCATCCAGGACCTCTGCTGGCCCTGCTGACGCCGACCCTGCCAATGCCGCCAATGCCGGCCCTTCTGCCCCTGCCACTGCCCCTGCCCCTGCCCCTGCCCATGCCAAAGGGAAGAAAGGGACGAAGGGCAAGGCAACAGGGACCACCGTAATATTGCAATCCAGGACCTCTGCTGGCCCTGCCGACGCCACCCCTGCCGGCCCTTCTGCCCCTGTCACTGACCCTGCCCCTGCCCCTGCCAAAGGGAAGAAAGGGACGAAGGGCAAGGCGACAACGGCAACAGGGACAACAATAATATTGCCTGCGTCTAGGGCCTCTACCTCTGCCCCACCCACCACTGCTGGCCCTGCCGACGCCACCCCTGCCGACCCTTCTGCCGGCCCTTCTGTCTCTGCCCACAGGACACCTGCCCGATCGAGACGGATGAAGCACCTTGCTCCGTCGAAGTACGACGCCCTGCTGTTTGGTGATTCCCAGGATGACGAGGATTTATACGGCGACGCCTTAGAAACACGGGAGTGTGGGTGGGGAGCGGGGGTGGATAATGACAGTGAATCCGAGCGAAGTGATGACAATGAGGAAGGGCGTTCAAGTGACGAGGGTGACGAGGATGTGCTATACCGTGACCATGACAGTGATTTGTCTGATGGTGGCGCAGACGCAGACGACATTCCAATCCCCGACGCCAATATCCCTACGTTTGTGTGGTCTGACGTGGCCGATTTTGTGCCTGATTTGCACCAGTTTGATGCTGGTAGGTCAGGTACAACTGCTGACTGGCCCTGTGACAACAACTCGAACGAGATGGATTTCTTCCTCGCCTTCTTCGACGTGCAGCTAATGTCGCACATAGTTGCCCAAACCAATGCCTACTACAGGTGGGTGCGGAGCAAAATGGACGTCATTTCTCCAAGAGCGAGAATAAGAAGCTGGGTAGATACGACCATAAATTAATTCATGACGTTCTTTGCCTTAGTGATGCTAATGCCTCTTTGCAAGAAGCATGTGCTTCAACATTATTGGAAACACGATCCTCTGATCGCCACCCCAACTTTCAATAAGTTCATGACTCGAGACAGATTTCTGTTGCTGCTCAGATTTATGCACTTTGCAGACAATGAAAATCTTAACAGGATTGACAGAATATGGAAAGTTCGGGAGGTGTTCACCATGTTGCTGGCGAGATACAAGAAATATTTTTACCCCTTCAACAACTTGGTGATTGATGAGAGTCTCGTGCTCTTCAAAGGTCGTCTTGTGTTCAAACAGTATATCCCCTTGAAAAGGCACAGGTTTGGAATCAAGCTCTTCGTGTTGTGCGACTGAGAGACCGGTATAGTGTACACAGGAACTGACATAGACGTGCCAAGAGTCCGTGCCAATGACCCCATGGGCAATGTCAGGGGCCATCGTAATGAAAATGATGGCACCTTACATGGGCCATGGACACGTATTGTATACTGATAATTGTTATACTTCTCCTGCTCTCTGCCAGTTTCTTCATGACAACCAAACGGGGTCATGTGGGACTGTCAGAAAGACAAGAAAGTCCATGCCAAAGTTCGTCGGTAATGTCACTCCACTTCCGGATCCCTCCTCCAGTGACACACCTTCTGAAGATGAACTGGCACAAGAACACCGCGAGAGGAGGCGACGAAGGGGGGAAGGCAAGTACAAGATGCTGGAGAAGTCCGGGAAAGTGGTGGCTCTGAAGTGGAAGGAGAAACGTGACGTTCATCTGCTTTCGACAGTCCACACAGGTGCCCAGGTCGACTCTGGTAAAGTCCACTACCGCACCAAGAAGAAGATTGAAAAACCCGACATGGTAGTGGACTACACAAAATACATGCGCCTGGTGGACAAGTCAGATTGTCAACTTGCAGGCGTAGAGTGTCTGAGAAAGACTGTGAAATGGTATCACAAGCTCTTCCTCCACCTAGTCAACATCACAATGCTTAACGCGTTCAACCTGTGGCTTGTCAAAAAAGACATGGCTCCTAACCAAAAGTTGAAGTTCCGGGAGTTCGTGTACAAGGTCTCGTACCAACTCCTGGAAAAGTATCGCACCCCCACTCTGAGGAATGTGGCATGGCGTGATCACGTCCCTGACCGCATCCAGGTGGCGGTCCACAGGCACTATGTAGTCCACACGCAGAGAATTGGCACTCATCACAAGCAGGTGAAATGTCACGTTTGCAGCAACACCACCAGGAGACCCAAGGCGACTAAAAAAGTCACCACCATGTGCAACGAGTGCAAAGTTGCACTCTGCGTGGGTGACTGCTTCAGGGACTACCATATGTACAAGAACTATTGAGTGCCGCCCCTGTGCATGCCCTGGACTCTCGTTCGCCCTACCTGACCTGATCACGCTTTTATGTCACTATTTGTTACCTAAAAAAAAAAAAAAAATATATATATATATATATATATATATATATATATATATATATATATATACAGTATATATATATATATATATATATATATATATATATATATAATTATATATATATATATATATATATAACACCTAAGTACAATATTATCCATGATATGTTATATGTAATTTTTTGTTCCTATAACTACCTGATCACGCTTCTATGTCACAAAATAATTGCTACCTCATAAACATACATATATACCGTATATATATATAATAACACCAAAGTACAATATTATCCCTGTGATCTAATATTATATGTATTTTTTGGTTCCTAATAGAAATATTTTGTATGTTATTCTCTTGTTTATTTCAACCTGAAATATATTGTAGTGTAAGAAAATAATCATATGTACATTCAATCCTATGTTCATCTGACTTATAAAATAATAATAATAAAAAAAAAAAAAATACAAGCTCATGTCATTGTATTCTTGCAATATGATATATTCTATGAATATGTCATATTGCTTGAATACAATGACATGGGCTTGTAATTTTTGTTTTATCAAAATGTTTCTAAACATTATAAAAACTTCCCTATCTTATAAATACGATAGAATATGACTCTTTTGTGATCTCGTATGTCTCTGTGACGTCACGATCTCACGAAGGAGCTAATATTAACCCTTATAACCTTACCCTATATATACATTTATTATGTGAGACCTTTGGATATAAATTAGCTTGTTTCAGATTGAATTCAATTTAGATATGGAATAGTTTTCTTAAAGATTGATTTATTTGATTCATTATAGCTTAGTAATATTTAACTTCCATTGAATGTGGTAAACTATAAATGGAAGTTAAATATTACTAAGCTATAATGAATCAAATAAATCATGATGTAATGTGGTGATGCAATGTATGCAATGATTGTGAAGATATTGTTTGTTACAATTGGTGGGGCCTCGATATAGAGAACCTGACACTCAGACACAGAAGGAGCAAGATCCCCGCCATTATGGACATCAAGGTAGAAGTGCCCCCGGCACACAAGAGAAGAACCAGCAGCGTCAGAGCCCGACAGGTAGAAGACCGAAAAAATGGGAGGAGCCAGCCCTTGCAGGACAGCTCAAAGATGCTAGGACGATTGACCAAAGCAGAAGAGAAACACATCCCAAAGGTACTCAATTGATAGACAAACCTAGAGGGTGTTCCCACAGACAAACATAGGAGATAAAAGGCAGAGATGACAGAGAAGCAGATATTCAGAAGCTAGTTCCCACGGTCCCCTCTCCACCTTCTCCATAGCCGGGTAACCTCCTACGACCTCCTTCCGTACACCGAGCCACCCAATCGACAATGACTTGATTGATCTACATTCCCCGAGTCCTCCAATTGAATACAACTTGATAGATCTGCCTTCAACGAGTCCCTCTCCCCCAAGCATCTCGGCGTTCCCTTATCCGGCATTTAATCACGAAGGCTGGAAGATACACGAGGAGGTGGCCTGCCCATGCCCTGCCAATATCCGGTCTCCCACTGACCAGGAAGAAACCTGCCCCAAGCCCATACCATTCCCCACTTCCCCAAGAAAAGAAGACACCCCTGAGACCCTCTAGGCCCTGCAGAGTTTACGTTTGCTAGTGCAGAGCGCTAGACTGAGACAAGGGAAGCAGTGATTGCAAAGATCAATGAGTCTAGGAATAAGCTCCATTTCCGGAGACCATTACCGTGCTGGAGTGATGAAAGCGAGGAGAGCGAAGACAAGTGGCACAACCCCCGAAGTACGAAGGCCATAACCCCGGCCTTCCAAACCCCAAAGTGCAAGGAAAATGTGCAACAGTGCCAGACTCCCTCAGAAGAAGAAGTAGCACAGCCCCACATTCGACGCACATAAATACCTCCCTCTGACCCAGTGTAGTAGTACCAGTTGCCAATAAGAAATATATTAAACCTTCACAGCAGAATCTTGACGTAATCTGTGAGCTCAGTTAAAGTGCCCAATCTTGGAGAGCCCAGCATTAAACTTCCCTAGACCTCAGTAACCCGTCCCTATAAACTCTTCCAGCTGCAGGCGCCACCCACATGCGCCTCTCAGTGGGTTGTCGTGAAGGTATTTTCTGTCCTGAGAGATAGTGAGATTGATTCCCTCCCTTTTGTTGTGTAACGTAATTACGCTCGGAATGTCGTTAGACAGAGGCTAGAATTCAGAATCTTCCCCTTTGTATATCTTTCCACGTGAGGGGTAGTACGTGACGCTTCAGGAAGCTATCTGGCGAGTATAAGAGTAACCATCTCCGACATTCTCCGTATTAATCAATCTACGAGTAATTGTGTAATTAAAAACCAAAAGAAAACACGATAGGTCAGCTTGAGAGAGATAGAGAGCGCGAGAGACGATCACATGCTAGAGAAAGAAGTTGGTGTCTGGACGAGTGGAGCTGGAAGTGTGTAAGAGTTAAGTATAACTAAACTATCCCTGAAGTGGAACGCGTAATTATGCTAAATGTAAGTTGATGAGCATTATCATGGTCTAGGTTGTCATAACATAGTGAGACGAGGATACAGAATAGAAGTGCTGTTGAATGATTGATAAAGTTGAATAGGACATAGAAGTAGTGAAGACATACTAAAACGGTAATTGAATCAGTACTGCAGCAGGGCGCTGCAGTAACCCTGACTGTGAATGAGTAATTGTAAGAGAGTGTAATAGTAGGTTGGTGCATCTCGGGCCCAGGTATTAGTTTTATGGTATTAAGTTGTTTGCCTATTTTTCTGTGTTATAGCCGGATTGTTAAGTCTCGCCGATTTATTCTTATATTATAATTAAATACCTAACCTGCTATAAGAATAATGTGTTGAATTGGCAGAGGGCAGAGACATATGAGACCCAGTATCACCGCCTGATAAAGGTAATTTGAACCGCCTCTCAGACCAGTGTACCATGGGAAACAAAACCACGTGTTAGAGTTGAACTTTTACTTAACCCCTTCTTTTAGGCAACTCGGTAGTCACGTACGGCTGTGTATTTCTGTCTATGTGTATGTTGTGAGGCGAAACATGTCCATAATCTCCCTTGTGTATTTATTTTAGAAATTACGATTCCGCTCTGTGTTCAGTAGGAATATAATTATATAACTTCTAAAAGTAACTTAAAACTTGTCTAAGTGCTAACCATTGAATTATAAGTCCTGAGCTTTCAGCTTTGCTACAAAAACATATCTCCATACGCGGAGCTTAATCGTAGGCTTTATATGGAATTGGACATTGTTGCGCACCACTGTTAACCCCGGAAAGCCGCCAGGACTGTTAAGAGGTTTTACTGGGCAAAGGTGCCGGGATTGTTAAAAGTTTAGGCATAAAAAAATGCCTTTTAAAACACCCCACTGGCCCTCAAAACAAAGCAATATGTGATTAAGTGAGATAATTCCCCTCCATGCCACCTATCACTCCTCCATATGTGTCCCCCCCCCTTCCCCTCATCCCCACCCCCTCTTCAATTATCTGGTATTTTCCCTATTATTCCCGATATTTATCGAGTATTTTTGTGCGAGGACGGCTGAGAGAGAGGGGGAGGAGGGGGGAGTGTATCTCCGACAGTCTAAGCCAGTCTCAGACCACCGCTTGTCTCTCAGTACCATGCGAGACATGACAGAGGAAGGTACGTGTGTCTTTCTCGCTGGTCTGGGTCAGATTACGACCGCGGGGCCAAAATATACAATTTTCACCAGCCAATTGCTGTTACCACTTTTTTTATTGCTTTTCAATGTTCATATGTTCATATTAAAAGTAAAATAGTTGCATCTCTCTCACTATTCTATCGATACTACAATAATCAGTGTTCCTCGGAGCTTTCCCTCCTCTACGTAGGGTACGTAGTAGCCGCCTTGCAACACAATCCCACCCCTACTCTCTGCAGCTCTCCAAACCAAGAGTTAA
The DNA here is from genome assembly GCA_032716605.1 of Paralithodes platypus. NCBI lineage: Eukaryota > Metazoa > Arthropoda > Malacostraca > Decapoda > Lithodidae > Paralithodes > Paralithodes platypus. The sequence goes on along the minus strand of CM064524.1, from coordinate 27,577,719 downwards.
ACACTATTCTCAGACTTTCTTCAATTCAACTGCTGAGCTCTGGAACTCTCTCCCAGAATCAGTCTTTCCCTCTTCCTATGACTTAAATTGCTTCAAACTCTGTGTGTCCAGGAACGTCCCTTGATTTCGGCTCTGTCACTCTTTGAAATCTGGGGGAGGCACTTGCTGCAGGCAGTTTTGCCTTTTGTCTCCCTCATTCACATAGAACAAAAAAAATATGGAAAAATAATTATGATATACACAGTACAGTATATAGTACATATGACGCTTTTCGTCAGGAATGAACCAAAATACCTTCGCCTGGCGGGACGTTTCAAATACCATAGCTTCGCGCTTTAAAGGTTAAAAAGCTTGTACAAGTGTTTGTCTATAATATCCCCAGTGTTCCCCTGAATCACTTTAATTCCTTGTCCTTCGATAATAATTACTATTTTCATAGCTTTTCCCCGTCTTCTTTAACCCCTTTTTTTTAAATGTTATAAAATTCCTCTAGCCTTAGTCGTGTTGAGTAACATAATTTCTGTTCCCCATCCCTAACCTTTATCCTTATAAATTCAACTAGTTAATAAAATTATGTTTAAGTGCATTATTCTATCCTTCCCTATTCTTGTTTGCCTATTCTCGGGCCAGTGCCAGATGGTGGTAGGACTGGGCTCCCTAGAGAAAGTTACACCTCTTCATAAGCCCTAGATTAGCGAGGAGACCCTTACCATATCAAGGTCGACCCTTTTATGGCGTATTGACACAGGCGTATGGTGTCACCACTTGTTTGAGCTGTTCCCCAATTTTCCCATGCATGTATTTCTTGTTTGTAAATCTATATTGAATAACCTACCTTTTTCACTTTGGTTTATTTGTGTATGTTTCAGGTTTCTTAAATCGTACTTTGGTTTATTCGTCCGAAAGTGTATACCGGTAACCATCTTTTATGTATTACGAGTATATCTTTAAGCGAATGTGAAGTGTATTGCATTATGATAATGGAATACGATCGACTTGTTTGGTAGTGATAAGGACTTGATTGAATCGTGGCATCACTATAATTATGTATTGAAGAGAGCGACATGACTTAGTGGTACATAACAGGTATTGTTGTAAGAGTTAAGAAATCATTTAAACGAGCAGCATCACTGATGAGTAACTGCAATATGGATTGCATCAGTGTGTAAATATAATTAAAATATAATTAGAAGGGTTTGAGAACTCTAATTATATGATGCCAAATTCTTTATACTGATTTATGAGCCTTGTAGTAATGTTAGTGAAGTGAATGAAACCCATTGAACTGACTCTTGGTATTTGAATTCCATTTGTTTTTGTCAACTGCGTGTACCTGCAGCACTTGTGTTGTGGAGAACTCAGGATATTGCGCCTCCTGCAAAGGTAGGCACAACAATAATAAAATATCCATTACATGGTTCACGCAGACTACTGCTTAGCTATACAAATATATCGAGAGGCAGCATTGCCAATGTCTGGCAGGTTGGTTACCAAATTTGCGCCACCCTGTAAATAAAGCATCGTAATTTCAGTAAAACTAACCACTGCCTTGGCAGGTCCAGGTGTTTTGACCAATTGTGCAGGTGAAACATCAATTGGACTAAACGTTCTTCTGAGAGGCGGACTACTCAAAGCTTCGCTAGGCGAACTAAGCGATTGCACAGGTGGAGAATCAGGCGGACTATATACTCTTTCCTTGTGAATAAATGTGCTATTAAATAATTTCTCCATCCTCACCTGTACCCAATTCTTGCTTCTCCCGCTAATCTATGGGGCTCGTGTAAGAAGGTTGTGGCCTGTTACCTTTCCCGTTTGTACCAGATACTTTCGTCTCTGGGCTGTCAGATAAAGGGGAGAAATTGAGTAGGAGGACAGGTAACAAGGGATGGGGGTTCCAGGTAGCCTCGCTGATGAGGACTGAGGGCCATTTACCTTGAGGTTGTCTGACCAGGGAAAACGTCTCCACTTGGTCCACTTGTGTATTCTTTGTAAGTGTACGTTCTGTAGGTACTACAGCAATTGTTGCTATGCGTCCTGTTGCGTTTGCCGAGGTAGAATCTGGCAAAACAGAGGTTTACGAAATGCTAAGAGTGACTTTACATCCGTACATACAGAGACCATGGTCCGTCCTTATAACTCATTCACACATGCTGATGCCTTCTCTCGGAAATCTCAACCTCACACTCACTCCCTTAACCCCTTACGAGCGGCCTAGGTGGTCTATTTGACCGTACCGCCCAGCGTTTTTTTTTTTAACCCTAAATAGGGTTGTTTACGTGATAATTTTCATGCCTAAATAAGACCCAGAGCGTAAAACAAGTATCTATCCCTGAAAGGGCATAAACAGAGCTTTCCAATGACACCCGAACCATCCTTGTACGACCACTGGTTCTCTTGCAACGATCATGGAACACGAGTGCAAAAACCCTGTAATTAGGTAATTTCCCTACATAATTCCCTGTGTAGCGAGTGTGAAAAGGGAGGGAAGGGTGGGATTCACTTCAGTTGGTCCACCGCGGTGGTGTGAGACGGTCATACAGTTGCTAGGCTCCTCACACCGCTCAGCTCTCTCTCTCAGCAACATTACGTGCTGAAAATGGCGCACGACATAAGTTGTGAACCGCCACTTAGTCCAAATTTATTTCACACACATAAGTTGCGCGCCGACAGTTAAGGGTTAATGAACCCCTAACTACAATTTGTGAAAGCATTTTGTGAAACTCAGAAAATAATTATAATATTGAATAATTTTTTTTATAATTAATATAAATATGAACATTACAAGCAATATAGGTCTGCGAGAAATTATGCATACAATTAACTATGCAAGGTTTCATAAACAGAACATTACACCCTAAACTCATCCTCACACTTTGCATTATTTCTCCACATGCATATGAAAGATAGGGACAGCAACAAAGACGTGTGTAGCAAGCATCTCATAAGTAGATAATGAAAAGTCACCCATATCCAAGGTACATACAAGTGAGAAAAAAACTGAACACTGGAGATCGTTTTATTCTATTGTATGCACAAAAAAGGAAATCTTTTGTAAGGGCACATAATTCTATAGTAACCAGTTGTGGTAAGAAAAGACTGTTAGAAATTGACCAACGTCGAGACTGAAAAACTTCTAAACATGAATTAAAATGTGTTAACATACATCCCCTATTCTACGCAAAGGGTTGCATTGAGAGAAACGTTGTTGGTTAAAATAGCGAAGATAATAGAAACGGAAGCAATGTTTCAGTACGTGGCAAACAATTGGAGTTAAAGGATGTAAGATGAAAGGTTTTGACTTCATTCTTTATACAGGAGCTGTAGGTGTTAAGTACCCAGCACAAACGAGGGCATACTAAGCCCCTGTGTGTATACTGTATATATATACATATAATTATATACCGGTATATATATATATATATATATATATATATATATATATATATATATATATATATATATATATATATAATATATATATTATATATATATATATATACAGTATATAATTATACAATATATATATATATAAATATATATATATATATATATATATATATATATATATATACTGTATATATACAGTATAATCCAATTTTAGTAATGTTAAACAAAGTAGTATGCAGCATATGAAACACAAGATGCACTTAAGTAAGTGAACCAGGTTTATAAGACAATTTCATAGTTCTCTTGTTGTGTAATAGAAAAATGGTAAAATATTATATGGAAAAGTGTGAACTGATGCCATACACACACACACACACACACTGTACCAAACACATTATTACACCTACACTAATGCCTGGTTGAGAGGCAGTGTCAGCAGGAGATTACAAGCCCTCCCCACCCCACCCCTCCTCTCCTCCTCTCCTTTATAGTGTCTTGGGATTACTGTGGCGCCTTCTCTCTCTCTCTCTCCCGTATAGTCACATTGGAGTACTGTGGCACCCAAGACCAATAATATACCAGGTCATCCCACACTGTGGTGGCGCGCAGATGGCTGACGTCACACCGAGTTTGTGAGAGAGTACCGCCCACCCCCCAGTTTTTCTCTCCATTCCCCCCACTCACCCCCCCAGCCTATATTCCCCTACCACCTCTATCGGAGAGAAGTAGCAAATATCGATAGGTTTTTGGACTTAAGCTTCGAAGGGTCAAAGCTTCACTGATGTCATCTTCATACCAGTATTTAACTGGAGCTCCTGTTAAGAAATACTCAACCTGAGTGGATGAAACAAAGTTACCCAACTTATATCTTGCAGTTGCTGTAGCAACTGCATAGATAGAGAACTCTATACTTCGTATAGAGAACTTCTCTCCTTTTCCCAGTCTTTTTTCTCAGTAACTAGGGCGTCTCTCTCCTTGCAATGACAAACATTTCCTCCTATGAAATAAAAAAGGCTACTAAGTCCACTTACTGTCTATACATTGAAAAATAAAAATATTTAGATAGAGATTGATAAACTCATAAATTATTATGCAATACCAGAGTACCGACTAAAGAGAAAGAGTTGTGTTTGCTGTTTATTATGCACCAAATACAACATTGCAAAAGTGCATAATAGGCCCAGGTAATAGGCCTCTTGATTACACATTTAATTGACATTGCCCTACAACAAAGTTTATAATTGAATTTAAAATGTATTTACAAATTAAGTTGGCATAGCTCAATTATGTTACTTACTTGTTACTTGGTGTGGAGTTTCTCAGCCGCGCTCCGTCACTAGATGTGACGCTCGTCGCAGCTGCCCTTTAAACCATCTAGCACTTGTAGTCTTGTCTCACAGTGCCATCTTCTAAGTCATAACACTCCCTGAACAAATGTGTTTTTAGTGACTTTTTAAAGGCCTTTATGTTCGCACACCTTTTCACATTAACTGGTAGAATATTATAAAGTCTCGGTGCACTCTTTTCGAAGGCCCTAAATCCAAATTCATGATTGCACCGTGGCTCATTCAATTGATGCAGCACGTTGCCATGTCTCAGCATCATATCAGTGCCAACATTGAAGTCTTCCAATAAGTCTCGCACATATTCCGGCTTTCCAAAGTTCAAAGCTTGATACACTATAACACACAGTTTGAATATGATCCTCGCTTTCACCGGCAGCCAATGCAGGTCAATTAATGCCGGCGTTATACTTGCACGGAATGGTAAACTCTTTATTAATCTTGCTGCTCTATTCATTATAAGTTGTAGTTTTCGTAGCAAGTAATTTGGTAGTCGATAATATAGAGAATTACAATAGTCTAATTTACTAATTACATGATTGTGGATCAACATTTTGGTTGTATTAATATCCAGATATTTTCTCACAAAAGCAATATTCCTCAGATGATAGGCTGAGATTCGCACTGTTTGATTAATCTGGTTTTTAAATGACAGTTCACTATCAACCAAGACTCCCAAATCCTTCACCACACTCACAGTCATCACACTATCATTGATATTGAGGCTTTGCACGCCCAGTCTCTCAAGGTTCACCCGTCTGCCTACTAATAGGCATTCAGTTTTATTTTCATTTAATTTCAGTTGCTTTGACTCCATCCACTTCCCAATGTCTTTTAATAAACCACTAATCTTCTCCTCAACATTCACCACGTCACTTAGTGCCAGATAGAATTGGGTGTCATCCGCAAACAGCTTGAATTTCACTCCATGTTTCATTAATATGCTAGATAGTGCAATTGTATATATACAGAATAGAATTGGTCCAAGAACACTCCCTTGAGGGACGCCCCTCTCTAGATGCTTCATCTCTGAGAATGTATTACTTATTTGCACACAATAAGTTCTGTTAGTAAGGTAACTTTGAAGGTATTCCAGCGCATTACCATCAATACCAATAGCTTTACAGTCTTCTATTAGTAAGCTATGCACCACTGTATCGAACGCAGCACTCAAGTCCAACAAAATTAAGATTCCACACTTCGCATTGTCCATTTGCACGAGTAAATCATTAATCACAGAGCACATCGTGGTTTCCGTAGAGTAAAGTCTTCTATATGCGGACTGGTTGTCTGGGAGAGTCTTCACTAAACTCAAGTGATCCCATAACTGACCCAGAATTACATTTTCAGTAATTTTTGATAGAAATGTTAAATTGGAAACAGGCCTAAAAGAGCTCAAGCATTGAGAATCAAGGCTCCCTTTAATAATAGGCTTCACAATCGCATTCTTTTCAGACGATGGAAATACATTATTTGCAATGCTACAGTTTATTATGTCAACATATATGTCCAGAAAACTGTTGTTGTTGTTGTTGTTGTTCCCTAAGCTGCCTGGCCGAACAGCCCCGAGTCCCTGAGAAAGGCCATGGCCACGATCGGGCTTTCCCACAGAGCTCTCATTGAGTGTAGATTGTGTTGTTGGCGTAAGTGGTTGTGTGAAATGCAGTCTTCTATGATGTGTTTAATGGTATGGGGTGCTGTATTACATCCCGGGCAGGCGTCGACAACGGAGTCATCCAGTCTCTTCTGATAGCTCAGGAGAGCTGGATGGTGTCCGCATCTCAGCCTGGCCAGGTGGACTCTGTCCTCGCGAGGAAGGGAGGATTCGGAAGGATGGATTTCGGGAGGTCGTGCATGCAGCTGCGTGTTGTCTGTGAGTGAGTGGATGGATCGGTGAGAGATATGAGCATGGATGTGCTTCTGGAAGTTGGTTCGGGGTGGGCAGGGAGGGAGAGAGGACAATAATTGTGTGTGATACCGTGTGCTGGGTGTTGTTTTGATATTTCTTGGTGTCTGTGGGTGTGTTGCCATGTAGTTTAGTGGGTGGTCTTGGTTCGTGGAGGCTGCTGCCAGGAATTGAGTGCCTCTCATGTCCAGATGGTCTTTGACTTTGAGAATTTTGGTTTCTTGATGTAGGTGATCTGTGGGTGAAGTAGCTGTGCAGCCTGTAATGATCTTCAGGGCTTTGTTTTGAATAGTCTGTAAGGTCTTATGATGTGTTTCAGCTAGGTTAGAAGCCCAGGCTGGGCTTGCGTATTCCATCACTGATCTTATGTATTGTTTATATACTGTGGTGGTAGTTTCTTTGTTGTGTCCAAATTTTGTGTGAGCAAGTGACCTGAGGGCGTTAAGTCTGGGTGTCAGTTTCTTTTTAATGTTTGTGGTGTGCTGTTTGAATGTCATATGAGTATCATATGTTACTCCTAGGATTTTGGGTGTGTGTGTATGTGTTAGGGGTGTGTTGTTTATGGTGAGTTGAGGGATGTATTCGTGTTCTCCTGTCCAACTTGTGAGCAGGGTTGCGGTGGATTTGGCTGGGGCTAGATTAAGTCTGTTTGTAGTGCACCAACCATGTAGTGTGTTGAGATAGGGTTGAAGGAGATCTGTTGATCTTTTTGGGTCATGGTGTGTGCATGTGAGTGTTATGTCATCTGCATAGGAGGCTAAGTTTATTTGGGGCGTATTGGGTGTAGTTATATCGTGCATGTACAGATTGAAGAGTGCGGGCGATAGGACGGATCTTTGTGGGACTCCGTTTGGAAAGTTTCTGATTTTAGATAACTGACCGGCAAAAGATACGTGTGCACATCTGCCTGCTAGGAAGTTGGCCAGCCACCTTTTTGTGTTGTTGTGCATGTTTGTGTTGTAGATTTTGTTTGTTAGGTTGTGGCGGGGGATGGCATCGAAGGCTTTACTAATGTCGAGTGTGGATAATAGTGATCTGTGTGGTGGTCTAGCTGAGTTGATGCCGTCGAAAGCTCTTTGTGTAAGGTCTGTGAGAAGAGTGTTTGTGGAGTGCAGTGGCCTAAAGCCATGTTGTGTTGGAGCTAGGGGTAGGTCAGGTGTAATTAGTTGTAATACTAGGCGTGCCATGACTTTGGAGGGGGAGCAAAGAAGTGTGATGGGGCGGTGCGAGGAGGGTAGCGTGGGGTCTTTGTTGGGTTTGGGGAATGTGATGATGATACCATGCTTCCAAATGTCTGGTATTGTGTTGTGTGAATAGCTGTAGTTTGATATGTTAGTGAGTGCTTGTATGCCTTGTGGTCCCAGGTGTCTGAGGTGTATGTTGCTTATGTTGTCTAGGCCACAGGCGGGTGAGTGCTTGAGATTGTTGATGATATGCTTTGTCTGGTGATTGGTGAAGGGTGTATAGTCAGGGTCTGTGGGGAATTGTCTCTTACGTCGGATGACACGTCGGTCGTCTTTGTGAGGTTTTAGGTGGCTGACATGTGAAAAGTGATTGATGAGAGTGTTTGCTTGTTGTTTACATGAAGGAGTAGAGTCTGTTGTTGTGATTGCAGCATGTGATTGTGTTGTGTTGCTGTTGGAAAGTGTGATGCTGTTTAGTGTTTTGTAGAGTTTTTTGGGGTTTGTTTTGTGATCAAGTGTTTGTAGGAAGTTATTCCAATTTAGTTTTTGTTGTTCTTGTATTTTGTTGTTAGTTTGGGTGTTGAGTGCTTGAATTTGTTGTGTGATGTCTTGTGTGTGGGGTGCTGGGGAGTGTTTCAGTATGTCGCGTTGTCTGATGAGGTTTTGAATTTCTGGTGTGAAGTTGGGGTTGTGTCTTTTCCTGTTACCTCTTGGAATGTGTTTCTTGTCAGCGTTTTGGATAGTTTTATTGAGTATGTGTACAGCATTGTTGATGTTAGTGATGGGTGTACTGTTTAGAGTTGTGAAGTGTTTTTCTGTCTCATTTGTGAATGCTTCCCAGTTAGCTCTTTTATAATTGGTGTATGTGTGTTTGTGGCTAGCTGGGGTGAGTCTGGTTTTGGTGGTGATAATGATCGGGAGGTGGTCAGAGCCTAAGGTTCTGACCACCCTCCAGGATGTTGTGGGGGCGAGTTCTGGGGAGCAAAAGGTGATGTCAGGAGATGATGGGTTATAGAGGGCTTGGTGAGGAATATGGGTATGTTGATGGATGTCGTTAAGGATGATGAGGTTATCGGTTTGGTTTTGTAGTACCAGCCCTCTGTCTGTGTCGGGGTTGTCGACAAACCAGGCCGACGTCTTGGCGTTGAAGTCACCACCCAGGATGATGTGTGGGGTGTGTGGGGTGTTTGTGATGTGTTGTAAGTGTGGTCTGTATTCATTTGGTACTGTAGGGGATGTTTGGGGAGGGATGTATGTGTTTATGATGGTTATGTTGGAGTTGTTGCCAGTGCGTATTTTAATTGATTGTATTTCTGTTGTGTTATCATTTGGGGGGAGGAGGGATTTGGTTTGTACACTGGTTACTATGTATGATATTTCTTTGTGTACCAGGGTGATGAGTCCACCGCCCCCGCCGACAGCCCGGTCTTGTCTGATGGTGGTGAAATTATGAAATGTGGGTGTTTTTTGTGTTGTGGCGGAGTTTTGTTTCTTGTAAGATGGCAATGTGTATGTTGTGTTGTTTGATGAAGTGTGAGAGTTCGTGTTTCTTTGTGTTGATGCCATCTATGTTCAGTTGAAGAATCTTAATGTTATGTGCACGATGTATGTTGGGTGCTGCTGCACGAGGATGGGGTGGGGTTGGGGGTGAGGGAGGGGCTGGGGGTTGGGATGGGTGAGGTGGGGGTGGGGATTGGGGAGCAGGAGATGGGGGTTGGAATGGATTAGGATGGGGTGTGGTGTGTTGAGTTGAGGATGTGGATGGTATGGGAAGGTTAGGTGGGTTAGGGAGGAGAGGTGGACGGGTTTTAGGGGGGGGAGTGGATGATATGGGAAGGTTAGGTGGGCTGGGGAGGAGTGGTGGACAGGTTTTAGGTGAGGGATTTGACTGGGAGAGGGAGGGGCATGAGGAATAGGTCCAGGTGTTTGTGTAGTGTTTCTTGGAGGCAAGTGTTGTGCAGGTGAAGTGGGTCCAGTTCCCGCATGAATTGCAGAGAACTGAACCCTTAGTATGGTGACTCGAAGTGATGGGTTTTGAGCAAGTTGGACATATGTATGTGTACGTGGGTCCTGGGTTGCTCTCAATGTCTCCGGCTAGAAGAAGTCTTCGAGAAATGACAGCCGGAGAGTCATTTCTCGGTGTAGGAAAAACTGTGTGATGTGTGTGGTGTGAGAGGTGTGGAAATTCCCGGCGCGACCGAAGCCGCTCCAAGGACCCGTGCCCCCAGGGAGGGGGCAGGGGATGGTTGTGACGGTTTGGCTCCCGAAACTGCTCCCCGTGGCCGGCATCCGGTTTTCCTCCACTGGTCGTTGATTTTGTCTTCGGCCGTGGAGGGTCAGCAGCCATCCGCGGTTGGCAGCCTCGGGAGGTGGCCCCACGGCGTAGACGCCGCCACATCAGGACCAGAAAACTGTTAAAATTTTTACTGTGCACTATTTCACGTATCGGTATAGGATCATTACTACAATGGGTAAGTTTTGCTTTCGTAACTATGGATTTAACTGTATTGAGATCCGTCATAGTAAATTCTGTTAACTTAGTCACAGTAGGCTCAGCTACAACAACGTCTTGAGTCTCGACTACTCCAAAATTTCCAACAATGGCATTAATTTTATCACAAAAAAAGTCAGAAAAATCATTCGCCAATGTCATATCCGGAATCCCTTCTGGTAACTTATTTTTCTTCTTGTTTCCCGTCAAGTTGTCAAGTACCACATACAGCTTATTCATGTCAGATCCAGCTTCTTTTGCTTTATTCATATAGTATTCACGTTTTCTAAGCACAATGAGCCTGTTTCTATATTCCGAGCTCTTTTATAGTTATCTCTTGCCTCTTCGGTTCGTAGACGTCTCCATAGCCTCTCATATTTCTTCTTGGCCTTTTTTGCTCTTTGAATATCAGCATTAAACCACGGCGCACTATCAACTATTACTATTTTCTTTTCAATAATGGGGCACATATCTTCGTATTTTTGTCTAGCAATGCTGTTATACAGATTAGTGAAACATGACGTACAGTCATCTATTAATTCACCGTGAGCACAGTGTTCTCTTTTCTAAATTAATATTTCATTGGCAACAGTCGATATTAGTAGTTGTGGCTCAAATTTTCTTTTTGACCTACACTTTATTGTCTTAGATTGTCTAGGTTTACTTACAAACGGCATGTTAAAAGTAACTAGTTTATGGACCGGCGAAATACAACACTCATCTTCAACATACAGCTCATTTATCATATCGCTTTCTCTATTCGTAAAAACCAAGTCTAATGCATGACCACCTCTTGAAGTTGCAGTATGCACTTTATTTATCAAGTGGAAAGACTCCATCAATTCTATAAAGATAGTAGCATAGTAATCATTCGGAACATCCACCCACAGATTAAAGTCACCAAAGACGAATGTATTCGTACTAACCATATCAATTGTTTCCAAGTATAATCTAAAATCATCAATAAATGTACTGGCACTTAAATTTGGGGGTCTATAAACAACAATAAAAGTACATTTCCAGCCTCCAATCTCACAGCCCACTTGTATATGTTCAAAAACTACCGAACCTTGCAGATTTACATATTTTCGTCTTCTTAAACGTGTTAATAAAGTGTTTTCCTTCCCATTTGGTTGAGAGAGAGAGAGAGAAAGAGAGGGGACAGCCTCAGTCAGAGTTGCCGAGGTTCGAGTTTTCACGCACATTTGGACTACTTTTGAAGATTAGTTGTCAAAATATTTCGAAAGATTACATAATTTTAGGTTCTTTTTAAAACACTGTAATAACATAATACCCAAAACAAGCCAAATAACTACAAATATCCTGTCAGCTAGGCTTGATGCTAACAGAAGATAGAAAATAAGGTAAGATTGGGCTATTGTTGGGCTACTTTCTCAGGCATTTGGGAAGTATTTTAGCTGATGACAACACTCGGCCGCCGCGGCAGAGTTGCCAGATTGACTGGGATTAGAAAGGCAAAACCTCTACTCACTCATCCCAAAACCTTCAGATTCAAGCTTAAAAGTAGCCGAGCTTCGTTTAGCTCTTTTTCCATTGACGTCCCGCCCATCCACCAGTCTAAATGTTGTCAAAAGTAACCCAATGTTGTGTGAAAAAGGAAGACCTGGTAACTCTCAGAGCCAGCAAGCAAGCAAGGTACTTCATGGAGAGTAATGGGGTAGAGGAGAGAAAGTGGATTAAGTGGACACTTCCAAAGTACTGAATGCCCCAAATTAATTTAATGCTACTGTATGCAAATACCAATTACAATGCACTTCAGTTCCAACACTACAGGTGATAGCTTAGTATATCAGTTAAGGCTGCCTTGGCATAGGCATGAGATGAAAGACTAATTATTTTGGAGACATATGAAAATTAGTAACTCACTTGACGAGTTACCAATTACACCTGTCTGACTTGTTACCCCACGATAACTGAGCCTGGTAAATAAGTGTTTATCACTGTCTGGCAACCTCCTCTAAGGGCTGTACACGCGTGTACACGGTGTGACGGTGTGCGTGAGCGGGGCACAAATATGCCCTTGTACGGGATGACCTGGTATATTTTTGGTCTTGGTGGCACCTACACTGACCTTCGCCCGCCGCTTGAAATTTGAACATATTTTGAGTATTACATTGCTCATTCCTTTATTTGTTTGCATGAGCTGTAGCTAAGAGCTAATTAAACCGCCCAGTAGTTGCTTTGCATGTTATTCTGATTTGTTTTTTGACTGATAAACGTTTGTTTATCGAGACTGCCATTGTTTACATAGTACATAGATCGACGCACTAGTGTAAACAAACTATTTAGTAGCAATCTCTACGTTTCCAGTTTCCAACGTAGGGCTTAAGATCTCAGCCGCTACCACAGCGGGCCGATTTATCGGTACTAACGCAAAGTACTAATAATCTCTAGAGTTGCACCTCAATTCACTACTAGGCACGTTGTACACACTCCGAGACGACTAAAGAAGGAAAAGAAATTAGGATAGCAAAGGAGAGAAAAAGTTATAGTTACCCATTTAATCTAGCTGCTCTCCTCTTAGCCATGATCCATTTTCTATGAGCCTGCCAGTACATATAACAGTATCAGTCTTTTCGCGCCCACCGTAGATGACACACGCCTTTTTTGTCTGTGTTTCACGAGTGCCTGATTTTGCCTACCCCTTCGCTTCAACTAAGTAAGTGTGAGCCTTTTCAGGCTGTTGAGGTTTTAGAAGGATGGTTCAGTGATGTAGGCAGCACTTTTTCGGGTTTATGGCGTGTTTTTGGGTGTGCGCGCAGTGCTGGAGACGTGTTGAATAATATTGTTTACTTCGAGGGTGGTTGGTCCTCAGTGCCGCGTAGCGGTCGTTGAGTGCGCTATTCTACCCTCGCTTTTCGGGGTTATATTCACTTTTAGTAGACCCTTAACGTAAATTAGGGGGATGTATGCTTTCCATGTGATGCATTGTGTTTCTTTTCCCTTTTTTCGTGTTTTTTGTTTGCATTGTTTTTCATATTACTACGTGTCGATGTTTTACAAGACTTGAGCATGAAGTTTCTCCGGATTCTGCTTTTGTGGGAGCATAGGGCACACAGCCTTTATTCTCTTTCAAACATGCTGCTTTGGTCGCCACTTGACCTATAAGCCCTTCTGACTTGTTTTTCAACATGTCCATAGTTGGTTGTCTTGTAATTCGTCGCCTGGTTCACACTCTTTTTCAGTTCCTTTTCATTTCCCCGGGCCTAATTGACTCGCGGATACGTGGTTGTGGTAACAGTGTCGGTCACTCACTTACCCTAACTTTTATTTTGCTTCCATTAACGTATTTGTGGGGTTTTTACTGGCAGTGTTTAGCTTTGTTACTAGGTTCTTTCACTCAGGATTGACGCTGCCCTAGTGTTTTATCTTTTTGTGTGTATTGTGTAACTAAGCTAGGCCTGTTTTTTACCTTGAGCTGACTGCAGTCGGATTGGGCCACATAGGTCCTTTCCTTCTCTTTCCTCTTGCCTAAACTGACTTGGTGGTTTAGGTCTTATACGTTCTTGTTAAAATTCTCGCCTTTATGTTTTGTGTAACTAAGCTAATAGTTTTTTTGGCCTTGAGCTGACCGCGGTCGGGTTGGTCCATACAGATCCTTCCCTCTTTTTCCTCTTGTCTCAACTGACTTGGAGGTCTCGGTCTTGTCGCTCTTGTTATAATTCTCGCTTTTCTTACAATTTTCACTGTTTCTGTTCTTCCCCTGCCTGTGTTTACTTGATCATAGGGAGGGGGGGGGGGGGGATGTCAGGAAACTGTGCAGGGACCCCGCTCACAGGGAACATAGCCTTTTTCCTTAGTTATTGATATTGTTGGTGCCCTGTCTAAGTTCTGAATTGTGTACAATCCTGGAAATGGCTGCTTGGCTAATTTCCTATCCTCTGTGTGTCCTCCTTCTGTGCCTAGTTTTTCGCCCTACAGGCGGCCTTCTAGTATACTAGGTGGACTCACAGATATGTACAATCCTGGAAATGGCTGCTTGGCTGATTTTCCTATCCTCTGTGTCCTCCTTCTGTGCCTAGTTTCCGCCCTACAGGTGGCCTTCTAGTATATTAGGTGGCCTTACAGGTATGTACGATCCTGGAAATGGCTGCTTAGTTGATTTTCCTATCCTCTGTGTCCTCCTTCTGTGCCTAGTTTCCGCCCTACAGGCGGCCTTCTAGTATATTAGGTGGACTCAGGGGTCTGTTGAAAAGTCCCAGGACTCTGCTCACATGGGCCTTGCTAAGGGGCTTGTCCCAGCCCTGGTGTTTGTGGTCTCCTATGTGTGGGTATTTTCCTTGTTATATCTGCTACTTGGCATATTCTTGGATATTGTCTTACATATGGTGTGTCATCTGCAGTTTAGGCTACACTGCCTCATCCTTTTGACCTGTCTCACCTCCACTGGTGAGTACCGTTTCCCCGTTTTTAGCAATCCCATGATGCCGCCTCTTCAATGCCTCCGCCCGCCGTGCTTTCGAATCGTCATGCTGGGCCTTCAGGGGTGCTGCCCCCACACGGCCAGCTGTATGGACGTCTTCGATCCCTGCCGTGGTGGAGTTTGCCTCTCTGCCCTTCACCTCCTGGGCTCTCACCCTACGTTGATGGAGGCTGAGGGCTACGCTGTCTCTGACACTCTTGGGCGACCATGGCCCGTTACGTGTCAGTTGCCCTACTCAGAGCCTACCTTCGAGATGATGCCATCCGAGTTCTGTTCGGGGTACGGCCTACCTCGATCTGCTGCTGCTCCCCTGCTGCGACTCGTGGCTCCCTGACCCGGGGTTCAAATCCAGCCGCTAGGCACCTACCATGGGATGCATGACCCCCTTGGCACCGTGTTCCTCTGGTGCCAGAGTCTGCCCAGTCTGTGGTATCTGCAGCGACTGGCAGACGGGAGTGGCACGGTTCCCACTCTGGTTCTCCTCCTGCAGGATGTGCAGTACTTCTCCCACCGGGCCCTCGGTGTCATCCTCCGCTGTCGCCTAACCCAGGGCGGATTCCTCCCGCCGTGCCTTCTTGACGGATGTCCGCTCTCTCTCTGACCTCTCTGAAGCACACAGGGTCCTGAGGCTGGAACTACCGTCCCTCTGTACTGGTCCCTGGGAGGAGTGGATCCGTGAGGTGGTTGAGTTTTGGCCGGGCTACAACGGTAGGTTCCCCGACCATCCCCACCGTGGCCTTCATTTTTGTATCTGGCCTGCTGCTCCGCTCCTCAGGCTTACCTGGGATCTTATAAGCCCTACATTGACATTGCTTTTTCCTACCCAGTCCAGGACATTCGCCACCCATTGCCGTCGACAGGTTCGGGTGGTTTTTCTGCACGTCAGCCCCTGCCGAAGTCCGTAGCCCCCTCCTCCTGACGGGCCTTTTAGGTCCAGGACTGTTCGTGGGGGTGGCTTGGCAGAAGGCTTTCTTGCTTGCACTGAGCGACACATGTTCCGCGCAATGGGAGGTTGTGGCAAAGCCCTCGTCGTCCTTCTCCACCCCCATGCGTGGAGGTCCGTCGCCGGTATGGAGCCCCGGACCTGGGGCTTGGGCTATGGGACGGGCCAGGGGGGCATGGTGTACGCTCCTCCCGTGGCAGTCGGTATCCGGTTCGCCGTTCCCTCCTGTGGTGGATTATGCTTGCAGGTTCCGGGGCCCTCGTCCTACGCTCCCATGCTCGGACAGGAGGGGGACAGGCAGGGGCGAGAGGCCCTCCCTCCGTTTTCGTCGGGACGGCCGGGAGGACGGGGGGAGGCCATGGTAATTCCTTTCTCCATGACAAGTTTACGGGAGGCTATGCTCCGCACAACGCGTAGCTTCTGGCCAATGCCCTCTCCCCTCACCCGGCTGTCTCCTTGACTTGGTGGTGTGCCTGACACATAGCGCCTGCTCCGGCTTCTCCCGCCCCCACTTCCGGAACTAGCCACACCGGACGTGGGCAAGTCGGTGCTACAGAAGGGTCTGGCCTGGAGGTGGAAGTCCCAGCCTCCTATTGGGCGCCGTCCCTGACATAGACACTGTCGGGAATAGGGTAATGATCCCGACAGGTTTTGGTCCAATAGGACATTTGAATTTGGCGGTATCGTATCGCTTGTACGATTTCGGCTGGTTCTTTGTGTATTGTAGTTTATTCTTAAGTTAGGTTAAATATTAACTGTAATGTATAAATATCTACATCAGCTCTAGATGTATTATGAAACCAAGTTATGGGTTATAATTATTATGAGCCGGCAGCCATATGTAATTTCGCGAAGCGATCGGAGGCCGGCCCTTTAGTCTCTCAAACAACACCGTACAGTCAACATCTCCGCCCCCGGCCCTGACTCAACCCACAGTTCACCATGTGCTACAACTAATAACAATATTAACAACAGTCTTACATCACCAGTCCTCACTCCTCTAAGCTAAGTTCATTGTATCGATATTGTATTATGTGAACATTCCTACATGTCATGCAATTGAATTAGCCGCGTGTGGGGGACTGGATTACACCCATCGAATACCTCGTTGGTAATTATATTATAACTATTTGCTGGGATATTTCATGTACCAGTGATATGTAATTTAACCATTATCTAAATTCCCGATAAATATTGGTCCTTCGTGCCCTAAGGCTTCCGTACCGTAGTACCGTTTTGTTTACTTCCTAGACGCTTGTGGTCTTTCAAATGGCTGCCGCCTCGCGAGTTATTGGCCGACTGCCGTTTCCCTAGTTTCGACCCAGCTTCTTCCCTCGTGTTTTTTACCGTTTCGGCACCGTCCCTTTCTTTTTTGGGACTAGTTTCCAGGTTTTTTGGGCGTGTGAGCCTTGGCGTTTTTTTGGTGGGTTAGCTGGGCTGGAGTTTGGGGTTGGGGTAATTTCGTCGGGCGCCATTTCGCACTCCTAGGCTAGGCTAGGCAGTCTCGGCCTGCAGGTGTCTGTGGTGGCTTTTCATTTCGCTTTGGTGGTGTGCTTGTGGTGTTGCTTGTGTTTTGTCATTGTGGGACTCTTTATTAATTTTGCTAGTGGGGAGGGTTCTCATGTGACCTTTTATATTTAAATTTCATAATAGCCTAGGCCTAGTTGCTTAAAGTGGCGGTCATGAGTGTCGGTCTTTGTTAATTCCTAAGCGATTGACATTTAATAGTCAGACCTCATGATTGTAGCTTAACCAACTAGGCTTACCTATAAAGGGCTTACAATAATTAGTGCTTCACCTTACCCTTTCTTTTAATGGATTTAGTATTTAATTCTTTTGTCTAGTTGGATCATTTCCTTTCGTTAGTTTATATTAAGGGGACTGTAAGTATTATGTAATTCTTTTTGAGTAAATTTCTTAAGTAATGGGGGTTTGCCGCTGTTGATTCAAGCGATTAACGGTTTGTAGTCTGACCTCATTGTAGTTTAAGTTGCTTAAAATTAAACCTTAACGATGACAGATTTGAAGAAACTTAAGATTCTTAAGGGAGGGATGAAGGGAAGTTTAAATAGAGGTTTAAGAGATCTTGATGAATTTTTAATAAGTGCCACGGCTGATCAGATAAAAGGTAAAATTGCTACTGTTACTAAATCGCTAGCTGCTTATGATAGTTATTCTCAGCAGGTATATGGTTTATTGACAGTTACTGACGATGTGGAAGAAGAAATGTCGGCAGATTTTGAGTACTTTGAGGACGTTAATACAGCCTTAGCCAGACTATCTTCCACCCAAGAATCAACCTCTGTTAAGGATACCGGTACACCAAAGGCGACTGGTTTTAACCTGCCGAAGCTTACTTTGCCTACCTTTTCCGGGGATTCGGCTACCTGGACTGGATTTTGGGATATTTTTGAGTGTTCCATCCATCATCATAAAACACTCACGTCCATCCAAAGGTTCACATATCTCCGTGGTCAATTGAAAGGGGAGGCATTGAAGCTAATCGATGGGTACAAGCTAGAAGCTACCAGCTACGAGTCTGCAGTGGAGTTGCTGAAGAGAACTTACGGGAGAGTGGAAGTCATCACGACTGCTTTAATTACCAAATTCTTCACACTAGATCCTCCATCCTATGATGTGGCGGACCGAAAGGAGTACTATGCCTCCTTTGAGAGCCTCCTCCGATCTATGGAGACAATGGCCGTCACCAAGGAGGAGATATTTAGTGTGAATATCTTGAATAAGATACCCTCTCCCTTAAGGGAAATCTTACGACGACAACTAAGCGACTCTCCACTAAACTTGGAAGCGTTGGTGCAGGTATACCAGACTGAAGTCTTCAATATGGAGAGTACTGGACACTACCGACAAGTGGAGATGTCGCCATCTACTGCAGCTTTCCCGGTACAGACTTCTCCTAAACAGAAAAGGCCAATATCATTAGGTTGTAAGTTGTGCAGTGTCCACGGTCATCTGTGGTATCAGTGTCCTAAGTATCCTAAGGCTACACAGAAGATTATCAAGGCTAAATCGCTTAAGTTATGTACCAGCTGTCTGGCAAGAGACCACTTCAACAGTACCTGCACCAATTCCTACATCAAACCTTGTAAGTATTGCAAGGGGAAACATTGGTTTTCCCTTTGCACCCCGTCTGATCGGCACGACGGCAAAGAAAAGGGGAGAACCCCCAAAGAGTCACATGAGAAAGGTAAGAGCGAGGGTGATAAAGTATCTGCCATGTCCATTGCTTCTCGAGAATGTCAATTGCTTCCTACTATGATGCTGCCAGTAGTGGGGAGTAATAATAATACTATAATGACGCGCACCAGTGCTCACAGAGGTCATTCGTTCTGCGGTCATCATTACCCCAGCTCAAGTGTACCAGCAAGGGTCAAGAGAATTTGCGTCTCCATGGTTTCACTGGTGAAATAGATTCCAGTGACTATGATATTGTGGAGATTTCATATGTTTATAGATAAAAGGTATGTCCCATCAAGGCTGTTGTGGTCGACACACTACCCAGTTTCTATATAGCATCAGAGATTCAACCACATTTGAAATATCTCAGGAGCAAGGGTTATAAACTGGCTGATGATCAACTCTCTGCTAACAATGGTATTATGCTACTGGTCGGAGCTGATTATTACTACGACCTGGTTCACCCTGGATATCGGCGGGTAGATAAGCTTATAATGCTCCCCACGATCCAAGGGTATGCCATTTCTGGATCCTATGCCACTTCTTCTAAAGACACACAGGTGGAGGTGGTTACGGTCCTCAAGGTAGCAGTAAGCCCCATAGATAAATATATTCGGCCAAATGTGCCTGATAATACATGTACTGATATAGATAAGCTATGGGACTTGGACAATATTGGAATTGACCCACATGAACTTGATCGTGAGTCCAAGCTAGCGTTAAGCTCGTATGAAGAGACTGTAACGTATGACTCTGGCAGAGGTCAGTATGTGGTAAGGCTCCCTTGGAATGATAACAAGAGTAAATTACCTACTAATTTCCATCTAGCACTTGGTAGGTTGCGTGGGCTTCAGAAGCAGTTTGTCAAGGATCCAAGTTATTGCGAGACTTATGCGGCAGTTTTGGCCGAGCAGGTACAACGTGGATTTGTGGAGAGAGTAGATCTCAGTGAGTATGGGGATAACATCCATTACCTTGCTCACCATGGGATTAAAAAGGACAGTTCCACCACTCCTGTTCGTATTGTGTATGACTGCTCTGCTAAATCCAGTGATCGCTCCTATAGCCTGAATGATTGTCTGTACACGGGTCCGTCCCTGGTCTCTGATCTAGCGCAAATTATGTTGCGCTTCAGATGTCATAAGTTTGCATGGGTCGCCGATATTGAGAAGGCCTTCCTGATGCTTCAACTCCATCGTGAAGACAGGGACTCGACAAGATTTTTATGGCCACGGGACCCAATGGATCTAGATTCAGAGTATCTGGTCTACAGGTTCAGAGTCGTCTTATTCGGGGCGACCTGTTCCCAGTTCCTTCTCAACGCTACTATCTTGCGTCATCTTGAGGAGGCTGGACTAGATCCTGACTTCAAGAATGAGATCAAGCAGGGGATCTATGTGGACAATCTTCAAGGCACCGGAGACAATGAAGATTTATTGCTCAAGAGATGCTGGGAGATCCGCGATATATTTGCCAAGGCTCATTTATACTTAAGAGAATGGGCCACTAATAGTGGTCTTTTGAAAGGTCAATTTGCTTCTGACGGTGTAGCTACTGAGAATAGTGAGGTGAAGTTTTTAGGCCACAAATGGGACACTACCACAGATTGTATATCCTTCTGTCACACCCCATGCGGCAGTGAGCTTATGACCAAGCGAAACTGCTTAAGCTTGTCAGCGAGGTTGTTTGATCCCATAGGTTTTTTGCTGCCTGTAACAATCCGTGCTCGTATGTTTTTACAGCAACTATGGCGGCTAAAACTAGATTGGGACACGCCCCTCCCGACTGAGTTACAAGATACTTGGCGGTTGATTCGGTCGGACCTTTCCACATGTTGCAAGGTCCAACTTAATCGTCAGGTTATTAGTGGTCACCAGGTGGATCTACATGCTTTTTCTGATGCTAGTAATAGTGCGTACGGTACTGCCATATACATATGTAATGGTAGTGAAGCGACGCTGGCCATAGCGAAGGCCAAAGTAGCCCCTATAAAGAAGATTACAGTTCCTAAATTAGAACTTACTGCATTGCTTCTGTCTGCTCGTCTAATAAAGTTTACACTGGATGCTTATACAGACATACTACAGATTAATAACGTCTATGTCTGGAGCGACAGTCAAATAGCGCTTTCATGGGTACACAGCCAGAAAGTGTTACCTGTTTATGTTTCTAATCGCACTGATGAGATTCATAACTTAGTTCCTACAGCTACATTTCGCTATGTGAGCACCAGGGATAACCCCAGTGACATAATTTCCCGGGGGATCTCAGCACAGCAGTTTATGTCTTCCTCTATTTGGTGGCATGGACCTCCATGGCTTACATCTCCAACTGAATGGCCTCAGGATTTCAGGGAATACATATCTGATCCTTCAAGTCGGCCCCAAGATGATGTGTTAAGTAGTTCGAATGTGAGTACTACACATCAGGATAACAAGTTGGTAGAGTGGGAACGTTACGGCAGCTATGATCAAGTAATACGGGTATTTGCATGGATATACCGTTTCATTAACAACATGAGAAGTCGGGCTCACGGGTCTTTCCTTAGTGAAGATTCGAAGCATATCAGACTCCATGAATTGAGATCAGCAGAAGCAAAACTAATATGTTTAGTACAAAAGGAATCTTATCCTACTGAACATCAAATCCTGAGCAAGGAGTCAAAGGCCAAACCCTCAAACTTAATGAGGCAGCTAGGATTATATATGGAAGGAGGCATTATTAAGTGTAGAGGCAGGATACAAAAAGCGGACCTTATTGATTCTGCGAAATATCCTGTTCTCCTTAGCTCCTCTCATTTGATTACCAAACTGTTGATTCGCCAATGCCATCGGACCTGCCTACATTTTGGCGTAAATTATGTTCTGGCGTATATGCGACAACGTTGGTGGATCCCTAAGATGCGACAAGCAATTAAAGGGATCCACAATAGCTGTACGATCTGTAAAAGATTACAGGGTAAGCCTTACTCCCCAGTTGATCTACC
The DNA here is from genome assembly GCA_032716605.1 of Paralithodes platypus. NCBI lineage: Eukaryota > Metazoa > Arthropoda > Malacostraca > Decapoda > Lithodidae > Paralithodes > Paralithodes platypus. Next base: position 27,555,837 of record CM064524.1, on the reverse strand, counting down.
TCCCTTGCCTGAGTTCAGGGTACAAAGGACTGAACCATTTCAGGTAACCGGGGTAGACTACACCGGAGCGATTCATGTTAGAGAATCGCCCGGTAATATCATAAAGGTATATGCCGTCCTATTCACATGTGCGGTAACCAGAGCGATTCATATTGAATTGATTGACGACCTATCCAGTGAGGGGTTTTTGCATACTCTAAGACGCTTTGCAGGCCGCAATGGTTTCCCTCAAATTATTATGAGCGATAATGCGACTTGTTTTGTCGGGGCCTCTAAATATCTCCAGAGTTTAATGGATGACCCGCAGGTTGTGGCTACCCTCACTGGAAAGGGTTGTCAATGGAGATTTATACCAGCACGTGCACCATGGTTCGGGGCGATTTGGGAGAGAACAATCGGTATCGTCAAATCTGCCTTGAAGAAGGTATTAGGAAGGGCACTGGTGACCAGACGGGAGTTGCAAACCATCTTAATAGAGATTGAGATGTTAGTCAACGACAGGCCCTTGACCTATACCTCGGCAGATGTTGATGAACTCTTACCCATTTCGCCTTCCATGATGACACTTGGACGAACCCTTAATACCTTTCCTAGATCGTCCGTAAATGACGAAGATCTGCATGACCCTACGTTCGGCAATGCTGACGCCACACCGTCGTCGCTTCCAGTATGTAAACAAGGTGTCCGACGATCTATGGAAACGGTGGACCCAAGAATATTTGCTGTCTCTTCGCGAGCGTCACTCTCATAAGATCAAAGGGACGAATCAACGATGGCCTCGTATCGGGGATATCGTCCTGATTCATGATGAGCGTCCTAGGTTATTTTGGAAGCTTGGGAGGATTATCGATTTGTTCCAGGGCATTGATGGTCTTATAAGGGTTGCTAAAATACGAACTTCGACTGGGGTTACTACTCGCCCAGTCGTGAGGTTATATCCCTTGGAGCAGGATGTAGAACTGCCGGATTATCCTGGCGTCTCTACTGATACCCCTCCGCAGGAGAGTGCTGGTGACAGTGCTCCTCAAGGTGGGGCAGCAGATGATGAGAAGGATGATCCTCCTCAGGCTTCAGGTGGCGCTCGTCCCAAAAGGAGGACGGCTATGAGTTCCGTGGATCTTTGGAGATCAAAGATCCAACAAGGTGATCTTTGACTTCGATGTCCTTTTTTTTGTTCCTGTATATCATTTTTGGTGGCGGGCAATATGTCGGGAATAGGGTAATGATCCCGACAGGTTTTGGTCCAATAGGACATTTGAATTTGGCGGTATCGTATCGCTTGTACGATTTCGGCTGGTTCTTTGTGTATTGTAGTTTATTCTTAAGTTAGGTTAAATATTAACTGTAATGTATAAATATCTACATCAGCTCTAGATGTATTATGAAACCAAGTTATGGGTTATAATTATTATGAGCCGGCAGCCATATGTAATTTCGCGAAGCGATCGGAGGCCGGCCCTTTAGTCTCTCAAACAACACCGTACAGTCAACATCTCCTCCCCCGGCCCTGACTCAACCCACAGTTCACCATGTGCTACAACTAATAACAATATTAACAACAGTCTTACATCACCAGTCCTCACTCCTCTAAGCTAAGTTCATTGTATCGATATTGTATTATGTGAACATTCCTACATGTCATGCAATTGAATTAGCCGCGTGTGGGGGACTGGATTACACCCATCGAATACCTCGTTGGTAATTATATTATAACTATTTGTTGGGATATTTCATGTACCAGTGATATGTAATTTAACCTCTTTATCTAAATTCCCGATAGACACAGTGTCTCAGGAGGTGGCCCAGGTAATCCGGTCCATGTATGGGGGAGGTGCCGTCGCGATAATATCTTCTACACACATTGTGTACTGGACACACTCGCTGTAGTCATCTGTGTCGCGAACCTGGGGTTCACAATCGCTATTCCCAAGTCGGGCCTCCCGCCTTCACAGCCAGTTTTCGTTCACAAACGTGTTCTGGGTTTTCCCTACTGGGATCTTTACCTTGGGCGGCACTGACCGTGCCTTTTAGGCCAGCTCGGACTCGACCACCTTGTTCTGCTGGGCCCCTAACACTTCCTTGTATCGCCCCCCTTACTGGCTGTGGCCGGTACCTCGCTTGCTACATATGAGACTGTCACACTGGGTCGCTCGAGGCTCGCTCGCTGCAGCGGTGCCCTGGACTGCTCCCCTGGCGGCCATCTGGTTGGACACAGATGTGTCGTGTGAGATGGGGTGGGGCTCCCAATCTAACATGGGTCATCGACGCCACGGCAAATGGTCAGGGCTCTTACGCTTACACATCCGTACCCTGGTCCTGTTGGTACCGTTCTTCTTCCTGCCGGATCACTGTCTAGCCCTAGCGGGCATGTCAGTGGCCTTTCGGTTGGACATCAGATCTGCTGATGCCTTCGGCACGGACTGGAGTAGGTGAATGTCACACCCCACGCTTCTGTGCGCGCCGCTGTGCCGGGACGGGCTAGGTATGCATGCTGTGGGTCTACATTTATGTAATGTCCTTAGAGACGTTAACCCTCTTACAGAGGCTTAAGCTCATGGTATCTGCTCATGTGCGGCAACCATCCTCTTTTACAGTCTTGCTATCTCACTGCCATAACTGACACAGGGTTATGGTCCCCCCGCAGCGCATTTGTCTCATCATACCTCTCTATGTCCACAGCCAGGCTGGGTATGCCTTGGGTTGCGTTGAACCTACGTGTTGCCTGCTTCGACATCCTTCCTGATTCTATACATACTGTATTCGTCCCATACTGTCATTTCTTCCTTTCCCTAACAGGGATGGGGGGGGGAGGTATTTTTGTATACTTGTACAAAGCCTTTCTTTCAATACATGTATGTCCTGTCTGTTTAGTATTGAGGATGTAGCTCTTACGGTTTTTACATTATGACTACACTGTCTACGGGTTTTGCCTTGGTATGCTTATGCCTCATACCCATGTCATGTAAATAAAGTGTTATATGATGTTGTCAGCCGGATATGCGCCGTGCCATTTTGATTTTGTTAATACTTTACACTTGGCTTCACTTAAGGATTTCACTCTTACAGTTTTTACGTTCTGACTCCACTGTCTCCGGGTTTTGTGTTGGTATGCTTATGCCTCCTACCCATGTCATGTAGCTACAGAGTGTCATATGATGACGTCAACCATCTCCTATGTCTCTTCATCCCACCCTGTATTTTCTCCGTTTCCCTAAACAGGGGGGGGGGGGTTGAGTTCTTTTTTGTATGCTTGTACACAGACTTTTTCTTTCAATACATGTATGAACAGTACTGTCTGTTTAGTGTTAAGGATGTAACTCTTAAGGTTTTTACATTTGGACTACACTGTCTACGGGTTTTTGTATTGGTATGCCTATGCCTAATACCCATGTCTTGTAATTAACCCGGCAAGTGCGATCTACTTATATAAGGTGTACCGGTGTGCTGCGGAACTCCTTATATAATCCAAGGTCTAAAAAAAAAAACATTTAACCCTTATTTAGCGGCGAGCAACATAAGTCGAGTTAAATAAAGCTGGACTATGTGGCGGCGCGCGACATAACTCGAGTGGCAATTTCAACGTAATGTAGAGAGAGAGACAAGTGGCAGGAGACTAGCGAGCGTATGATGCTCCAGACCACCGCGGCGAACCTACTGACACAAATCAGCTCCCTCTCCCTCTCTCACTCGCTACATACTCAATTATGTACTGAAAGTACCGAATTACCTGCTTTTTGCACTCGCGTTGCACGGTTATTGCAAGAAAACTATCATCATACAAGGATCGTTATGGTGTCATTCGAAAGCTCTGTTTATGCCCTTTCAGGGATAGGTACTTGTTTTACGTTCTGGGTCTTATTTAGGCATGAAAATGATCACGTAAACAGCCCTATTTTGGCTAAAAACACCCCGCTGTGCGGTACACATAAATAAACCGCATAGGCCGCTCGTAAGGTGTTAAACCAGCCCAGTATCAATTTTTTTTTTTTTTTTTTTTTTTTTTTAATTGCCCCTTGGCCATGCCAAATATTACTCCTCCACATCCCCTCCTTTCCCCCCCCCCCTTCAATTATCACCTATTCTCTGTCTTTATCCCTTATTTCGTCGATATATTTTTGTGCTATCAATAGCGATTCATAAGCAAGCTATGCTTGTATGTGCTACACAGCGAATGAAAGAGAGAAAGAGAGGGAATAACACGACAGTGTCGCTCCAGACGTCGTGAAGTGTGGCAGGCTGGCTCAGCCTTCAGTTATGTAATCCCGATCTAATTTGCCGATTTTGACCATCCAAACGCTGTTTCCACTTGTTTTATTGTTGTAACAGGTTAATATCTTTATAATCAACGTAAAATAGGCGCATATGGATAAGTATTAATGATATTTATGGTACGATGACGATTTGAGTGTAGGAAACAGTCTAAATACCTCCGCACAGGGAGGGGTGGCCACTACCCCTCCTGCGCAGCGGAGAGGTTAAAGAGTGTCTTCGGATGTCGTCCACCTGCTGTGCCGTGCCTTTTGTTCTTGTACTACTTTACAATTGGCTTCACCTTTCCCATGTTGGTGTGCCATTCCAAGGTCGACATGACCTATTCCTTTACCTGCCTGTACATTTTAGACCCTAGACTGATACGACACTAGTAACTGTATTTTCCAATATGCACCATACTGTTACGCTCTTTTTTCCCAATAAACTAAAATGTTTATTTGTGTCTTTTCTTGGTCCTCTACTTTTGCTAAGGCTTGGGTTTTTTTGTGGTTTATTGGATGTCCGCCTCCAATGTGGGACTCAACCCTACGTTGGAAACGTAGAGACTGCTACTAAATTGGGAGGTTTGATGACCTCCCTTATAACCAAATAAGGAAAACCTCTTATTTGGTAGCAGTCTCGGAGTATCCAACGACAGAGTTTCCCACCCTCATGCCGATCCCCTGCCCATCCAATCTAAACTGATTACTTGATACCTAGATACTGTTATATGCACTGGTGCAGGCTCATAGAAAATGGAGCATGGCTAAGAGGTGAGCAGCTAGATTAAATGGGTAACTATAACTTTTTTCTCTCCTTCGCTATCCTAATTTCTTTTCCTTCTTTAGTCGTCTCGGAGTGTGTACAACGTGCCTAGTAGTGAATTGAGGTGCAACTCTAGAGATTATTAGTACTGTACTTCGCGTTAGTACCGATAAATCGGCCCGCTGTGGTAGCGGCTGAGACCTTAAGCCCTACGTTGGATACTCCAAGACTGCTACCAAATAAGAGGTTTTCCTTATTTGGTTATAATGGAGGTTGTTAAACCTCCCAATTTGCTTGTTTCCATATTATATTGTTCTAGCCCTTGCTGTAGTAATTTTTGCCCTCACTGTAGTTAAGTGCTTAGTAAATCACCCAGTAGTTATCTTGCATGACATTGTACCTGTATTTTTTACTAATAAACGTTTGTTTATCAAAGTTATCTTTGCCAAATAGAGCGCCGCCGCCAACACCAGCGCCACCTGTGTACGCATAAACAAATTAACCCTCTTCTTGTATTTTATATATCAAAGTCTAGCCATTACTGTACCTAGTTGAACTTTTTCTATTGGTTGACTATATAAATCACACACACTGACATTTGTTAAGATAGTTTTAATATTGTGTTAGAATAATTTAGTTACTGTGATACTTTTTGATAGCCCATTTAAGCGCATTTCAGATGCTTGTCATCATATTAATAGGCCTATTACACTCTTGTCAGGGATAATACCAATTCCATTATTTTGTTGTGTCGACCACTGTATATACTAACTATTATTGTTTTGTTGTGTCGACCACTGTATATACTAACTATTATTGTTTTGTTGTGTCGACCACTGTATATACTAACTATTATTGTTTTTCCAGTTTCTCACTAGGTTAATTTAACCTCCCATTCACATTTACTTTTGTACTTTCTCTTTAAATCTTGTGGTGTCATTTTTCTTTTCATTCCAGGTGTATTATTGACTTGATGTAGATGTAAAATGTTCAGGCTTTAATTGTATTAGAAGTGAAGTGAAGTGATTTAAAGTGAGTGAAGTTAATAAAGTGATCTGAAGTGTGTTAAGTGAATAAAATAATCTGAAGTGAGGCAAGTGATTAGAAGTGACTTGAAGTGAGTGAAGTAATTTGAAGTTTTGTTATTGTCACCATATCTCGCGCCTGCACGACCTGTTCTAGCAGGTTTGGCCCTATAATGTTTGCCTGCCCCGAGGTTCATGTCTGCCAATTCTGCAAGCTCCGAGAAGATTTGGCAGCCAAACTGGATGAAGCTAACGTTAAGATTAACACCCTCACCAAGAAGCTGGAAACACTCCACGAATTTGTAACACTCAATGTAGGAGTATCATCAAATGAAACAATTTCTACCACTGCAGCATCTTCCAATCGTCCTACGCCTGATATAGGAGTACCAGCTTCGGCACCACGTCAGGAAAATTCAAGTAATGATTCCGCTCTACCTCAGGACAAATTCCGCGTCGTGAGAAACAATGTTCGCCCCATCGCAAGGAAGATCATCACCGAAACCATGTGCCTGAACCGTTACCAGATTCTTGCGGACTTAGACGAAGAAGACGAAATTGAAAAAATTCGGCTCGTAGGAGATTCCATGGTTCGTGGAAAACTTACCGAATTCTGCTCCAGGGCACCCAGGACCAGGAAGAGCTTCTGTATCCTTGGTGGCGGTGTGGACGACGTTGCAGCTGCAGTCAACGAAGTTTCAAAGTAAGCCCCCTCACGCACAATGTACGTCATTCATGTTGGATTTAATGACGTGCAGCGGACTCGATCGGAGGACCTCATGCTGAAGTATCGGAAGCTGATTCAGACGTATAAGGAAAAGTCACGCAGAGTCATCATTTCAGGGATCGTCCCCAGGATCGTCGTGAATAGTCGATTCTTCAACAAGGCCACTAGCGTAAATCGTCGACTGGCTGAACTCTGCAGGGAGGAAAACATTGGATTCATCAATACCTGGGATGCCTTCTACCGTGAAGATCATCTGTTTGCAGTGGATAGAGTTCATCTAAACAAGGTGGGAGCAGCAAGATTCGGCCGCCTGCTTCACGCCGCAGTATAGGATTTTCGAAAAAGAAGAAGAGCCAACCAAGGACCACCAGGGACGAGGATCGAGGCCCGAGAACCACCAGGGACGAGGATCCAGGACCGTGGACCACCAGGGACGATGATCGTAGACCGAGGATTACCAGGGACGACGATCGAGGACAGCAAGGACCGAGGACCACCAGAGATGATGAGCGAGGACAGCGAGGACCGAGGACCAACAGGGACGATGATCGAGGACAGCGAGGACCGAGGTCAACCAGGGACGAGGATTGAGGACAGCGAGGACGAGGACAGACAGATACATAAATGTAGATCCAACCAGAACCAAGAATTTATCAAAGTGTTCCATGAATTCTAAATCCACAACATTAAAGGTTTTCTATGCAAACGCTCGTAGCATACGCAATAAATTTTCAGATTTAGAGGAACTATTGTTTACAGAAAATTACGATGTTATTTGCATAACAGAATCTTGGCTCAATACGGAAGATAGAGACTTTTTAGCAGAGTATTCACTTCCCGGTTATGTAATGTTTGAGAAAAGCCGAATAAATAAAAATGGAGGTGGCGCTTTACTTTATATCAAAGAAAGTCTTAACCCGTCGCTCTTGTCAAAACCTCAAATTGTGAACGTCGACACATCCTTTGTGCTAATAAAGAATAATAAAGGTGCAAAAATAATACAGTACTTTCATTAATATACAGACCTCCAGCTCAATCAGTGCAAACTGACCAAGAAATTTATGAGCAAATTGCATACGTAAGTAACTCGCAAGATACCGTATTTTTTGTCGACTTCAATTTACCTGCGACCAAGTGGGAAGATAGTATTACTTGACACTCTGGACAAGATCTGTATGCAAACATGCAAGAGAGTTCGCTATATCAATTTGTTATCTCCAACCTGTGGAAATAACATCCTTGACCATGTACTTTCAACAAAAGAAAAATTGATAGAGAATTTGAATGACGGTGATGAATTTAGTAACAGTAACCATCGTAAAATAACTTTCACTTTAAAGTTTACTAGTAACGAACCAAATAGCAGTATCGAGAAAGTCCCTAATTCCAAGAAAGCAAACTTTTGTAAACTTAAAACAATGTTTAAAGAAACTGACTGGAGCTTTCTAATTAACTATAACAACATAAATACATTTTAGGAAGTATTCACAAACGCTTACCTAAAAGTAGTGCAAGACTGCATACCATCGACAATACGGCGTACAGGCCATAATGATAAGCCCAAATGGTGGAATAAAGAGATTTCAGACAGTTTGCTTGCTAAAAGGTTTGCTAATGATAGATTATAATCCTCACAAAATGACGAAGAACAGGTGAAATTTGTAGAACTTCGACACAAAGCCAAAAAGTTAATTAAACAAAGTCAAAAGACCCTGGAGTTACATGTTGTGAATCAAAGTAAAACAAACCCGAAATAATTCTATAGTTATATCAGAAAGAAAAAAGTAGTTACTTCAACTGTTGGACCGTTAGTCGATGAAAATGGATAATACACCAAAGAGTTCTAAAGGAAGCTAAGGATGAGCTCTCAGAACCACTGACATTGCTATTCAATAAATCCTTGCAGTCTGGAACTATGCCTGATCAGTGGAAGCTTGCCAATGTAACACCGATATTCAAAAAGGGCAGCAAATCCCTACCCAGTAACTATCGTCCAATTAGCTTGACCTCAGTTGTATGTAAAATTCTAGAAACACACATAAGAGACAGACTCGTAAATCACTTAGAGGAAAATAACATACTTAAAGATACTCAACACGGCTTTCGTAACAAACATTCCTGCTTAACAAACCTCTTAGACTTCTTCAACGATATCCTCAACCTCTATGATTAGAGTAAAGCTGTAGATATTATATACCTTGATTTTCAAAAGGCCTTTGACAAAGTTCCCCACAAATGTTTACTGCTAAAACTAAAAGCGCATGGAATACAAGATGGTGTGATGAAATGGATAGAAAATTGGCTCAGCGACAGAAAGCAAAGAGTAGTCATAAACGGTAAAGCATCTAAATTGACCAATGTAAGTAGCAGGGTACCCCAGGGATCGGTGGGACCAATTATCTTTCTAATTTACATTAATGACATAGATGAGGGTCTCGCCTGTACAATCTCAAAGTTTGCTGACGATACAAAAACTTCAAATAGCGTACTCTCAAAAGAACAAGTTGATAATATGCAACACAATCTAGATAAGGTGTCATGTTGGGCCCAAATTAGGCAAATGAGTTTCAATGCGGATAAATGTAAAGTACTACATACCAGATACCGAAATGAGAAAGTAAACTATTTGATGAATGGCACTCAGCTTAAGAGTGTAGACAGAGAAACCGATCTGGGAGTAACAATATCAAGTAACCTAAAACCGAGACAACAATGTTCAGAAGTTGTTAAGAAGGCAAACAAAATAATTGGCATTACAGGCAGGTCATTTGAGCATAAATCCAAAGAAGTTATCCTAAGTCTCTACAATTCCTTAGTCCGCCCTCTGCTGGAATACTGCATTCAATCCTGGTGCCCTTATTACCGAAAAGATATAGACAAGCTAGAACGAGTTCAACGCAGAGTTACCAAAATGATACCTAGCCTAAAGAACAAACCATATGAGGAGCGTCTTAGAGAATTAAATCTATTACCTTTAACCCAGCGCAGATTAACCCTCCGGGCCCGGGCTGGTACGCCGAAGGACGGTCACCCGTACCCGGGCGAAATGGCTGAAAAACGTCTAGGCCTAGGCTACCGTATTTTGGTTTATTTTAACTGCTAGAAATTTCCCACGCATCTATAAACGTAGTGCGGTTTTCAATCTGTAGACTGGCGTTGAGTAGAGCTCTGTAAGTCAACTGGTTCAGTTGTGATGACGATTTCAGTGGAGCGAATTTTGCCACGATATTGACAATATCGGAGATTTTCACACACTAATTTCGTCTTACGTCACAACAATAACATTGATCCGACGTCTCCTTCTTGTTTTCGGAGGTGTGGTGACGCAACGATCGGTTTTGTTTACATGCGTCGGACGCACAGCGTTCAGACCAAGCTGAATAGGCTTGAAAGCTTGCTGCCTATTAGCATGACACCCGGGCTCCTGCCCTTATTTTGTGGTGTCATGTTAATATGACACCCGGGTAGGAAGGGTTAAGAGGTGACTTAATTCAAATGTTCAAAATCATCAAAGGCATCGTCAATATGAACTGTAGTAAGTACCTCACTATCGACCAATCTAATTACACGCGGGGAAATGGTTTCAAAATTATTGGTAAAGCTTTTAACTCGCACGAATCTAAGAATTTCTTCTTCAATCAAGTTGTCAACTTGTGGAATGCGCTTCCCCGAGACGTTATAGAATGCAGCACTGTTGATTCTTCTAAACTTCGCAAAGACAAATATCTTGCCTCATACCCGTGACTGACTGCGTTTGTAAATGAATAACTTTATTTTATTCCCCCCTCAGATTCATCAAGGATTATTGCGTATATACTTTATATTACTAAGACGTTACTCTCTTTTTCCCAGATATACGAAAGATCACTTATAACTGTGTTATGTTACTAACCCATTTGTCCCCTACTAACTTCCTAATCCTGCCACGGACATTAGTTCCATGGCAGTAGTTCCCTTCCCAATTTTTCCCTTACCCACTCTAAACCACTGTTCAGACACTTGATCATAAGAACATAAGAACATAAGAACATAAGAACATAAGAAAATGGGAGTCTGCAGAAAGCCGATTGGCCTAAGCAAGGCAGATCCCTGTCCCACACAACCCCAATTCAATTACAAAGCCCAATTATAGGCTCAACACTCTAATACCCTGAGGATCATCTTACCAAAACGGTTAGAGATTAACGCAGGATTATGGGGGTCTGCAGAGCGCTAATTGGCCCAACCCGGCTGATCCCCCTTCACACCCAACCCTTCTCGTCCATATGCTTATCCAATTTTATCTTAAAGCTCCCTACAGTTTTAGATCCCACTATAGCACTTGGTAGTCCATTCCACCCATCTACAACTCTGTTACCAAACCAATATTTGCCTATATCTTTTCTGAAACGAAATTTATCTAATTTGAAAACCATTGGTACGAGTTCTTTCGCTATCACTGAGCTTTAGTACATTTGTCATGTCCCCTTTGTTAATCCCACTAACCCACTTGAACACCTCTATCATATCCCCTCTAACTCTGCGTCTCTCTAACGAATGTAAACCTAATTTCTTCATCCTTTCTTCATACGGAAGATTTCTAATATTATGGATCATTTTTGTCATTCTACGCTGTACTCTCTCCAATGAATCTATGTCCATTCTGTAATAAGGACACCAAAATTGGACAGCATAATCCATATGGGGTCTCACTAATGACAAGTATAGTTTTAAGATAACATCAGCAGTTCTGTTACTCACACTCCTAGAGATGAACCCGAGAATCCTGTTTGCCTTATTACGAACGCCTATACACTGTTTTCTAGGCTTCAAATCATTGCTAACAAACACACCTAGATCTTTCTCGCAGTCTGAATTTTCTAATTCTAAATTAGCTAGTTTATATTTAACATTTGTTTGCATCTTCCCTATCTTTAATACCTTGCATTTGTCAATGTTAAACTTCATCTGCCAATTTACTGACCATTCATGTAAGGTATCTAGATCCCTTTGGAGGCACTCTATATCGCTATCTGAATCAATTGATCTCCCCATTTTAGTATCGTCTGCGAATTTACTTATCCTACTAGTTATACCTAAATCTAGGTCATTTATGTATATAAGAAACAACAGGGGACCTAATACCGATCCCTGGGGGACACCACTTTTGACTGCTCCCCACTCTGACTTGGTACCATTTATGCTGACTCTCTGTTTCCTACCAATTAGCCATGACCTAATCCATCCCAACAACGCCCCACCTATTCCATGTGCCTCAACCTTTCTCATCAATCTCTCATGAGGGACTCTGTCGAAAGCTTTACTGAAATCTAAATATATAATATAGTATGCCTTGTCATTATCTACTGCTTCATATACCTCTGAGAAAAAACTAAGCAAATAAGTAAGGCAAGAACGTCCCTGTGTGAATCCATGCTGAGAAGAATTGATTAAGTTAAATGTTTCTAAGTGGTTTCTCATTTTCCTAGCAATAATTGACTCTAGTAGCTTTCCTATGATTGAAGTGAGACTAATGGGACGGTAATTGGATGCTATTGATTTATCACCTTTTTTGAAAATCGGAACTACATTTGCAAGCTTCCAAGCTTCTGGAACTATACCTGTTTCTAATGAATTGTTAAAAAGAAATGTTAATGGGTAACTTAACTCATCTCTGCATTCTTTTAATACTCTGGCATATACCTCATCGGGACCAGGCGATTTCTGAGGTTTCAGTCTGTCAATTTCCTTAAGCACATCATTTCTACTTATAGTAACCGTACTTAACCTATTTTCTATACTATCTCTATATACCTTACGGACTTCTGGAATCTGTGCCAAATTTTCATTAGTGAAAACGGATAGAAACTGACTATTTAATGTACTGCACATTTCTAAATAATTTTCTGTCATTTCTCCTATCGAAGTTTTAAGGGGGCCTATTTTATCTCTAACTTTAGATTTATATAGCTGGTAAAAAGCCTTAGGGTTATTTTTTGAGTCATTGGCTATCCTGATTTCATAATTTCTTTTGTCTGTCCTTATACATTTTTTAACCTCTCTTGATAGATTCTGATAGTAAGCAAGTAGGTGAATTTCTCCTTTCTTTATTTTTCGATATATTCCTCTCTTTTTTCCTAGAAGGTCTAATAGTCTATTATTCATCCATTTGGGTTGGTTCTGTGTTGATCTAAATTTTCTTTTGGGGATATATTTATTTTGCGCATTGTGGAGTGAAGAAATAAAATTATTATATGTAGCTGTCAAATTATCCTGAGCTAAGACAGGTATCTGAGAGAGAGTATGTTCATTAGCGCACCTGGGTCCACTTAATAGTTTAACCATAGGATCGACTCTTAAGGCTCGTCTTAATCCACCATAATTGGCTTTTCTGAAATCTGGGATAAGTGTCGTATTCTCTTTAGCCTTTCCTGTCCATTGTATGTTAAAATAAATTGATTTATGATCACTATTTCCTAGTTGGTCTCCTATCTCTACATTATTTATCATTTGTTCATTATTACTGAGAACTAAATCGAGGATATTATTACCTCTAGTAGGCGAGTCTATGAATTGAAATAAAAACTATCATCCTGTACCGCCTCAATAAACTCTTTTGAATCTGAGTCGCCGATTTGATGCTGCCAATCAATATTCGGAAAATTAAAATCCCCTATAATACACACATTGCTAAACCTTGATGCTATTTTCACTTCCTGCCATAAAGCTGTACCTTCGTTTCTACTCATATTTGGTGGTCTATACATAACTCCAATAATTATGGTCTCACTACCTTCGCTAACCTCAACCCAAACACTTTTGTTATCAGTATTTAGTCTAATACCTGATTTAATACAGCTTTTTAAAGAACTCCTGACAAACACTGCTATTCCGCCGCCCCTCCTACTTGTTCGGTCGCGTTTAAACAAACTATATCCTGGTATATGGAATTCTGCTAAAAAATGTCTTGATTCTGTATTAATCCATGTTTCAGTCAGTGCTATAATGTCTATATTTTCGTTGCTAACAAGTGCTCTAAGTTCATCCATTTTGTTACATAAACTCCTACAGTTTGTATAATATAATCGCAATGAATTTATTTTACTGGTATCGGATTTACCTTTATTTCTAACTGAATTCCCATCTTCTGTTACACCTTTAATATTTCTACTAGCAGTACAATTAAAATCCTGTGACTGATATTTTCTATTCCTATCTGATGTACCAGTACGGCAATTTACCCTATCTAGACAATTATTCTTACTCATATTCTCAGGCTTTATTTTCAGCGAAACCCCGCGACAATCCTATCTATTGACCTAGCTAAATTTGCCACCCCTAGCCGAGAAAGATGAACCCCGTCCTGTGCGTACAACTGATTTTTACCATAGAAACGGGTCCAGTTATCAAGGAATGGTATTGCATTTGCATTACAGTATTTTTCCAGCCGACAATTGATACCAATTGCCCTAGATGACCATTCCTTGCTGACCCCTCTCCGTGGCAAGATACTGTTGTACTACAGGTATGCCTCCCTTCCTCCTAACTTTATCTAACACCTCCCTGTACTGCCGAAGCAGTACTTCCGTCCTACCTTTACCAACATCATTGCTCCCTGTACTGAGACAGATAATGGGGCTATCTCCAATATCTTTCATGATGTAATCAATGTCCTCTAACACCTTCCCAACCCCGGCACCAGGCAGACAGACAAGCTTCCTAATATCAGTACAGGTGGACCTAGCTAAGTGTCTGACCATGGAGTCCCCAACAATTGAGAAGGACTTGCCTCTCCTTGTCGATGACTTGGTAGCAGCTGCGGCAGCGGCAGGAACTCCTGGGGCAGCAGTTGAAGGTACTCCTGGGGGGGCAGCAGTCACACCATTCCCTGTTGGAGGCAACTTACTTACCTTTCTCCTGGTTTCCTCGCCGAAGGAAGCACTCGCAGCCTCACCATCACATTCGTCATCCAAGGTGATGAACTTGTTGCTGAGGGGAACTGGCCGCCGTAGAAATTTGCAGGTTGTTGCACTTGTTGGAACAACTGTCCAGGGAGCATCACGATCCCTAACAGCAGTTGCACTATCCTCACTTTTCTTGTCAGCCAAAGTCAGCTTTAAGGCCAAATTCTCGTCTTTGAGAGACTGCACCTCTCTCTCCACATTTTCCATCCTTTCTTGCAAAGCAAGACAAAGCTGGAGAATATGAGAGGAGGTAGCAATCTCGTCAACACCAGCCATTTTAAGAAAGCGTTAATACTATCACCACACTATGGGCAAAGATATTCACTGGGAGTCACTAGGGACAGGTCCTCACTCAGCAAAGGTCAGGCAGGTCCTCAGATCCTCAGTGTTTTGGAGGACAAGCAGCCTAGAGGGGTCACTAGATCTGTTGTTGCTTGATTTCTGTTGTAATCCTTTGTACTCCTTTGTTCTCTAGAAGGCAGAGAGCTGTGATAAATGGAGTAGAATCTGAGTGGGAGCCAGTTTATAGTGGAGTGCCTCAGGGATCGGTCCTGGGGCCAGTTTTGTTTCTAATCTATATAAATGACATCAATATTGAACTAAATAATACTATCTTAAAGTTTGCTGATGACACAAAGATAGGAAAATCAGTATTAACCGAAGAAGACAGAAATAAACTGCAATCTGATTTAAATAAAATAGTAGAGTGGTCGGAGAAATGGCAGATGCCATTCAATGTTGACAAATGCCAGATCTTGCAAATAGGTAATAAAAACAAAAAATATGAATACAAGATGAAAGGCCAGCCAATCAAAACAAGTCTATCTATCTATCTATTGCCTGAAGCCGTGATCCCCGAAGGGGTGGCCACGAACGAACCGCCCTCATGCACCTCTGTCCCCAGTCAGTCGACGCCATTCCTCCCAACCAGCACCGCCTTCATCCATATACTTCCTCACTCCATCCTTCCACCTCACTTTCGGTTTACCTGTCCCTCTCTGTCCTTCCACCTCGCTCTCGTACACTCTCTTAGTCATTCTCTCGCTTCCCATATGTTCCATATGGCCGAACCATCTCAAGGTGTTCCTTTTCACACTTTCCAGCTTATCTAACTCCACACCACACCTCCTTCTTACTTCCTCATTCGTCTGTCTATCCCTCCATGTAACTCCACACACACTTCTTAAGTAACTAATTTCCACCCCTCTCACTCTTGGTCTGAGTCTCTCAACCAACGTCCATGCTTCGCTTCCGTAAGTCAGTGTCGGGATTACTACATTGTCATGCAAGGACTTCTACTTCTTCACTTCCATACTGACCACCCTATGTCTTGTTACTGCTTTCAGCGTTCCTACAGCCCTCTTTCCCTGTTGCACCCTCTCCTGCACTTCTTCATCCATAGTCCCTTCTTTACTCAACACACTGCCCAAATACTTAAATGAGCTGACAATCTCCATTGCCTGACCGTTCAACTTCACCTTACACTCTGTGGCTTCACCCCTTTCGAAGACCATAACCTTACTCTTCCCTGCATTTACCTTCAGATTCCGTTTTTCGCACACTGTTCCAAACATATTTACCAGACCCTGCAACTCCCATTCATTATCGCTCATCAGAACTGTATCATCAGCAAACAGCAGTATAGGTGGCTTCCACTCATTTCCCTCCCTTATCAACGATACACCAACATCCACTGCTCTTCCTTGTATTTCTTTTATGACTCCATCCATATATACAGTAAACAACCACGGGGACATCAGTCACACACCCCTGTTTCAACCCAACATTCAGGTCAAAGAATTCGCTCTGCTCATTCTCCACATGTACTGCCGCCTTTGCACCCTCATACATGCTCTTCACTGCTTTCAGCAACTTGCCATCTACTCCGTATATTCTAAGAACTTTCCACATACCTTCTCTATCCACTCTGTCATAGCCTTTCTCCAAACAAGTGCATCAGTTAAAGACCTGGGGGTTCTTATAACTGAAAACCTAAAGACCTCAGATCAATGTGCAGCAGCTGCGAACAAGGCCAATTGAGCAATGGGATATATTAAGAGACATTTTACTTATAAATATGAGAACATTATACTACCTATATTTAAAAGCATAGTGAGGCCCCATCTTGGATATGGCGTGCAATTTTGGTCTCCTTATCTGAGCAAGGACATTGAGAAACTCGAGTCGGTGCAGCGTAGAGCGACAAAGTTGATTCCGTCACTAAGAAATAATCTTGTCATGAAAGACTAAAACAATTATATTTGTTTCCATTTAAGAAGAGAAGATTGCGAAGTCAATTAATCGAGTGTTTCAAGATACTAAAGGGATTTGACAAAATTGATGTAGATTCACTTTTCAAAATAGATAATAATTCATTAACTCGGGGAAATGGAATGAACTTAAAAAACCAGGAGGGCGAGTCTCGATGTCACAAAGCACTTCTTCACCTACAGTGTGGTTATCGAGTGGAACAAATTGCCAGAGAAAGTGGTAAATATAAGACAATTAACACATTCAAAATAAATCTAGACATTAATTTTGAGGTGTGAATAATACAGGTAAAAAAAAAAAAAAAAAAAGCATCAGTAGTACATAATTTTTCTCAACTTCGTTCTTTACTATATATTTCCCAGTAGAAGTTTTTCTCATTCTGCTTTTGGGATTTCTTTCCCCAACTTAATATTATCATACCGACTAACGGTCGGAGGGAGAGGTGGGTGGGGAAATAGCCTTCTGCTTTGCTGTCCTTGCCTTCCACTTTGTAGCAAATTTTATTTTAGCATTAAGTCCGGACTACCTAGTAGGCACCGCAAGGTCTGTGTAGTCTGTGTATCTATGTAACTATATGTAACTATCTCCTTTATAGTCACACGGGAGTACAGTGGCGGCAACAGTGACCTTTACTGTGCTCTCTCGCAAAATCAAAATCAAAATATCTCTCTCCCCCCACCCCCCCCCCTCCTCTCTCTCACTCTCTCTGTCTCTCTGTTCTTGAGGCATAAACAAAACAGAGGTACTGTACTTTTGGATTGCATAAACTATATAGAAATTGCATAATTACAATATAAATTACATTAAACGAAATCGTTGTAAGATCAATGGAAGAACCTTTCACACAAATGAGGTAAAAACTAAATTTAATTCAGATGGTAAATTATGCAACGAACTAGTATTGTCATAGAGTGTTGTACTTTCAAAATCTAACTAGATAACTATTTAACTCACAACCCTAATTAACTAATTCGCTTGCACATGAATAACCTTCCTTCATTTTATACTATCCTTTTTTTATCAGAGGCTACAAACTATCTGTCTATCAATCTATTGCCTGACGTCGTGATCTCCGAAGGGGTGGCCACGAACGATCCGCCCCCATGCACCTCTGTCCCCAGTCAGTCGACGCCCCTCCTCCCAACCAGCATTTTGTCTGATAGCATAATAACCCATTGTACTTCTTCCTACTCTCTCTCTCTCTCTCTCTCTCTCTCTCTCTCTCTCTCTCTCTCTCTCTCTCTCTCTCTCTCTCTCTCTCTCTCTCTCTCTCTCTCTCTCTCTCTCTCTCTCTCTCTCTCTCTCTCGGGACTGACGAAGAAGATTTTTTTTTTCATTTTTTCTATATTCCAAAATATGCCCTCTGTACATTCTGCTGAGAGACTGTACATTCACCGCCCAACATGGTGAAGCCTGTGAGGTCTCGTTCCAATCTAAGGGGTGAGACATGTGAAGCACTTTTAGCTGCAACCAGCCCCTGCCATCTTGCCTTTGCAGGATGCATGGGGATAGTTGCCCATTCATGGCTAGAAGCAGCCTCATCTCTGAAGCTGCCTCGCTCCAGTGCTTCACTGTCTTATCTCCTAGACTCGGACCCTCACTCTGAGAATGCCACCTGTTGAGCAATGAACTCACCAGGCATTGTGCCCCTGTAGCATATTTTGAATACGAGAATATTCATACAGTGCTATTTAATCAGGGAACAATGAGGGTATTTATTCGGCGCTTCGGTGGGCTTGCACTGATACTAGGTATAGAACAAATTCCATCCCAAATAATATCTTCCCATTGACATATGTGGATTTGAACCCGGGTCCATTGGATTGCCAGCCCTGTGGCAAGACCACTCCACCACACCTCCTCATATATATATATATATATATATATATATATACCGGTATATATATAATATATATGGAAAGTATGAAGAAAGAATTTCCTTAATACACTACAATAAATACATAGAGTAATTATGAAGCACTTAATATATAATAGAGCCTAGCGATTATAATAAGGCCTAGTTGGATTGTAGCGTATAGCTGAGGAGTGGAGAGTCGAGGCTGAATCCGGGAGACTAGGGTGATCACTATAAAATATATATTGACAGCTTGGACGGTTGGATGAGAATGGAGCGAGGGTTTGTTTATACTATTAACCAATAGCTAGGTTAAATGCACACCTGAGATTGCACATTTGTTATCCCATATCATTACCCAAGGTACATTCATGCAATTGCATATACATTGATCGATGCCAGTAAATTATTGTGGTTAATATAATTTATGAATATAACCTATAAACAATATAAGGAAATACGTATATTATTGTTCTGGATCATTGTAAATCAAAGAAAACGTAAGGTATTTAATCTAGAACTTAAGACAAATACTGTCATGACTCTCTCTCTCTCTCCTCTCGACTTGAAAACAATGACGGTGTTTTGATTTGCAGTGACCTAAAGTTTGCCAAACAGTGTACCGAGGCTATACATTTGGGCTATATTAAGAGGCGGGTTAAAAATATGAACACAGATAGTTTTTACACTAAATAATGCTCTAATGCAGCCTATCATAGAATATGCTATTCAATCCTGGTAGGCAGCACTCATAAAAGTTATAGCACTAGGCATAGTCATGTTGAAGGCTTTCTATGTTTTCCGTTTGAAATACGAGCTTAATTTATTGAAGTCCTTGAAATACTAAATGTATTTTTACAAGTCATTCACTCTCATAAGACTTCAAGCAACCATTGTTGGAAGTTGGAGCTGAAGAGATTTAACAATTGTCTAACAGGGATTCCCAAACTCTTCAGGTCATTGACCCCTTAATGAAATTTCAAATTATTCATCGACCCCCAAACATTTATAAATAAGAAAAATATAATATGTTATGAAAAAATAAACGTATTACATGCATATTATGATACAATAAATATGTGGAATTATATATGTACAGTACCTTAATATTAGTAGTAATAGAGTCAATGTCTTCATTTTGTATGTCCAAGTCAAATGGTGTAAGAATTCATTCAGGCACTTGTATTTTCTCCAGGTCTTCAAAGCGCAGTTTAAAGTCTTCAATCAATTTGTCCAGGTGTGCTATGTATGTTTCTATGTCACCATCTGAAATTCTTTCACTTTCTCCCAACTGTTGTGAGTTCGAAAATTAATGAAAATCTCTATGTGCCATTGACGCTTTAAACAAGCCTAGTTTGCCTTGGAAGCCCAGTAGAATTGTCCTGGCCTTAATAATGGTAACATCTTTACCCTGCAGACGTTTCTGTACGGTACCTTATTAAACTTTGAATATAGGTCTGCAAAATGGAACAGAGCATTCTTACACCTTTTCACATAGAGATGGGTCTACATCTTCTGAAACGTTCCTCACCTAGCCATTCATAGACCCCATAGCCATTTATCGACCCCCTTTCGACCCCTGGCGATTCATTGACCCCTTGGATGGTCGATATCGACCCCTGGGGGTCGATATCGACCACTTTGGGAACCCCTGTGAGACTAGCTGGACTCATTTTTCTCAATTATAATCTCTTCTACCGGAAACAAACTTCCCTTAAAAGTTGTAACTTATTCTTTAGTAGAACAGACTAAAAAAACAGTACATAGTATTTTAATAACTTTGCAATGAATGTACTACTATAGTATACAACTTCTCATTTATCACCAAGGCCTGATGGATTTCCGGATTGAAAAGGTAGGTTATTGAGATACTAACTATTCCTTGTAACTACTCCCCCCTCCCCCCTCTCGTATGTAATCAATAAACCTCATACCTGGGCCATTGTGTTCCTTTGTAATAATTCCTATGGTGCATAGCATATATAACTAAATTTATCTCCCTCTCCTTCACACACACACACTCTCTCCCTCTCACACACATATTACACACACCACATTCTCTCACACACGCACACTCACTCTCTTTTTCTGTTTATTTCTCTATCGTCACGTATTCTTTAGCGTCTTCTTTCCTCCTATCTCCTTACTTTCCTATTATGTTCCTTCAAATACACCACTCGGCCACTCCTTACCCACACTTCCAAGAGACTACCACAAACACTGGGTCTGGATGGCCTTATCTGTCGTTATAATTGCAATACTCAAAACCGGCATAATCAATTACGTAGAATCAACATACCAAGTATAATACTTATATGATCCTATTCCTAATTACAAATCTCTTTTAAACACCGACAAGTATTCACAAAAGTACCTCACACCTTCACGTTCAATATATATCTGAGTCAGATACAAGGGGAGATAGAAGGGCAGGAAGACACCCATTGAGATGGAGAGACTGTGTAAGAAAAGCTTGGGATGATAGAGGAATGACTATAGATCAGGCAGGGGAAGTGGTGGTGGACAGGAGTGAATGGAGAACGCTTGTGAATAGTTGAGTGAGCACTTGATCATTTGGGGGAAGTGGTCGGGCGAAAGTTGGACTAGATAATAGTCTATCAGGCGCCTGGCCCGGGGAGACGATTAATATGAGGGGAGCGCCTGGAAGTGTGGTGGGTGCGCTTGTGGCTTCGGCTCCGCTGCATGTCTGCCTGCCGAGATCGGAACCTCTCCGGGTGGTTTGGGGCTGGGGGGAGTGCTGGAGCGACCTTGGTGACCCTGGTCTCTGGGTCTTCTCCTGGGTGACCTAGATGTGTGTGAATTTGTGTTTTTTATCTGTGTTTGTTCGTTGTTTTATGTTGTTTTTGTGTTTTCCCTGTTCTTGCTCTGTCTTGAGTCGGCCACCCCCAAGAAAAAAGGAAAACAAAAATAATAAAATAGAATGAAATAGAAAATAATACTAAAAATAAATGGGGATTGGGCCTGAGCATATAGATAGATATATATATATATATATATATATATATATATATATATATATATATATATATATATATATATATATATATATATATATATATATATATATATATATATATATATCGAGACAGCTTGAGTGTTGCAACCGGCTCGTTTGTGATCTTACCTTCGTAGACATACAATTCCAGGTTGTCTCCTCGTGGCCCATTGCAACTCTGATTTCTCGAAGCTATATCGGCGGCCACTGTCTCGTCGTTTCATATCTCTCTCTCTCGCTCAAACGTCACCTATTGACCTGTTTACTCGCTATGCAAAGCCCCCGTAGCATATTTTGAATATGGGAATATTCATACCATGATAATTTATGGGATACAGCGCGGGTTTTGTTGTGTTGTGTCGGTGGGCACTGTGGTGTCCATAGCAAAAAATTCATCCCAATAATATCTTTCCACTTACATATCGGGATTTGATCCTTATCTTCTGATCTAACTACTATTTCCAATTGGGGCAGAAAAAAAAAAATTGTTGCCTTTAATGCTTCCAAAACCCATTTGGTCTATCTATCTAACCGTCCGGAACTCTCAGAGGACTATTCCTTATTTTTCAAAAATACAAAAATCAATCCTACATCTTCTCTCAAAATTCTTGGTGTCACTTTTTCTTCTGCTCTCACTTGGAAGGACCATATTACCAGTCTTGCAAAGGCAGCCTTCCAGAAGCTGGGTGTGCTCAACCGCCTCAAGGGGTTCTATACCCCTGCACAGTTTCTTGTTCTGCACAGGGGCACAGTGCGTCCTTGTATTGAGTATTGTTCACATGTGTGGGGAGGATCATCTCACACCACACTCCTAGACAAAGTAGAAAGGAAGGCCTTTCGTTTCATTAATTCCTGCTAACTCACCAACTCTCTGCAAACTCTCTCTCTTCGCCGAAATGTTGCATCTCACTCGCTAGTCTATCGCTACTACAATAATCAGTGCTCCTTAGAGATCTCCCAGTGTATACTACCTCCTCTACGTAGGGTACGTGGTACCCGTTTTGCAACACAATCCCACCCATATTCTGTGCAACTCTCCAACCCAAGAGGGAAACTTTACTCTCAGTCTTTCTTCTATTCAACAGCTGTACTCATATATATATATATATTTATATATATACTGTATATACAGAATATATAATATATGCCTTCTGCGTGTGTCGTGTGTCGTAAGAGGCGACTAAAGAGGTTGGGTTGGTGGGCTTGCGACCCCCACCCGTGAAAAATAATGAAGCAACAAAAACGAACGATTATCCTCGGATGCGGACGGACCCTGTGTTGACGAACCCCGACCGACCATGGACAATCTTAGGGACAATCTTAGAATAGCTACATGGAACGTGAGTGACTTGAATGATGGCTCAAAAGAGAGGGAGGTTTTGGAAATGTTAGTGAATGCCAGGCTGGATGTATGTGGAATGACGGAGACCAAATTGAAGGGTACAGATGTGAGAGAGTGGGAGTGTGGAATGGGTGTGTGTGCTGGAGTGAGCGAGGGAGCAGCGAGAGAAGGTGCGTGTTTGTTTGTAAGTAACAAATGGAAGGATTGTGTAAGAGAATATGGGTCTGTAGGTTCAAGGATTGTGTTGGTGAGAATAAAAGTAGGAATACAAACGTGGGTGATTGTGTGTGTGTATGCTCCGACAGAGGATAAACTTGTAAGAGAGAAAGAGGAGTTATGGGTGAACGTGGAGGTGCGTCTGGATAAGTTTGACAAGAACGAAAGAATATTTCTGATTGGGGATATGAATGGTAAGGTGGGCGAAAGGAAAGTTGTTGGAGTGGTGGGAGGGTGGGGGGTACCGTCAGAGGTGAATGGGAATGGTAGTGCACTTGTGGACGTATGTGTGGGGAGGAGGCTGTGGATAGCCAACATCTTCTTCCGACACAGAATGATACGCAAGTACACATGGAAAGTGGTGTGGACGATGAAGGATAAGACAGTGATAGAACGAAAGTCACTGATTGATTATATAATATGTGTGGATGAACGAATGAAGAAATCTGTGCTGGATGCTAGGTTGTATAGGGGTATTGAAGGGGGTCTGTCTGATCATTATGTAGTAGTAGCTAAAATTAGGATACAAAAGAAGTGGGTGAGGAGAGCTGGAGGGAGGCGAAAGGAAGGTGGAATGGTGAGGACGGTGGAGAGGCTACAGGAGGAGGAAATCAGGGAAGAGTACAGGAGAGCAGTAGAAAGACGACTAGGTAAGTTCGACCTGGAAGATATGGAGGAAGTGGAGAAGATGAACAAGGTGTTTAAGGAAGAGATCTGTGCAGCATGTGAGGAGGTGTGTGGAGTGAGGAAAAGAGGGAGGGGAGTGAAAGGTATAGCATGGTGGACAGAAGAGTTAAAAATAGCTGTGGAAGACAAGAAGAAAGCGTATAGAGAGTGGTTGGGTAGTAGAGGGAATGAAGATTTTGAGAGGCAGAAACGAGCGAGGTGTGTGGAGAGAAAGAGAGTGGTGAAGAGAGTAGTGAAGGAAAGTAAGAGAAGAGTAGATGAGGAACTTGGAAGGAATCTGAGTGTAAAATGGAGGGAAGGTAAGAAACTGTTCTGGAAAGAAGTCAAGAAAGTTAGGGAAGGTAGAAAGGGAAACAGTAAGGGTTTGAAAGATAAGAATGGGAGAATGCTAGCCGAAAAGCAAGAGAGAGTCGAAAGATGAAGGGAGTACTTCAACGAGTTGCTAAATGTAAGAAATGAAGAGCCAGCAAACATAGTTGGATATGGTATGGGAGGGAGAAGAGGAGAAGTAGTGGAGGAGGAGGTGGGGATCAGGAGGTCAGAAGTGTGGGAAGCCATGAACAGACTGAAGTTGGGGAAAGCACCAGGAACAGATGGAGTGTGTGGGGAAATGTTGAGGTATGGTGGTGAGATAGTGATCGAATGGGTATGGAAAATGTGCAAACTAGCATGGGAGAAGGGGAGTGCACCCGATGACTGAAAGACTGGCATAATAGTCCCCCTATATAAGGGCAAAGGGTAAA
Source organism: Paralithodes platypus (assembly GCA_032716605.1). Lineage (NCBI taxonomy): Eukaryota > Metazoa > Arthropoda > Malacostraca > Decapoda > Lithodidae > Paralithodes > Paralithodes platypus. The sequence goes on along the minus strand of CM064524.1, from coordinate 27,530,996 downwards.
GAGGAGTGTGTGGTAACCACCGAGGAATATGTCTTTTAAGCGTAGTAGGGAAGGTGTACAGTAGGGTAGTGATTGGGAGAGTGAGAGTGAGAACGGAGAAATGGATAGGCGACGAGCAGGGAGGTTTTAGGAAGGGAAGAGGATGTGTGGATCAGATTTTTACCCTGAATTGTGTTGTGGAGAAATATCTGGAGAAGCAACACAAGTTGTATGTTGATTTTATGGACTAGGAGAAGGCCTATGACAGGGTGGATAGAGAAGGTATGTGGAAAGTACTTAGAATATACGGAGTAGATGGCAAGTTGCTGAAAGCAGTGAAGAGCATGTATGAGGGTGCTAAGGCGGCAGTACGTGTGGAGAATGAGCAGAGCGAGTTCTTTGACCTGAATGTTGGGTTGAAACAGGGGTGTGTGATGTCCCCGTGGTTGTTTACTGTATATATGGATGGAGTCATGAAAGAAATAGTAGGAAGAGCAGTGGATGTCGGTGTATCGTTGATAAGGGAGGGAAATGAGTGGAAGCTGCCTATACTACTGTTTGCTTATGATACAGTTCTGATGAGCGATAATGAATGGGAGTTGCAGGGTCTGGTAAATGAGTTTGGAACAGTGTATGAAAAACAGAATCTGAAGGTAAATGTGGGGAAAAGCAAGGTTATGGTCTTCAAAAGGGGTGAAGTCACAGAGTGTGAGGTGAAGTTGATCAGTCAGGCTATGGAGATCGTCAGCTCTTTTAAGTATCTGGGCAGTGTGTTGAGTAAAGATGGGACTGTGGATGAAGAAGTGTGGGAGAGAGTGCAACAGGGGAAGAGGGATGTAGGAACGTTGAAAGCAGTAACAAGAAATAGGGTGGTCAGTATGGAAGTGAAGAAGTCCTTGCATGACAGTGTGGTAATCCCGACACTAACTTACGGAAGCAAAGCATGGATGTACGGGAAGAGACTCAGACCAAGAGTGAGAGCGGTGGAAAGGAGTTACTTGAGGAGTGCGTGCGGAGTTACATAGAGGGATAGACAGACGAATGAGGAAGTAAGAAGGAGGTGTGGTGTGGAGGTAGATGTGCTGAAAAGTGTGAAAAGGAACAACTTGAGATGGTTCGGCCATATGGAATGTATGGAAAGCGAGAGAATGACTAAGAGGATGTACGAGAGCGAGGTGGAAGGACAGGAGGAAGAGGTGCACCGAAGGAGAGGTGGAAGGATGGAGTGAGGAAGTATAATATGAATGAAGGCAGTGCTGGTTGGGAGGAGGGGCATCGACTGACTGGGGACAGAGGTGCATGGGGGCGGTTCGTTCATGGCCACCCCTATGGGGATCATGGCGTCGGGCAATAGATATATATATATATATATATATATATATATATATATTGAGAATATATCACAAATACACGTGAGCCACTAAATGTTTCTAGTCTCTCATCCCCACTGAGAGACTAGAAACATATATATATATATATATATATATATATACACACACACACACACACACACATGCAAACACACACTCTATCCATTTTTGTAACTTTTTGTTTGAGGTATGAGTTTAATTTGTTTAAATACTCTAATATCACTAAAATACTCACAAACATGTTTTGTAACAACATATCCCAGTATATACAGTATATATATATCTGCATCATCATTATTTTATAACACACCAATTTTTGTAGCATTTACTTAGCGTTTCCTAGGCCAGATTTAATCTTGTATGATTTCAGTTTTCCGTCATATATCCCAAAAGACGACGTAAGGCTGGCGGATATCAGGACAATTCGCTTCCTGACAATCTAGCCACCGAAAACCGAAAACACGGAAAATACTTAGAAGGTTGATAGTTTGAAGAATATAACTTACCTAAAATTAGGTTAGGTTAAGTTAAATGAGGTATGTTAATACCTCTAATATCCATGGGTGTAACACATATAGTGAGTATTTACGATACTCAAAAGTAGTTCTGGGATATTGCCATTGCAACGGACCCTTTCTCTGTTACTCCTTTTTCACCATATACAGTATACTGTTGTTGTTGTTGTTGTTGTTCCCCAAGCTGCCTGGCCGAACAGCCCCAAGGCCCCGAGCAAGGCCAAGGCCATAACCGAGCGCCCCCACAGAACCCTCCCCACCGACCACAATAAAGCCTGGGTGACCGAAGCCACTCCATGGCGGGGAGCTGAGGAGGGTGCGGAAATGCCCGGGAAACCAAAGCCCCACCCAGGGCCCTGTGTCCCTCAGCAATTATGAAGAGAAAGTTGAGGGGCAAGGGAAAAATGTGACGCTTTGGCTTCCAATCTTGGTAGATTGGGAGGTCAATCCACGTTAGAGACGCCGTCACTTGAGATCTAGAAAATATATAAGTAAAAGGAACAGTCAGAGTAAGCTATGGGTATGGCAGAGATTGCTCAGTTCTCACTCTGATAGACCAGCCCATCACCAGTATACTGTTAATGGAAAGGGCTTACAGATAACCTATATAACCACACCTGACAACATTTATTTCAGGATAGGTTACACTTAAGTAAGTTATCCCCCTTTGTTGTGTTTGATTTTTTAATGTATATGTTTATGTTTTATCATTGAATTGTTCTCGTTATTATTTAATATTTTACTATTAAATTGCTATCTTTATGATCTTATGTTTTACTATTTAATTGTTCTTTATACAGTATAATGTTATGCTGTACCATTTAATTGTTCTGTTTAACCCCTTCTGCACGATGACGCAATGTTCATGATATTTTGGTTACCATTAGACAAATGTGTTACCTTACAATCTACCTCTAGGACTCAAAGGGGTAAATACGATCTCAATAAACTCTCCTAACTGGCTCTTTCTTAACTGCATAACATCGTCTATCTTTTGCCATAATAAATAGTAAAAAAGGAGTCATCATACTGAAGGGATTAATATCTTATGTTTTAATATTTTGAGGGGAGCAAGTTGGATAGTTGGCGAGATGTCTGTTATCCGCCTGTCGTGCCCTGGGAGTGATCGAGCGTGAACCTCTCTTGTGGCTGAGTGGGGATTAACCCGCAGGTTATGTTGGACAGGCTCAGTCAGTCTCAGTCACGGAAAGGGTCAAATACTGTATATTGAGGCATGGCTAGATATCTTAAACATCTATAGTGAGAGCAGGAGTAGGGATTCATCCATAGGTGGTAGAACAAACAGGAAATAAGAATACTCGAGAGGTGTGTGAAATCATGATATCGGTCAACCAAATTATAGAAAAAGGGGGCTTTCAGATTATATGACAACTTGCATAGAATATCTGACGAAACAATGGTAAAATGGGATTATGAGAGCAATTTTTGAGGTTGAATACAACGTGAAAAGCTACAAAGATGGCATGATATGGTGTATCAAAGCAGGAAGAGCAAGAGAACCTGATAATGATAGGGATATAGGAACACAGTTTCTAAGGTATATTATTCGAACACTTAGTACCTTTTAACTTGACAAACTTGGAAAGTAGTCTCACCAGATAACATCATAATGCAGAGTTGTCCTGGAAATTATATAACAAAGCCAATTAATTTGGGAGCTGGTGGGTGAATGTTGACTAAATGATAAATAGCTTGATATATGCAGGCATTTTATGCTACTCTTTTGCGGTATTTTATAATTTCCCATATTTAATCTACGGGCTACAATTTTGGGGGGTATGCAGGTTAGGCAGCTGATTGGATGTTCGTTGCCTACTTGCTGTCCTTCTAGAGGTTCCTACACCTAGTAAAACTACTTTGATTCTAGCCATAATAGTGAACATGAGGCAACTTCACAAATAAAGTAACCTCCTATTGATGTGTACCGTATTCTAGCTAAATGTGTCCTGTACCAAATATAACCGTGAAGTGTCCACAACTAGGCAATTGAAAAGGCGTCACTGCATTGAATGAGCAACATTGCTGACTGTCAGGGAGGCATTCAACCTTGAAGAGTACGACTTAATTGCTCTGACATTGGTCTCCCGTAAGGATGACGACCTGTTGTATAGGTTCGAATCATGCTGATTCGCTGGTCAAGTGTGTGCGGTACACTATCAAAAGCTATCTCTAGCCCGTCATGGATGAAAAAACTGGTAAACATATTATGTTACTACTACTACTACTACAACAATAACAACAACTACTACTACTACTACTATTTTTTTTTTTTTTTTTTTTTACTACTACCACTCAGCCTGTGCATCCCCTCTTTGGACCCTAAACCAGGTCAGAACAGTCATCAAAGCGTCCGACTTGGTAGTTATTCAGCTACTTCCTATTCCGGGGTAAGCACTCAGACTCATCATCGTGGATTACTACTACTACATTGATTTGTATTTAATATTGTTCATACATTTTATTTTACAAGCATCAGATATTATTATTCTACACCATGCAACTTCAATCCAGTCGCCTCCCTATGCGACCCTCTGCCACTGCTGCCTCATAGTCCACCTCTGCCACCGTCACTGGTTGTGGGCAAGACCGTCTTGTTCCCCGCAAGCATAGTAGTGCTGATCTGAGCAATGAGAAAGATAGACGGCACCTCACCAGGCTACGACGTGGCTCCTGGGCTGTTGCTTCTTCTCTGCGATGATCTCTGCAAGCCTTGAATAGAAGCACTGGGCCCTGGGTCCCATCCCTCCAGATGTGGTGAAGACTAGTGGGGTAAAGCTGCCTTGTTCGATATTTACGATCCTTTCCCCATATGCCCTGACCTTCTCTTGTTCGTTCCTCTTGTGTGCAGCATCCAGAGACAGCTCGCTGTAGCTATGGGCCATTGGGTCAAATACTCTTATGTCAAAGAACGCTCGCTTTGCATTTGTCCAAAAACCTCTTGCACTAGTGTCCAATCATGCTTCATTGGATGTGTTGGCCGTCCTGTGCTGCAAGATTTCTCCATCCAAGGGAATGAGTGATGGTTCGCCCACCACATCTCTACACACCTCCCTGAGCATGTTCGCCGTTACATCTCTTACTTCATCGTGCCTGATGCTGATGAATCCTCCTTTCTTACATATCATGGAGTGGTCTGCATTGTTGTTGGTTCCACAAATGCATCGATCGGGCAGTCCTTCAATCGGCCAATCATACCTCAGTGCAATAGCATCATTAAATTCTTGTTTGTTGTGATTGAAGCCTTTTGCCTTGACTGGTAGTGTTGTCAGCCAATTTGAAGCACCCGTTTTTTGTGCTCTTTGTAGTTTTCTTGTTTGTCTCCAGGAAAGTTGTCCCATCAATTGTGCCAGGTCATTTTTCTGTGAGTTTTGCCTCTCTGACGTGATGGTCTTTCTGATGTTGTAGATGTCCGCCTGGTCCACTTCACCATCAGAATCTTGTGCTACGATACGGTCAGTGAGAGATCCTGTTATCTTTACCGAGTTCAGGTATTCCGTTGTCGCCCTCCTCACTGGGTTGATGATTCCCAGCCCTCCCAACCTAGAAGGCAGTATCACTCGGGGTGTGCGACTTTACCCACGCTGGGATGAGTTTGTCTCTGATGGCATCTTCCAGCGGTTGAAGTAATGCACTCACATTTGGAACGGTTCGCATCAAGTAGGCCCAGCGATGTTTGACCCCATATGTGAATGCCGAATACGCAGCCTGTGGTTCCGTCTTTGCAATATTGGCCAGTTTTTCAATTTCTTTTACCCACTCTCTGACCTTCTCCTCAATGTATTTGTTCTTGAACTCTTCCGTGCCGATCACTGCCCCAAGGTGACGCTGTCCGTCCTTTGCTACTACCACTTCACTACCTCTGAAAGCTTCTAACGCATTTTCATAATGTTCTGGTTTTACTATTAGTATTGACTTTCTGGCATTTGGATGGTACCCTAGTTCTGGGCCTACATTTGATATTTGCTCCCACCAGTGCTTGAGATCGTTGACTTTTCCCGCTCCAGTGAGATCGTCTGCATAGGCCACCTGCTTGACTTGCGTCACCTCATGGCTTGTTAAGGTTAGCAACACTGAGAGACCTAATGCATACATTGCCATTGCTACGGGGTCACCTTGTGTGGTTCCTTCCATTGATTTCAGAGCTGATCCACGTCGTGTGTTCTGGTTGTTTACTATGAAGAGGTCCGCAGGCCGTTTATAGGTGTTCTCTACATAGGTGGCAAAGCTGGGGCATTTTACCTTGATGTTATGTATTGCTGTCTTTCTGTTGATGGTGTTAAGGGGAGATATCGACTTGAGGGATTTTTTTCTGGACCCCTTTCTCCCTCATGTTTAGCCCCATTGCTTTTGAGATTTTAAGACAGTTGCCCCATTAGTTTGGCGATTTTAAGAACTTTCACCCCATTTCCGTCAATTTTAAGACCTTTCGTGCAATTTAGGTGTCGATTTTATCCTGGCGAGCGATAGCGAGCCTGTAATTTAAGAGGAACCGGCTTTCAGCCGGGACATTTTTCTACCGAAAAATTTACAAATTTATCTTGAAAGGGGCTCAAGGGGGTGTAATCTTAAGCTTGATGGATATCTAGAGACCAAACTAAAAACCTCCCCTTAAAGGCATTTGTTGCATCCACTAGCAGCACAGCTTCACAGTCCACTCGCTCATATATTTTTCTTATGGCATGAATTGCTGCCTCTCCCCCTGCTTGGTGGCCGGCACACACTTGGAGATTACCGGCCGCTGACCGCACATCGTCCTTCACCACATCCATTATGCATTTTCCGATGATTCTTCTCAGCACTTCGCCCATTCCTACTGGTCTGTACCCTGGATTCTTGTTTAATGGTATTAGGCGACAAGCTGTGAAAGCCTCCAAATGTTGAAAATTTTGGGTGGTTGCCAGAGCCCTACATAAGTCTGTTGCTGCAAGTCCGAGGACTGCTCTGCTCAGGATTGTCCTCCAGTCATTTGCATCCAGCCCTGATGGGCCTGCACTGCCTTGTGTCCTGAGAGCCTTTTTCCAAATCATTTTACCTGTGATTTGTTCGTATATGACGGGGTTCGGTGGTATATAATCCCCCTCTAGCTTCTGACTCTCGTGGATACTAGGTTGTGGATGTTTCTCTTTCAACGTTTGGATGGTGTCTCTTGTGATAGGAAGCAACCCACCAGCTGCCTCCTTTGTCAGGGACCGTATTGCAGGTGCCACTTTTCCTTGTCTCATCTGGTCGTCGAATCTCCTGGCCTCGTCTTCAGTGTTTTCCCTTTTTTGCCGCCGCCTGCCTTGTCTCTCTTGTAATGCTCTGGCTTCACTGAGTAAGTCATCCATCTTGTTATCATTCCATAATTTCATTCTTCTTGTTAGCGCAGTCACATTTTCACCTTGTTTAGATTTGCGGTGAGTTTTTTGCAAGAAGAGATGTGGAATGCTGAAAATTATCTTGAATATAATATATATAATATATATATATATATATATATATATATATATATATATATATATAAATATATACATATATATATATATATATATATATATATATATATATATATATATATATATATATAATATTAATAATAAAGTAAACAATATAATAAACTGGTGAGTACATAATAGTGCGTTATCTGGAAAGGGACTAGGTAATTAGCAATGTATTGTTAAAATTGTTGAACGAGTCGAATTTTTAGAAAGCAAACTTAGATATACTGAGGATTACAATAGTAATGTGATCAGTTACAATCCAGCCAAATAATGAAAACGGATGGGGATAGAGGATTTAGACAATGCGATAGATAGAATAGATATAATTGGTTATGCGTAGTGAAGACATTGCGAATTAGTAATCGGTCTTCAAAATTATTGTTGTTAAGGGGGGATGAGTCGTATTTATTGTTGTTAAGGGGGGATGAGTCGTATTTATTTGCTCCTTTATATATATATTTGTTATCATTGTTTTAGTTTCCTCCCTAGACCTCCATCGAGAATTAAAAAAAAACACCCCCTAGCATACCCTCCTTCAAGACAAATTTGATAGAAAAATGTCCTGGCCGAAGGCCGGTTTCCCTTATATAACAAGCTCGCTATCGCTCATCAGAAAAAATTCGACACTCAAATAACACGAACAATCTTAATATTGAAAAAGTGGCTAAAGGTCTTAAAATCTGAAAACTAATGAGCCGAACGTCATAAAATCTGAAAACTAATGGAGCTAAGCATGAGGAAGTAGAGGGAGCAGAAAAACGATCAATCTCCTCTTAAAAGTTGTAAAAAGTTCAATCCTATAGTTTCGATTACTGTATTTTTTTTATATTTTTTCTTCTACCACCCAACGACATATTCAGTTCCTAAACATGGTCAGGGAGTCGAGATGAACACATCCTAATGGGAGATGGTCATATATATGCTATATATAATGGGAGATGGTCATATATAGGCTATATATAATGGGAGATGGTCATATATAGGCTATATATAATGGGAGATGGTCATATATAGGCTATATATAATGGGAGATGGTCATATATAGGCTATATATAATGGGAGATGGTCATATATAGGCTATATATAATGGGAGATGGTCATATATAGGCTATATATAATGGGAGATGGTCATATATAGGCTATATATAATGGGAGATGGTCATATATAGGCTATATATAATGGGAGATGGTCATATATAGGCTATATATAATGGGAGATGGTCATATATAGGCTATATATAATGGGAGATGGTCATATATAGGCTATATATAATGGGAGATGGTCATATATAGGCTATATACAATGGGAGATGGTCTATAGGCTATATATAATGGGAGATGGTCATATATAGGCTATATATAATGGGAGATGGTCATATATAGGCTATATATTTGCTTATTTATTTATATTTTAATAATTACTTTTAGTTTCCTCTCTCGACCTCCATCAAGCTTTAGAATACACACCCAACAGAAAAATATCGCGGCCGAAGGCCGATTCCTCTTAAATTACGGGCTCGCTGTCGCTCGCCAGGAAAAAACATCGACATGTAAATTGCATGAAAGATCTTACAGTGACAAAATAATGGGATGAAAAATCTTAAAATCGCCAAACTAATGAGGGAGTCAAGACAAACATATCCTTAAGCAATGTAGTTAGATTAATTACCAGACGATTATTACATCGAACGGTATGTCTGATTTTCTAATGATGGGGAATACTAGATGAGATGACGGGACTGGAAAATATTATGCCAACAAATACCACGAGCCCGTTCCCGCAACCCGAAGAACAAATAACCTCAACATGCAGAATTGCAACCATAACGCACCGGAAGAGACACTGGAAACAGTCTCCCTTAAAAAGCCTTAACCACCTGCCTCAGTCACCCGTATCGCAGCAAGTTAGAAAACGAGCCTCACCTGAATCCTTAAGATACGTATCTCAACATCCACCACAGTTTCCTACTAACGACCCTCGGGTGCCAGATGAACAATGGCCGCCCGCACCTGGCCCGGATTTGGATTATGAGGAAGCAGACTTTATGGAAATACGACATCAACCCCCTCCGTTTTCATCCATCTACCCTGGCGCATATATCCACCATTATCACCGCTAGGCGAGACAACAACTACAACCAAGAAGATATGCAAGCTAGTAACCAGACCGCTGCATAAAAGCCTGTAAATAGAGAGAGACCTACAATACTGTAAATAATTTATCCTGTACTGATCTAAGCTTTAGGCTACCTACTTTTAACATATATAAATAAAGGATGCCATTCCCCACATAACCATATATGCATTGTATTTTTAAGACTTTAGATAACCATGCAATAAATCAGAAACTGTATTTCTCATGCCTCTCATGTTCCGAAACGCATCAGCCATGTCACTATCTAAAAATTATAATACTACCTGATCAAAAACAGGATAAAGTTAGGAAAGTTGATTCACTGTGTCACATGGTAATTCTGTGTGGGAGTATACATGACCAAGTCAACTCGGAAAGTACTTCCGTAGGGGCTAGCCAGAATCCCCTTAAAACGTACCCTTCAAGCAGCTAGGAGTACTGGACAAGAGCGAGTGTGTGGTGCTGGACCGGAAGTGACCTGTGCTATAAATACCATGTGAAGGTATTTGTCCCCCTGGTGTAAACAGGCGAGACGGACAACGCACTCAGTCGCCCACACGTGTGCCCAGATATCTCAAATGCTGCTTTCCACTATACTCCAACTCAAATTAAGTGTTTCTTGTTATTCTTGTGCGTTTCGTGATTATTGCAAAGGTTATATAGGATATGTTATGTGTTGAATCTAACGTAGACATCCGAGATCTATTATTCTCGCCTTTTAGCAATTGTTACTTGTGTCGAGAGAACATACAAACTCTGTCTTGGGATTGATATATATACTTTATATATTCCGGTATATACTGTGTAATATATATTCATATATTACCAATAAGGTTTATATCTATATTCGTTCGGAATTAATACCCGTACAATCGTACATTACACGTAAATACTGTGAACACCCCTAACAGATCTTATTCTATGTTAATATGATTAGCAGGGTACTTAATTGTGCATAAATATTCACAGAGAGATTTATATATTGTGTCTCTTAGTCAGACCCATTATATTTATGCTTCCTGACTTCAAACCCAGTTTAAGCATTACGTTGAATTCATTGTCAATTCTATTGTTGTCCACATCGCGATAATACTTCAACGACGAGGACTCAGCCTTTCACACGAGGCTAATATTTATTATTCTCAGTTCCTTGAACTACTATTTACAATTCTAATCATATGTGTTATTAGAGAATTAAACCTTTTCTCTATTATATTAATAACTTACAAGTTATTTACCCATCATCTGATATCCTTAATTACATATCTTGCAATCACTGAAATTGTGTGACTTCAGTACTATTTACCTACCTAGATTCACACTATACCTCCCGTTTATTTATACCTCAGGATATCAATTATTATTCGAGACTAGCCGCTCTGTGTACGTTTATGCTATGAATGTATATTCATCATATTACATTCAATCTTAACTTATGGTTAATGAAGAACAACTATATTATTGTTCGCACTTAATATAGGAATAGTGTTATTTATTCCTTGTATATGATTGAGCGTATTTCCAAATAGATACGACTTAGTTATTATTTTCTGTGCTCGTGCCCTGACTATAAAGTGAAATAAAAACTTGTGAAACCCAGTTGTGTATGCTGTATCATTGGTAGAGATTGAGTGAATTGATAATTATATATTTAGAGTCAGCTGTGTTCCTGCTGAGTGTTATAGTTCTAAAAAGCATTCCTACGGTGGAAAGAGTGAACTGACTTAATCGGGCCCGGCATAACTCTATACTATACTAATATTTACTATGCTATACGATAACATGTATACAGTATTGCATAAACAAATATCTGGAAAATAATCACAAACAATCGCGGCCGACATAGTATTATGTAGCCTACTGGCTAAATACATGGAAACGGAGCTACGAACTTTCTCCTGTATTCAAAGACATATTTTGGCAAAGAGATAATCAAGTAAATATAACTGCCCTAGGCCAATATTAGTACACACGTAATAGCAGTAAGTATAAAAACATGTGCATAAACTAAATACATTCACTCATACATTTTGGGGGGCCTCTTTTATTATATTTGTTATGCAAACTATAGACATAACTTGTATTACATCAAATCATAAAAATGGTCTTATAATGTTGCATATCTCTCGCTATTATATCGCTACTACAATAATTAGTGTTCCTCAGAGCTCTCCCAGTGTATACCACCTCCTCTACGTAGGGTACGTAGTATCCGTCTTGCAACACAATCCCATCCCTACTCTGTGCAACTCTCCAACTCAAGAGTGAAACGATATTCTCAGTCTTTCTTCTATTCAACAGCTGAGCTCTGGAACACTCTCCCAGAGTCAGTCTTTCCCTATTCCTATGACTTAAATTGCTTCAAACTCCGCATGTCCAGGCATTTTGGCTCGAACGCCCCTTGATTTTGGCCCTGTCGCTCTTTCAACTTTGGGAGAGGCACTTGCTACAGGCAGTTCTGCCTTGTGTCTCCCTCGCTCACATAGAACAAAAAAAATACTGATAGTTAAACTCAATAACAAACTTACTAGACATACATACTTAGTCAAAACAAACAAGGGCGTCTCCAAAATGTTCATGCGAGACTGTACCTTAGGGGGCAGGTAGTTGCATTTACTGGACCCCCTTCTCCCTCATGTTTAGCATATTAGTTTTGACATTTTAAGACGTTTGTTCCGTTAGTTTGGCAATTTTGAGACCTTTCGCCTCATTTCTTTGTCAATATTAAGACCTTTCGTGTCATTTAGATGTCGTTTTTTTCCTGGCGAACGATAGCTAACCTGTATTTTTTTAGAGGAACCGGCCTTCGGCTGAAACATATTTCTACCGAAAATGTACACATTTATGCTGAAAGGGGGTCTAGGGGGTGTTTGTTTATTGCTTGATGGAGGTTTAGCGAGGACACTAAAAAATAAATGAATACATAAATATAGACCAAAAAACCGCCACTAGCCCCTTAAGAAAATGTATAAAGTAAAGTAAGTGGTAATAAAAGAGGTCTAGAGCGAGCGGTATATAAGCCTGAATGACGTATATCTGTTGTCTGCATGATAGACTTAGCGTGTGGGGGGCCGGTGGGGAAGTACTGGCTTAGTACGAGAAATACGAGAACAGTTCAAGCGAATAGGAGAATACGAGTGAATAGGAAAACACAAGATAATAGGAGAATAAGAGTGATTAGGAGAACACAAGATAATAGGAGAATACGAGTGAATAAAATTATATAAACGAATAAGAGAATACGAGTGAATAGGAGAACACAAGGTAATAGGAGAATAAGGGTGATTAGGAGAACACAAGATAATAGGAGAATAAGAGTGAATAGGAGAACACAAGGTAATAGGAGAATACGAGTGAATAAAATAATACAAGATAATAAGAGAATACGAGTGAATAGGAGAACACAAGGTAATAGGAGAATAAGAGTGATTAGGAGAACACAAGATAATAGGAGAATACGAGTGAATAAAATAATACAAGATAATAAGAGAATACGAGTGAATAGGAGAACACAAGGTAATAGGAGAATGAGAGTGATTAGGAGAACACAAGATAATAGGAGAATACGAGTGAATAAAATAATACAAGATAATAAGAGAATACGAGTGAATAGGAGAGGTGAATAGGAGAGAATAGGGGAGGTGTGGTGGAGTGGTCATGCCACTGGATTGGTAATCCAATGGACCCGGGTTCAAATCCCGATATGTCAATGGGAAGATATTATTGGGATTGAATTTGTGCTGTACCTAGTATCAGTGCATTACCACAAAGCCCACCGAAATGCCAAAAAAATACCCTCATTGTTCCCTGATTAAATAACACTGTATGAATATTCCCATATTCAAAATATGTTACAGGGGGACAATGCCTAGTGAGTTCACTGCTCAATAGGTGGCGTTCTGAGAGTGAGGGTCTGAGTCTGGAGGGTGAGACGGTGAAGCACTTGAGCGAAGCAACCAGCCGCTTCAGAGATGGAGCTGCTTTGAGCCATGATGGATGCTTCACATGTCTCACTCCCCAGGCTGGAACAAGACCTCACGGGCTTCACCGTGTTGAGCGGTGGAATGTACAGGCTCTCAGCCTATGCCCGAGAGGGAGTAGTTGGAATATAGAAAAAAAAAAAGAAAAAAAAAAGGAGAACACAAGGTAATAGGAAATGAGAGTGATTAGGAGAACACAAGATAATAGGAGAATAAGAGTGAAGAGGAGAACACAAGGTAATAGGAGGATACGAGTGAATAGGAGAACACAATATAATAGGAGAATACAATATAATAGGAGAATACAATATAATAGGAGAATACAATATAATAGGAGAATACAATATAATAGGAGAATACAATATAATAGGAGAACACAATATAATAGGAGAATACAATATAATAGGAGAATACAATATAATAGGAGAACACAATATAATAGGAGAATACAATATAATAGGAGAATACAATATAATAGGAGAATACAATATAATAGGAGAACACAATATAATAGGAGAATACAATATAATAGGAGAATACAATATAATAGGACACAATATAATAGGACACAATATAATAGGACACAATATAATAGGACACAATATAATAGGACACAATATAATAGGACACAATATAATAGGAGAATACAATATAATAGGAGAATACAATATAATAGGAGAATACAATATAATAGGAGAACACAATATAATAGGAGAATACAATATAATAGGAGAATACAATATAATAGGAGAATACAATATAATAGGAGAACACAATATAATAGGAGAATACAATATAATAGGAGAATACGAGTGAATAGGAGAACACAATACAATAGGAAAATACAAGTGAATAGGAGAGCACAAGTTAATAGGAAAATACGAGTGAATAGGAGAGCACAAGCGAATAGTTACTAATGGAGCGAACGTCTTGAAATCTTGAAAGTAATGTGGCTTAAGGGGGTAGTACTTGGTTTTTAGTCTACATATTTGTTTATTAAATGTATTTGTTAGATTCCTCACTAGACCTCAATCAAGCTTTAAACAAAAACACCCCTAGACCCACTATCAAGATATATTTGTACATTTTTGGTAACCTTCCAAAATTACAGGCTCGCTATCGCTCGCCAGCAGAAGATCGATACCTATTTTTTTTTTTTTTTTCTATATTCCAACTACTCCCTCTCGGGCATAGACTGAGACCCTTTACACTACACCGCTGAACATGGTGAGGCCCGTGAGGTCTTGTTCTAGTCGAGGGAGTGAGACATGCGAAACACCCCGGCTCGAAGCAACTCCATCTCTGAAGCCGCTTCGCCTCTGCGCTTCACCGTCTGATCCCCCACACTCGGACCCTCACTCTCAGAACGCGACCTATTGAGCAATTAACTCACTAGGCATTGCCCCCCTGTAACATATTTTGAATATGGGAATCTTCATACAATGCTATTTAATCAGGTAACAATGAGGGTATTTTTTGGGCATTTCGGTGTGATGTGGTAATGCACTGAAACTAGGTACAGCACAAATACCATCCCAATAATATCTTCCCATTGACATATTGGGATTCGAACCCGGGTCCATTGGATTACCAGTCCAGTGGCAAGACCACTCTGCCACGCCTCCCACACGAAAGATCTTAATATTGACAAAAGAATGGGGCGAAAGATCTCAAAACTGCCAAACTAACGAAACGAACGCCTTAAAACCTCAAAACTAATATGCTAAACATGAGGGAAAATGGGGTCCAGAAAAAAAAAGCGAGAACATGAGGGAGGCCCCGAGGCGGTGGGGAAGTATCAGCTTAGTAGGAGAAATGCAGGGGAATAAGAACATACAAGCGAAGAGGAGGCATCACGCAATAGCAGGTGGATAAGAGATCAGTGCATGGGAATACATATCAAGGGAATAATGGAAAATGAGAAAACAAGATGATAAGAATAAGGAAATCGGAAATATAAGAAATCAATGAGCAAATAGGAATACCAAAAGAATATTCGAAAATAAGACAAAAGTAGATAGCAATCACTGAATAGGAAATAGGGGTTAACAATAAAGAACAAACAATAACAAATTAATACAAGAATATAACAAGAAGTGAATAGCAATAAAGAACAAATGAATAGAAGAAAACAAGTGAATGAATGAAAATATAGAAACCATCAAACAAATATAATAGTTAACAAGTGAATGAGGACAAAGAAGTGAATAGGAATACATGAAATGCGGATGAGAACATTTAAATAAAATAGGAATATAAACAAGGCAAATGGGAATTCATAACATGTGTAATAAATCACCGAGTGAACGGGATACAATACACAACAGGTAGAAACTACATGATTGTGATAGGAGAAAAAAAGTGAATAGGAATAAGAAATAAATTAAAAAGATTATATATACGGTACATTAACCCATTGGCTGCGGCTATGTTTGGGCTATTTAGGGCATATTCAGGCACTCCTGAATGATAAATCAAGCATCTGCATTAAATGAAGTGTATTCTGCCGAAAACTAGGCGAAAATAGCTTCAAAATTACACCAGAACGGACCGTGTACGTGGTCTGGTTCACCCGCAGTGGCCCCAGCGAAACGCGGGAACCCCGCTATTATGTAACACTCGCTCGCTTGGCTACACTGGTGAGAGAGACAGAGAGAGACTCGCCCATGACACAGCCTAGCTCAGTGAGCCGCTCGGTGCTCTGAGGGTCGGAGGTGGGCCCCTCACGCTCCCACCCACTGACACTCAATTTTTACTTATAACCTGAAAATTGCTGTAACTTGCCAAAACATTCTAGAACGTCACCCGCAGCGAAAGGGATAATAAAAGTAAAGTGAATGAACAAACCTAATGCCAAAATTAAAAGGTAAACATAACAATCAAATAGAAGTATATAGTGCGCAGGAGAAAGCTTGGAGAGAAGGAAAGATAGAACTGTGATTTAAGAGGGAACGAGGAGAGATGTATAAGAATGAAATAACTAATGGAGATTTAATAGGCAGCAGGGAGACGAGAGAGAGAGAGAGAGAGAGAGAGAGAGAGAGAGAGAGAGAGAGAGAGAGAGAGAGAGAGAGAGAGAGAGAGAGCAAATTAAGGTGAATAATGTAAATAAGAAAAACTGATAATCAAAGAAAATATGGGGAAGTAAACTGATGCAAAATATTAATCTCTACGATGACGTTAAGTTGAACACTACCATATCCTATATCACCCTTCGCAAAATAATCATCAAAACACTTCACACAACGAGAGGCACTTAATTTGGTTTCAAGTAGAATAGTAGGAGCCCATGAGAGATCTGATCACACGTAGCGACTGAGTCCGTTGTCCAGCCTGATGACACCAGGAGCACGTCCTCTGCATATACACTTTAGCTAGATGAATCACTCCTAGCTTGCCTCCACCACTTCTTCAGGGTCACTAACACAACAAGTGCAGGTACTTTTAAGGGGACAATGGCTAAATCCTACGGAAGTAATTCCGAATCGAAGACTTGCAATTAGTTTTGTTTGCCGAGAAGGAAAGCTAGCCGAAAGCAGTCTCGATTTTGCCTTCCAATATCTTGGTTCGGCCAGGTAATATTTCGATTTAATTTACAGGTATAGTTGTGGCGTTTCGATGTGTGAAAGGGCATAGTAAATATGTTTTTTTATTATTGCTCCGGGTATTAAGATCCTTAAAAATACAATGCATATATGGTTATACAGAGAAACATATTCTTTATTTATTAAAATTATATAAAATGACGAACAGGTTTTGATGTATAAGTAATGATTAATTTATAGTTCTGGATGTCAGTAGGTATTTGTTGGTTTGTATGGAATGGATTCCTTGTGAGGGGGAATCTTATTATTACAGTTGTTTATTCCTCTCGTAGTTGTAGTTGCAGGTCTCGTAGTACGGATGCATATGCGTAAAGGGAGGAGGTTGATGTCTTAATCGCATAAACATATCTTCATCATAGTCCAGATCTGGTCCGGACACGGAATTCTCACCTAATGTGTGGGGCGGCCATTTTTCTTTTCGCGGTTGGAAGGGATTAGGGCATGACCCTTGAAGGGTCGCAGAGGGAGCACATGTGATAGTAGTGGTTTGTTTACGTTGGTGCTTTCTTGGGGGTAACTTATTTATCTTCTCATGGCTTTTGATGGATGCAATGCGGCACTGAGATGATTAGTTTTCTTGCTGCTCTTGTTCCCACCCTGGTATTTCAGGTAATATAAATAGAAGCTATGGTGAAGCTTTACAAAACAAGTGGCTGTGTGTGTGTGTGTGTGTGTGTGGCTGGTCGTGTAGTGGTAACTGATTCCAGTGAAGGACTGCGAGTGAATGACGATTGGAATAAATTGTCTTGTTTGTTTCTTTGCGTAATTTCAACAATGAAACCCACCCTCGGAAGAGGCTGTAAACTCCCGATTTTCGGCCCAAATGCAGTTTTATTCTCGTCGAAAACCACATAAAAAATGTTATTTAATCGTTTCTATTACTAGTATCAGACCAGAAAATGGTGTAGGTTGTTAATAGATGAGTGGAAACTTAAAATATATCTCTAATATGCCCATGGTGGTACCTGCACAGTGCGTGCTGCTAAGCTAAAATCGTAAATTTTTCAGCCAGCCGTCTGGCTGGCTCAGTTGATAGCGTGCCTGATTCCCATCTTGAAGGTCTCGCGTTCAATCCCCGCTCAGATTGAAAAGTTTTTCTGGGATACAGCCGGCGGTTACCATCTCCCCATGAGCAAGGGGGATGGGTAATGGTCTCTGGTAGACTAAAGAAAGCCAAGCGCTTGTGAATCCTCGAAGGAGGAGATACGGGCACTATATAAGTAACCAGACGATTATTATTATTATTATTATTATATATAGCTCCCTTCCAAAAAATGTAATATCAACAGGGATAAATGTGGATATTAAGAGAAAACTGAGAAAACTAAGGCAACTGAGCTCAACATGAGTATGAAGATTAATGCCAATAGGAGGGACCGTTGAAAACGTTATCTCCCCGAAAAACCACCACTTAATAAATTAGAACTCTTGTCGATGAGAAAGAACACTCGTCGACGGCGAAAATTGGAACACTCGTCGATGTCGACGAGAATTCCGGTCGACGACAGTTCCAGGTACCAGGTTAAAATCTTTGCAGGTTGGGTTAGCTAGGCTAGGCTTGGTTAGTTTTTACAAATACCACCCTTAACTTAAGCAAAGTCAGTCTGAAGAGAAAGAGTCAAGAATATATCTGGGGTAAAAAATAAATAAATGCACTTACATTTGTTACAATCATGGCTGGAATTTAATATGTATCACCCCAAAAAGGTTTGTTTACAAAATGGCATCGGCGTTCGTTTCTGTAGGCAGGTTAGTATACTATGTTGTTCATCAGCAAATGTTTATGCAAAGCTTTACTTACATACGAGACAGTTTAATAGATACTTAATATATACTTACTACAATAGGTAATGGGTAAAATTAGGGGCTACAATTTTAAATAAAAAATGGGAGCGTTTGTTTACAAAACAGTAGAATAGATGGCGCTAGTGTGGCCCTGTCCGAGCAGGAATCTTGTGATAAACAATGTTTATCAGTTCAATATACAGCAAGATATCGTTTAGTGTTACTTACTAAGCTACAGGATGGTTAAACGTGCACTTGACCACTGTTCATGCACACGAATTAAGAGGATGAATAGTTAATACTCAAATTACGATCGACTATCCTGGCAGCGTTGATGGAGCGTCTAGCAGCGAGCTTGTCATCAGAGAGGACATTAGCATTCAATCGATATTATCACAACACATTATCATAATAATCAACAATATCTTTACAATACAATACCTCGAAAAGCAACTCAGCATTCTTCAAGAAATACCAATAACTATCACAACGAAAACAAACTAGGCTCACAATCCCCATCACTACTGCAATACCATGGCACAAGCATGACCACAACAAAACTGAAACACCAGCACCACTACAGCAACGTGTAACACGACTGTGACCTAAGCACCACCAAATGCTTCAACATTTATCATTTGCTACCTATAAATACTGGTCGCTTAGGGGATAAGTAGTATTAATGAAATTAACATAGAACAATTATTCTTCTGGGAAAAAAAAAATATATATATATATATATATAAATATACTGCATTATAGGTTTGATTCCCGTAGGGAAGTAAAGAAAACCTAATATTTAATAGGGCCCCGTAATCATTGACGACTTCGCCTATTAATAATAATAGTCTCCATTCAACATCCTGCGCCAGCATTTTGAATAGCCCGCGCGGAAGTATTATGGAGTACTTGTCATAAGTGCACACCTAATTCCCTTATGGGATCGTCATTTTGATCGGGTACCCTACAGAAAAAAACCTGTGTAATATAAAAAAGAAAAAATTACTTAATATCTGTTATCATATGACTTGCCATATGCGTGGATTTCTCATGTTTCGCTTTCCCACACCAGGCCCTCTAGCGGCCATCTTCGTCCTTCACTGATATACCAAGAATAAACTATAGAAATCAACGAATGGGAAGTGGGATGGTCCGGAGGGACAGTGTCGTCATTGATTACGGGGCCCTCCTAAATATTAGGTTTTCTTTACTTCCCTACGGGAATCAAACCTATAATTTAATAGGGCCCCTCCATCATTGACGACTTCGCCTGATTAGCAAGACTGGAGGTGGGACATTCGTAAAATATCCTAACCTTAGAGGCGAAGAATCCAAGTAACAATTTTATACGTTTTATTGTATGCAAACAATATATAAAAAAGTATAAAAGAGTTGCAAGCAGTGTGTGACATTAAGAAACTGCTTGCTCATGGTCAGATCTTTACATTTGATCGTATGCATGATAAAGTGGGACACCCATGTGTTCCTGAGAACTGTAACTCTGCAGCAGTTATTCGTTCCATTCTTAAAACTATTTGTACATTCAATATATTTGCACCATCTTGTAAAAAACATACATAGTTGCAACTATGCGAGATATCTTCTTAGAATTAAAAAATAATAATATCGGACTGTAGAACCCGTCCTATTACAGCTTGTGATTCATTACAATCTTCAGTGGTACAGAGGGGATATGGACTCTTCCGCACCCCCCCTTCTTTAAACAGCAAAACTTAACTTAATAGAACATTACCTCCTGTACCCGTTGACGTAAAGCTACACAGGTATGCTTTGGTTTATCTAGAGCGACGGACAGGTAGCGTGTTAGGAACATATGATTGGAAGCCCATAATTGAGTATTAGCAATGTCCTCTACTGAGAAATTTTGTAGAAATCTGAGAGAGACTGCACATTTCCTGATATCGTGAGCCCTGCCTATTACGCCGGGATTACTTTCCCTAATAACGTCCACAAGCAAGGAAGCTAACTTTCGTTTTGTAACACGCTTACCTGTCCGGTTTACCCATAAAGCACCTGGTTGGCGAGGCTGCGCAGCCCTCAATACATTGTGAGTGCTTGCACAGGACATAAAAGGTGATGAGTGGGGCCCCTTTTCAAAGCCGGGACAGAAAATTCAGAAAATACATGTTCAGAATGTTCGTTCTTAGCTATAAATGTGGGAGACGGCGCGATTTGCACATGATCGCGCAGTCTCCCAAACCTAAGGCAATTAGGTTCGTTGCTCATCGCCGCCAGCTCAGGCACCCTGTTTCCGGTGGCTAGAGCCATGAGGAAAACAGCCTTTTTCAAAAGTGAATCAAAATCCGGCGCATTATTATATTTGCGCGATTGCAGTACTGATAAGGCTTTGTCAAGTGACCAAGTGGGCATGAGCTGACAGGGCGGTGGGCGTAGCTTGAAACACGCTCTCATAAAACCTTTCTCCTCTGCCTGCGGTATGGAAAGGCCAGTGAGATAAATAAAGGGGGTTCTAATGGCAGACAAATTATTTTTTTAGAGTGGTTACTGAAAAATGTTTTTGTTCGAATAGATAGTCCAAGTATTTAAAAACTAAAGCCCCTGAGGCAGTAGATTGCCCTCACTCTACAATCCAGGTTGTGAAGGTTTTCCAATGGGATTGATATTGTCTCCTGGTAGACATGGTGTATTGGTTCATTAATTTATTAGTGACACTCTCCCCAAATTGAGCTAACCATTTGGCATGGTAAATATCCATAAGGCAAAACTGAGCGAGGTCCGAAGGTTGCCAATTGCTTCCAAGTGGAAAGCGGAGACGTGGAGGGACACCGGGTTCCTGCACCACTGTTGCAATTGGTGGTACCACACCTGGGCTGGCCATAGCGGTGCGATCATCGCAACTCGGCCCCGGTAATCCCTCAGCTTGTGAATTACTTTGCACATTAGCACAGAATCTGGTGGTGGAAACAGATAGATTGAGGTCCACCTGTTCCAATCTACCAACAATGCATCGGATTCCCCCGCCGGGGTGACCTCCTGACGAGTGAGGAAGATTGGGAGTCTGTGATTCTCTGTGGATGCAAACAAGTCCACTTGCGGACGGGCCGGCTTTGCAATCATCTTGTCGAAGATAGCCTGTTTGATTGTCCATTCTACTAGAGTGCTCCGCCGGCGGGAGAGAGCGTCTGCTCAGACGTTCGCCACGCCGGGGAGATATGCTGCATACAGGGAAATTCCTAGTGATTCGGCAAGGGCAAAAATCCATTCAGAAAACTTCAACAACTCTCGTGACTTAACTGAGCCCTGTTTCTGAATACAAAAGACTGCAGTTTGATTGTCCATTCGAAACGCAATTGATTTGTTTGTTAAAGTCATGCCGTGAGTTTGGAGAAAAAAGAGGGGGACTAAAAGCTCTTGCTTGTTGATATGGTACTGACTGTCTGCCGGCCATGTGCTTTGACCTTGATGGCCCAGGGTGGACTGATAGCCCCAACCTAGTGCCCCTGAGGCGTCGACCACCAGCCAGCCTGTCTGTCGTCGTCGTCGTCCGTCGCCGTCGTCGTCGTCGTCCGTCGTCGTCGTCATCCGTCTGTCTGTCTGTCTGTCCGGAAATTCCTCCTAGACCGTTTGATGGATTTTCACCAAATTTCACAGGTATATTCATTTGGTCAATGCGAAGGTCAGTCAAAAAGAAATTTTCCATTTAACTTAAAGGTTAAGGTCAAAGGTCAAGGTTCAAAATAAGGTCAATATTTCATATTTTTTAGTTCTTACTCAAATGTCTTCATTTTCACTATACAATTTACTGGTAACCTATATTTCATATTGACCAAATTTTAGGTAAATATTTATTAGGGTAAGGTCAAAGGTCAAAATAAGTTTTTCACTAGTATTTCTTATACTAACTGTTAGATTCTCACTAGGCTTACCATGTATATTCGGAATACCAAGGTAAAGGTCAAACAAGAAACTATACAATTCCATAATAAAGGTCAAGGTTACAGGTCAAGGTCAAATAAAAGGTCAATATGCTATTTTCTTTACTTTTCATGCAAACTTCACAAAATTTGGTGAGATAGTTGCACTTTAAATGAAAAGCAAAATAATACATTTGGACACACATATAAAGGTCAAGATAAAGGTCAAAGGTCAAGGTCAACTATTATATTAATATGTATGAAACTAACTGATGGGTTTTAATGAAATTAGGCATGCTTATTTGATTTTCCGGGGCAATGTCAATAAAAAAAAAAAATCTTACATAAAGTCCAGGTCACAGGTCAAGGTCAAAGTTCAACTTTTACTATTTATTTTACTTTATACTCAAATGTCTTCATTTTCACTATACAAGTTACTGGTAACCTATATATCGTATTGACCAAATGTTTATGTAAAGATTCCTACGAGTAAGGTCAAAGGTCAAGGTCAAAAGGTCAAAATAAGTTTTTCACTAGTATTTCTTATACTAACTGTTAGATTCTCACTAGGCTTATCATGTATATTCGGAATACCTAGGCCAAGGTCATACAATAAACTATACAATTCCATAATAAAGGTCAAGGTCACAGGTCAAGGTCAAATAAAAGGTCAATATGCTACTTTCTTTACTTTTCTTGCAAACTTCACAAAATTTAGTGAGATAGTTGCACTATAAATGAAAAGGAAACAATACATTTGGACACATATCATAAAGGTCAAGATAAAGGTCAAAGGTCATGGTCAACTATTCTATTAATATATATGAAACTAACTGATGGGTTTTAATGAAATTAGGCATGCTTATTTGATTTTCCGGGGCAATGTCAATAAAAAAAAAAAAAAAATCTTACATAAGGTCCAGGTCACAGGTCAAGGTCAAAGGTCAACTTTTACTATTTATTTTACTTTATACTCAAATGTCTTCATTTGCACTATAAAAGTTACTGATAACCTTGATATCGTATTGCCCACATTTTAGATACATATTCTAAAGGGTTAGGTCAAAGATCAAGGTCAAAGGTCAAAATCGTTTGTCTACTAGTATTTCTTATACTAACTGTTAGATTTTCACTAGGCTTACCATGTTTATTCGGAATACCTAGGCCAAGGTCATGCAAATAACTATACAATTCCATATGAAAGGTCAAGGTCACAGGTCAAGGTCAAACAAAAGGTAAATATGCTATTTTCTTTACTTTCCATGCAAATTTCACAAAATTTGGTGAGATAATTGCACTTTAAGTGAAAAGTAAAATAATAAATGTCGAGACTTATAAAGGTCAAGATAATGATCAAAGGTCAAGGTCAACTATTCTAGTGATATATATGAAACTATCTAATGTGTTTTAATGAAATTACGCATGCTTATTTGATTTTCATGGGCAATGTCAATGCAAACAAAAATATACTCTTACATAAAGGTCAAGGTCACAGGTCAAGGTCAAAGGTCAACTTTTATTATTTATTAACAAAGATTACTCAAATTTTGGAAAACTGGGTGTGTTATGGCTTATTACTTATATATTATATATGTATCAAATTTCACATACATATTGTAATAGTTAAGGTCAGAAGTCAAGGTCAAAACAAGAGTATTTGTCATTTTCCCTAAACCCCTCCTAGACTGTTTAATGCATTGTCACCAAGTTATACAGGCAAATTCAGTTGGTCAATGCGACGACCATCCAAATATATGTATTTTATTATATGTCAAAGGTCAAGGTCACAGTAGGCCTATAATCCTATATGATCACTATTTGTAATAAATATTCAAAATGCTACAAAATAGTGTTACGCTGACCTTATTATAGATAAATATTTTAATAGTTAAGATTCAGTGTGATCATAAATGTAATTATATAATATATATACATTATACTCCCAGGCGGACATGAACCACCAACAGTCAGGATGAGTGTCTATGTTTTAATCCACTACACACAAGTATCCTCTTTCACGCCGTAGTATAGTGGATTAAAGTATAGGCACTTGTTTTGACTGTCGGTGGTTCAAGTCCGGCTGTGAGTATAATTTTTTTTAATATATATACAGTATATATATAAATTGCATATAAACCGATTTCACCTAAGAGATTCAATACTACTTGCAGAATTATAGGTCGCAGAGTTGCGCCTGCATTTTTTTTTTTTTTTTTTTTTGGTAATGCGAAAACTGCACACCTACTTCATTACTAATAGGCGAAGTCGTCAATGATGGAGGGGCCCTATTAAATATATATAAATATATATATATACATATATATATATATATATATATATATATATATTTTAGGTCCAGTAGTTCAACAGGTAAAAATAAATTAGTTAAAAACAATAGAAAAATAGTTGCAAATACAAGTAATAGTTTGAGGGTTTATTATACAAATTGCAGGAGTTTATGTAACAAAATGAACGAACTTAGAGCACTGGTTAGCAAAGAAAATATAGACATAATAGCGCTAACTGAAACATGGATTAATACAGAAACCAGGCATTTTTTAGCAGAGTTTGATATACCGGGATATAGTTTGTTTAAATATGACCGAACAAGTAGGAGGGGCGGCGGTATAGCAGTGTTTGTCAGGAGTTCATTAAAAAGCTGTACTAAATCAGGTATTAGAGTAAATAATGAAAAGGAAAGTGTTTGGGTAGAAGTTAACGAAGGTAGTGAGACTTTAGTTATTGGAGTTATGTATAGACCGCCAAATATGAGTAGAAATGACGGAACATCATTATGGGAGGAAATTAAAATAGCATCAAGGCTTAGCAACGTGTGCATTATGGGGGATTTTAATTTCCCTAATATAGATTGGCAGCAACAAATAGGCGACTCTGATTCAAAGGAGTTTATTGAGGTAGTACAAGATAGTGTTTTATCTCCATTCATAGATACGCCGACTAGAGGTGATAATATTCTCGATTTAGTTTTCAGTAACAATGAACATATGATAAATAGTGTAGAAATCGGGGACCACCTAGGAAATAGTGATCACAATTCTGTGTATTTTAATATACAATGGAAAGGTAATATCAGAGAGAATACAACATTAATACCTGACTTCAGAAAAGCCAATTATGGTGGGTTAAGAGAAGCCCTGTTAGCGGACCCTATGGTCAAAAAATTAAGTCGATCCAGGTGTCCAAATGAGTGTATCCTTTCTCAGGCACCTGTCATCTTAAGTCAGGAAGAGACGTCAAACTTGGTAGATACATACGATAATTTTATCAAGTCAGTATTCAATGCGCAAAATAAATATATCCCCAAAAGAAAATTTAGATCAACACAGAACCAACCCAAATGGATGAATAATAGACTATTAGATCTTCTAGGAAAAAAGAGAGGAATATATAGAAAAATTAAAAAAGGCGAAATTCACCTACTTGCTTACTATCAGAATCTATCACGACAGGTAAAAAAGGATATTAGTAAAGAAAAAATAAATTATGAAATTAAGGTTGCCAATGACTCAAAAAATAATCCTAAAGCTTTTTACCAACTATATAAATCCAAGGTTAGAGATGTAATTGGTCCCCTTAAAACTTCGATAGGAGAAATGACAGAAAATTATTTAGAAATGTGCAGTACATTAAATAGTCAATTTCTTTCCGTTTTCACTAATGACAATTTGGCACAGTTTCCAGAAGTCCGTAAGGTATACAGCGATATTATAGATAATAGGTTAAGTACGGTTACTATAAGTAGAAATGATGTGCTTAAGGAAATTGACAGACTGAAACCTCATAAATCGCCTGGTCCTGATGAGGTATATGCTAGAGTATTAAAAGAATGCAGAGATGAGTTAAGTTACCCATTAACATTTCTATTTAACAAGTCATTAGAAACAGGTATAGTTCCAGAAGCTTGGAAGCTTGCAAATGTAGTTCCGATCTTCAAAAAAGGTGATAAATCAATAGCATCCAATTACCGTCCCATTAGTCTCACTTCAATCATAGGAAAGCTACTAGAGTCAATTATTGCTAGGAAAATGAGAAACCACTTAGAAACATTTAACTTAATAAATTCTTCTCAGCATGGATTCACTCAGGGACGGTCTTGCCTTACTAATTTGCTTAGTTTTTTCTCAGAGGTATATGAAGCAGTAGATAATGACAAGTCATATGATATTATATATTTAGATTTCAGTAAAGCTTTCGACAGAGTCCCTCATGAGAGATTGATGAGAAAGGTTGAGGCACATGGAATAGGTGGGGCGTTGTTAGGATGGATTAGGTCATGGCTAATTGGTAGGAAGCAGAGAGTCAGCATAAATGGTACCAAGTCAGAATGGGGAGCAGTCAAAAGTGGTGTCCCCCAGGGATCGGTATTAGGTCCCCTGTTGTTTCTTATATACATAAATTACCTAGATTTAGGTATAACTAGTAGGATAAGTAAATTCGCAGACGATACTAAAATAGGGAGATCAATTGATTCAGATAGCGATATAGAGTGCCTCCAAAGGGATCTAGATACCTTACATGAATGGTCAGTAAATTGGCAGATGAAGTTTAACATTGACAAATGCAAGGTATTAAAGATAGGGAAGATGCAAACAAATGTTAAATATAAACTAGCTAATTTAGAATTAGAAAATTCAGACTGCGAGAAAGATCTAGGTGTGTTTGTTAGCAATGATTTGAAGCCTAGAAAACAGTGTATAAGCGTTCGTAATAAGGCAAACAGGATTCTCGGGTTCATCTCTAGGAGTGTGAGTAACAGAACTGCTGATGTTATCTTAAAACTTTACTTGTCATTAGTGAGACCCCATATGGATTATGCTGTCCAATTTTGGTGTCCTTATTACAGAATGGACATAGATTCATTGGAGAGAATACAGCGTAGAATGACAAAAATTATCCATAATATTAGAAATCTTTCGTATGAAGAAAGGTTGAAGAAATTAGGTTTACATTCGTTAGAGAGACGCAGAGTTAGAGGGGATATGATAGAGGTGTTCAAGTGGGTTAGTGGGATTAACAAAGGGGACATGACAAATGTACTAAAGCTCAGTGATAGCGAAAGAACTCGTACCAATGGTTTCAAATTAGATAAATTTCGTTTCAGAAAAGATATAGGCAAATATTGGTTTGGTAACAGAGTTGTAGATGGGTGGAATGGACTACCAAGTGCTATAGTGGGATCTAAAACTGTAGGGAGCTTTAAGATAAAATTGGATAAGCATATGGACGAGAAGGGTTGGGTGTGAAGGGGGATCAGCCGGGTTGGGCCAATCAGCGCTCTGCAGACCCCCATAATCCTGCGTTAATCTCTAACCGTTTTGGTAAGATGATCCTCAGGGTATTAGAGTGTGAAGCCTATAATTGGGCTTTGTAATTGAATTGGGGTTGTGTGGGACAGGGATCTGCCTTGCTTAGGCCAATCGGCTTTCTGCAGACTCCCATTTTCTTATGTTCTTATGTTCTTATGTTCTTATATATATATATATATATATATATATATATATATATATATATTGTAACATCCGTACCTACCGGATGTCATGTGACCAGACCAACCTGTTGAACGTGACTTTACAACTACAACCGCGTGGCAATAACTCAACCCTGCTTCCGTGACGAGATATAGAGAGAGAGAAAGGGGAAGAGCGGCCCAGAACATTCCTGCATTCCTTCACCTTCCTTGCTTTCCCGCCAAAACTTGCGTCAGAGGGGCGGGGCACCTGTGACGTGGTGAGCTTCTAACACCTGGATTGGCTACACCATACCTGCTTCTCACCTGTAACTGGTCGACGTGTTTCCTGCCTTCTTACTGGCTCCGGCACCTGCTTCCTGACTCGTGATTGGATTAGGTCCAGGGAACGAATTATAAGCCAGGGATTTGATAATTCAAACTAGACACATTCGGAGCTGGGAAGAGTAAAGAGCTACATGGAGAGAACAGGCTTGTATAGATAGGTTATTATTTTAGTTCAGTGCGTCCTGGAACCACTCGTGATCTCGTGATCATTAATTAACCAGAGGTATGTCGACAACATACACTCCTTTGATTTAAGATTTTGTGATTGGAGAATCATAGATGTTTAATGGGAGAGATCATATATGTTTAATTTACTTGGAAATCATATATGTTTAATTTACTTGGAAATCATATATGTTTAATTTACTTGGAAATCATATATGTTTAATTTACTTGGAGAAATCATATATGTTTAATTTAATTGGAGAGATTATTTTGAATTACTGTTTAATTTTGTTGATTAGAATTAATGTTTGATTCAGAGATGATTTGTGATTGAATATTCTACTTTACTTCTTAACAATTAACTAACTTGATGTAAAGCTATTGTCATTCATAATTAATGATTAAACCTTGTACAAGTTAAATACTTACCTGACTATTATTCGGAATAGGCATTGGGAAGGCCTAAGCCTACTAAACTTTAATTTGTACTTTAGTGAAATCAGAACGTATGCAAAACGATCCTGAAACTCTATCATAACTTTCATTGCTTATTATTTTGATTAATTGTAAAATACCTTATTTACGTTTATATATATATATAATTCCCTTTTATATGTGACTTTGTAATATTTCCTTACCAGTTTTATTTAGTCAAATGTCTTTCAGTAATAAGAATAAATAAGATAAAATACTAAAGGAGAATAATAATAAACTAAGAATAACGAGATAACATAGAAAGAATAAAACAATCTTTAAAAGGGTTAATAAACTTAAATTAATTATATACAAAAATCTTAATACTTTATTGATAATCAAGATTAATTGCTTTATACTATAATTATATAATGACTTTAAAAACTTTGCTTTCATACCGAACTTTTGTATTCGTAATTAATAGCCTCTTTCATATTAAAACATTCAATGTAACTTTAAATAGTTTAATGATTAAATATAATTGAAGTGTATCAGAGTATAAAGGATAACTGTTCCAACAACTGAGGGAAAGCAAGTGACAACAGAACTAACTTTAATATTTTACGTTCTTTTGGCCTTCAGCTGTTTTGCTACACTATCACATTAACTGTTCTGTCTTTATTGATTTAGTTAACCACTTCTAAAACAAGATACGTAGCAATATATATATATATATATATACTGTATATATATATTAATAATGCCAAAATTCAAAGAGAACCAACACATCCCAACTCATTGGCTCCATCTCGCTTTCTTTCTGTTATACCGGTACTTTGTTAATGTGTGTAAAATTATGCTTTGTTTTGCTTTTTATTAGATCGAATCCTACCTCTCCTGTATCATGCGGAAGCTAAAAATACGACAGCCTTTATGGGATAGGAATGAACAAATATTAAAAAAGGAAAATAAGAAAGAAAGAAAGATAAAATACCACATGTATTTCCGTAAGAAGTCCGAGTTCATTGTGGGTAAGTTTAAAGCGACTCGAGATATCCCAGCTCACCACCAAGTTTTCCGGCCACTCTAGTTTACGGCACAAGGCTACACACAGTTTTTACCAGAGTGGCGCCTCACAGGGTAGCCTACACACACACACATGCACACACACACACACTGCATGATGACACCCGCAAACAGACAGCATTCACTCATGCAGCTGTGAAAGTGTATTCACGCACGCACGCAAATACGTAGCCCTCCCCCCCCCCCCCACCCCCACCCCGACCGCACTCCCACACACATCTATACAGTATATTTAACTGCAGTTATTTTTTAAATTATTAGTATTGTATGTACTATTATTATTATCAACTCTGCGAAGCAGAGTGGTATTGCGCACAATACCTGCCACGGACATTAGTTCCAGGGCAGTAATTCCCTTTCCAATGTTCCCTTACCCACTCTAAACCACTGTTTGGACACTTGATCCTCAGTGTTTTGGAGGACAAGCAACCTAGAAGGGTCACTAGATCTGTTGTTGTTTGATTTCCTTTGTACTCCTTTGTACTCCTTTGTACAGATCCTGCCCGTATACTGTGCACACCAGCCAGCCTGTCTGTCGTCGTCGTCGTCATCGTCCGTCGTCGTCCGTCTGTCTGTCTGTCTGTCCGGAAACTCCTCCTAGACCGTTTCATGGATTTTCACCAAATCTCACAGGTATATTCATTTGGTCAATGCGAATGTCAGTCAAAAAGAAATTTTCCATTTAACTTAAAGGTTAAGGTCAAAGGTCAAGGTTAAAAATAAGGTCAATATTTCATATTTTTTAGTTCTTACTCAAATGTCTTCATTTTCACTACACAATTTACTGGTAACTTATATATCATATTGACCAAATTATAGGTAAATATTCATAAGGGTAAGGTCAAAGGTCAAGGTCAAAGGTCAAAATAAGTTTTTCACTAGTATTTCTTATACTAACTGTTAGATTCTCACTAGGCTTACCATGTATATTCGGAATACCTAGGCAAAGGTCATACAAGAAATGATACAATTCGATAATAAAGGTCAAGGTCACAGGTCAAGGTCAAATAAAAGGTCAATATGCTATTTTCTTTACTTTTCATGCAAACTTCACAAAATTTGGTGAGATAGTTGCACTTTAAATGAAAAGGAAAATGATACATTTGGACACATATCATAAAAGTCAAGATGAAGGTCAAAGGTCAAGGTCAACTATTCTATTAATGTATATGAAACTAACTGATGGGTTTTAATGAAATTAGGCATGCTTATTTGATTTTCCGGGGCAATGTCAATACAAAAAAAAAAAAAAAATCTTACATAAGGTCCAGGTCACAGGTCAAGGTCAAAGGTCAACTTTTACTATTTATTTTACTTTATACTCAAATGTCTTCATTTTCACTATACAAGTTACTGGTAACCTATATATCGTATTGACCAAATGGTTATGTAAAGACTCTTAAGGGTAAGGTCAAAGGTCAAGGTCAAAGGTCAAAATAGGTTTTTCACTAGTATTTCTTATACTAACTGTTAGATTCTCACTAGGCTTGTCATGTATATTCGGAATACCTAGGCCAAGGTCATACAATAAACTATACAATTCCATAATAAAGGTCAAGGTCACAGGTCAAGGTCAAATAAAAGGTCAATATGCTACTTTCTTTACTTATCTTGCAAACTTCACAAAATTTGGTGAGATAGTTGCACTTTAAATGAAAAGGAAATAATTCATTTGGACACATCATAAAGGTCAAGATAAAGGTCAAAGGTCTAGGTCAACTATTCTATTAATATATATGAAACTAACTGATGGGTTTTAATGAAATTCAGCATGCTTATTTGATTTTCCGGGGTAATGTCAATACAAAAAAAAAACACACTCTTACATAAGGTCCAGGTCACAGGTCAAGGTCAAGGGTCAACTTTTACTATTTATTTTACTTTATACTCAAATGTCTTCATTTTCACTATACAAGTTACTGGTAACCTTGATATCGTATTGCCCACATTTTAGATACATATTCTAAAGGGTTAGGTCAAAGCTCAAAATCATTTTTCTACTAGTATTTCTTATACTATATAACTGTTAGATGTTCACTAGGCTTACCATGTTTATTCGGAATACCTAGGCCATGGTCATGCAAGAAACTATACAATTCCATATGAAAGGTCAAGGTCACAGGTCAAGGTCAAATAAAAGGTCAATATGCTATTTTCTTTACTTTCCATGCACACTTCACAAAATTTGGTGAGATAATTGCACTTTAAGTGAAAAGTAAAATAATAAATGTCGAGACATATAAAGGTCAAGATAATGGTCAAAGGTCAAGGTCAACTATTCTAGTGATATATATGAAACTATCTAATGGGTTTTAATGAAATTACGCATGCTTATTTGATTTTCATGGGCAATGTCAATGCAAACAAAAATGTACTCTTACATAAAGGTCAAGGTCACAGGTCAAGGTCAAAGGTCAACTTTTATTATTTATTAAGAAAGCTTACTCAAATTTTGGAAAACTGGCTGTGTTATGGCTTATTACTTAAATATTTTATATGCATCAAATTTCACATACATATTGTAATAGTTAAGGTCAGAAGTCATGGTCAAAACAAGAGTATTTGTCATTTTCCCTAAACTCCTCCTAGACTGTTTAATGTATTGTCACCAAGTTATACAGGCAAATTCAGTTGGTCAATGCGACGACCATCCAAATATATGTATTTTATTATATGTCAAAGGTCAAGGTCACAGTAGGCCTATATGATCACTATTTGTAATAAATATTCAAAATGCTACAAAATAGTGTTACGCTGACCTTATTATAGATAAATATTTTAATAGTTAAGATTCAATGTGATCATAAATGTAATAATATATATACATATATACTCCCAGGCGGACATGAACCATCAACAGTCAGGACGAGTGTCTATGCTTTAATCCAGTACACACACGTATCCTCTATCACGCCGTAGTATAGTGGATTAAAGTATAGGCACTTGTTTTGACTGTCGGTGGTTCAAGTCCGGCTGTGAGTATAAACACATTTAATATATATATATACAGTATATATATAAATTGCATATAAACCGATTTCACCTAAGAGATTCAATACTACTTGCAGAATTCTAGGTCGCAGAGTTGCGTAGGCTATGCATTTTATTTTTTTATTTTTTTGGTAATGCGAAAACTGCACACCTACTTAATTATTATTATTATTATGATTGATAGACTCTTTGCGAAGAGATTAAAACATATCAAAAGACATTCCTTACATCGTATACAAGATAGAACAACACTTTTATTCCATCATGTGATTATATTTATACTAGCCAATACATATTAAATAATTAAAAAGGCTCTTAGTGAACAACAACATTATGTCTTCCAAATAGGAGCTATTGTATTTTTTACTGTAGCCTGCTAACCCATCGCTTTTGGTTGTCCTTGGATATAACTTGCATAAACCGTTAGCCGCTGACTTCACACTTTTGTCTTGTGATACACTCAGGGGCAAAAGTCAGGTCACTTCGTTTAAACTCTTCAATCAGGCGACGAATAATCTGTTTTGCTGATGCTACTTCTAGATCAGTCTACGTAGTCTAGGAATAACCTTTAGAAATCAAAGATATATAATTATAAGTTCTTGAATAAGCCTTTAAATTTGACATGTATTTTCTTAATTGACTACATTTGTCTAGAGGTCTCAAATATATAACACAATTACACGTTTTCTGGTTGTAGGTGTTGCATCCATGCCTAGATACAACACAATACTGTCTGTTAACACACATGCATGACATTTCCGACCCTACAATCATCCAGTAATATATTGTTCATAACATTAACTTTAAAAACAATAATAAAAACCGAAATAACTTCCTTACACGGACGACCAACGCATTTACAATTACTCATTTGTAAGAATAAAGACCAACCTCATTTGGACCAGTTTGTCTGTTGCTGTTCACATTCGGTTGTACTTGAATAATGATGGAAGGGATTGAAGAAAAGTAGTGTTGCTTTAAAAAATAAAATAAAAAAAATAATAAAATAAAAATAAACTGTTGAAGGCGGTATGAAGAAAGCATTGCACGGATGTTGGCACTGACCGTACATGTTTGTCCTCCACAGACACTGGTTCCAAACTGTATTGGACGCATGCAAGACACAGAAGCTACATTTATATACGTTGATTTTAAGGGGGGTCACCGGTTTTGTTTATATTTCTCTCCTTTCTCTCTTTCCCTGGCTTGTATCCATTCGGCCCCATTCAGCCAACTGTGTTAAGACGTTTATCCCCATCCAGGTGTCGATTTATTCCTGGCGAACGATAGCGAGCCAACATTGTATGGAGAAATCCGGCTTCACCGGATACATTTTTCTATCGAAAAATGTACAAATTTAGCTTGCTGTCAAAACCCAAAAATATATATGGGGGCTCGCTACCGCTCGCCAGGAAAATATTGACACATAGATGGGGGTAAACGTCTTAAAACAGTAGGCTGAATGGGGCCGAATGGATACAAGCCAAAGAGAGAGGGAGAGAAAGAGAAAAAAAGCAAGATGGGCTCCCTTAAGACAAATTGTAATAGAGCTCACATGTGGCTGCTTCGAGTTGTTAAATGAATTGGAGAGCCTTTGCTTATTATTTTGAATTGTATTTAACATTGCCAAATTATTGTATAATGTCGTAATGGAG
Source organism: Paralithodes platypus (assembly GCA_032716605.1). NCBI lineage: Eukaryota > Metazoa > Arthropoda > Malacostraca > Decapoda > Lithodidae > Paralithodes > Paralithodes platypus. The sequence continues at coordinate 27,496,105 of CM064524.1, read as the reverse complement.
GTGGAATTGTGTGTACATTGAATTTAATCTAGCACAATAAATGTTCTTTATTCATATTCTTGGCATCTGAAGCAAAACACCGCAACACTGAAATCTTGGAAGTATTCATGCAATATATAAAAGAGCTGTACTGGCTCTAGATTACCTATGCAATCATTTAATTGCAACTCAAACTCTAGAAAAAGACGATGCTAGGGGATCTTGGTGTGCTAACATTTGCGTCATTACTTCAATAACTTATTACTTGTCATATTAAGTATTATGAAAACAAATCTGATACAACTTACAAAACAGTAGTATTTGCTTTATTTAGCATCAAACATTTGCAATTACCATTTTGATCAGAACAACTAGCAGTAATTGTTTTACGCCGTATTAAAGTACCCAAAACTTCTGACTGGCTATACTTTGTCAAGGAATAAAGCTGGTGTCACACGAGCCCTTTTTCGAGCCATTTTTACGGGCAATTATGGTCTGGAAGCTTAAAAAAATACACTTTATTAGAATTCAGCCACCTAACATAATTTACCTTCCCTTTAGTTGCCGATACCAGTGCAAAAGTCCCGGAATAATACGAGAAAAAACTTGCTCATGGAAAATTGACGGAAAAAGCGCTCGTGTGACAGTGACTTAAATCCCTCTGAATAAAATTGAGATATTATATATAAAGTTAAATATATTACCGGGACAACATTGACTTCATCATGCATATCGAAGTGAATACTTATATAAATTTAGTCCACTAAATCGGTATATGGGCATATTTTTTGCAGTTGCATTATTGTTACCTAATAATGGGTTGTATAAAATAAGTGGACTCCTTATCCACAATAATATAACACTAATTAATACTTAGAAAACCTAATAAAAAACTATTGCACTTAATTTTTATTATGCGTGAAAGGGAGATTTCCATTAAAAACAAACACTTAAGTACAGTACAATCGAAGATACTTTCTTCATCATTCCAAATATGCTCGTGTTGTTGAACAAATGAATACACATTGAAAAAGTCAAGCCAGAAAAAAAAAAAAAATTATACAGAAGTTCTAAAGAAACGATAGACCTTTTGTGATTAACTGTGCCTTACATTTTGGCCTATTGTTCACTTCATATCCCGTTTAATGTTCCTCTTCAGGATATGATGACGTGTTTCTTCATTATACTTTGGTTATTATTACAAGACTTTCTTCAGCGAACGATGGGCTTTTAAAATTCAAAGGGGTAAGTCCTATTTAAATGAACCCTCTTCCAAAACTCCTTCCTAAAGTTAATTAAATCGTCTACCGATAGCCAAAAGGATGAAACACGTCCTCCAAGACCGAAAGAGCTCAAATAATATTCCTCTATATCGACTGGATTCACTGAACTATAATATTATATTTTATTTGAATTATTAGTTAATTCTACTTAGAAAACCTTATCAAAGCTATTGCATTTAAACTTGTGATATGTGAAATTGATATTTCCACTAAACAAAACTTGTGGGTGTGTACTATGCATTCGACAACAGACTTCTTAATAATTCATGGCTGTTCGTGTCGTTGACAAATAAGATATACAGCTGGATTATTACTAATCTATTTTTTATTAATTTCACCACAACACCAAACACCTCCAATGAAATTAATGAAAGCATATATGTGATCCACCAGGATTCGAACCTGGGTTATCACACACAAATATTTAGACACCTTAACCATTACACCACCAAGATGGTTATATTATACAGAAGTGATAGACCTTTTGTTTTAGACTGCACCTTAAGGCTTGTTTATCACCCTTCATATATTTCGCTCCATAAACAGTACAGCACGGTATCATTCTATCGATAGGATGTAGTAATGAACCCTCTGACTTCCAAAATGTCTTCCTAAGCTAACACAATCGTTTAATGGTAGTTAAACTTATAGGCAGAATAGCGTCATCCAACAGTGAAAGGGACAAACATACACTATGCTTCCTTATCGATAGGATGTACGGTAGTGTAGAGGAAGTAATAAACCCTCTAACTTCCAAAATTCCTTCCTAAGATTAATACAGTTGTCTAATAATAGCCAAACTAAGGGGAAGAAATGCGTCCTCTAGCACTGAAAGGGACAACACAAAAGTACACTATGCTTCCTTATCGATAGGCTTCAGCGTAGAGGGAGTAATGAAACCTCGATTTCCTTAATTCCTTCCTAAGCTGAATAAAATCATCTAATATTAGTCAAAATGAGAGGAAGAACAGCGTCCTCCAACACTAATGGGGACAAAAATAGTACACTATGATTCCTTATGGATAGGGTGTAGTGTAGAGGGAGTGGTGGATCTAGTCCTGAGTGACCCGGCTCCGCACAGCCTGGAGCCCTAACAATGGACTCCATATTCAGTCACATATAGAATTCTTGTCTCGTTTTCACCCATCATATATTTCGCTTCATAACAAGTATAGTACCTCTCTATCATTAGGATGTATTGTAGAGCGAGTAATGAATCCCTTAAGGGGAGGAAGACCGTTTTTCTGGACCCCCTTCTCCCCACTAGTTTTGAGATTATAAGACGTTCGGCCCATTAGTTTGGCGATTTTAACACCTTTCGCCCCATTTCGTTGTCAATTTTAAGAGCTTTCGTGCCATATAGGTGTCGATTATATCCTGGCGAGCGACAGCGAGCCTGCCGCGACATTTTTCTACCGAAAAATGTACACAGTAAAACGAGGGTGTTTTTGCAAAAACACAAACATGCGCTTGTTTGTTAAACTTCTAAAACACATTTTGGCATTCTTATATTCCATTATCTTTCCATTCACATATGCATAGCCTACGTGAGTTGCAGTTGGGATGTGTGTACATGCTTAGATTGATATGCAGGATTCGAAGTTGCATAATAAATCGTAGGCAGTGTCCACCATTCTTTAACAGTCTTCGTGGTGCGATGCATAAGGTGTTGATTTTCGGTGTGAGCATCCTGGATTCGAATCCACGGACTGCCACATGTGTTTGTAAATTTCATTAATCGATTTTAGGAGTATAGTTGGTTGTTGGAAGGAACATAATAATTGATATTGGTTCAGGGGTAATTTATCGAGAGGACTTCCCTAGTGGTTAAGGCCCCATTAATTGCTCTTTCCATTCACATATGCATAGCCTACGTGAGTTGCAGTTGGGATGTGTGTACATGCTTAGATTGATATGCAGGATTCGAAGTTGCATAATAAATCGTAGGCAGTGTCCACCATTCTTTAACTGTCTTCGTGGTGCGATGCATAAGGTGTTGATTTTCGGTGTGAGCATCCTGGATTCGAATCCACGGACTGCCACATGTGTTTGTAAATTTCATTAATCGATTTTAGGAGTATAGTTGGTTGTTGGAAGGAACATAATAATAAATGCGTGTTGCCTTAAAAACAAAACAAGTGTTTTTGTATAAACGCACAAATGTGTTTAAGGGTGTGTTACATATACAACGGAGTTGGGCGTTTATAAATGAAACACGTGTTCTATTCTAAACACATTATGTTTTCTTGTAAACACTTGTAGTCATTATAAAAGTAAAGATATTCATTATTTATGTTGTTTTAAAATGGATAATAACATCCACATGAAATCATAGTTTTTAATATATCCACGAATGTTGCATCTAATTATATTTTCTCGTTCACAATAAAACAAAACAAGAAAGTGTTTACAAAAACACACGAAACTTCAGATTGTTGAACATGTTTTAATATAAACATAATTATATGTATTAAATGCAACGCGCCAAAAACGTATAATGTTTCTCAAAACACCGTTTTTGTGTTTTTATAAAAACATTTTTTTTTACTGTGTACAAATATATCTGGAAGGGGGTGTTTTTCTAAGCTTGATGGAGGTCTAGGGAGGAAACTAAAAACAATATATATGAATAAATGAATTAATAGACCAAACAAGCGGTCTGCCTCCCCTTAACTTCCATAATTTCTTCCTGAGCTGAATAATATTGTTTAATAATATCCAAAATAAAAGCAAAACCAGTGTCCTCCAACACTGACAAGGATAAAAGTAGTATACTCTTCCTTATCGATAGGGTGTAGTGTAGAGGGAGTGGTGGAGTTATCCCCCAGTGACCCGGCTCCGCACAACCTGGAGCCCTAACAATAGACTCCTTATTCAGTAAAATATAAAATTCCTGCCTCGGGGATCCCCTGAACTTCCTAAGAACCCCCCGAGTTTTGGAAGTGCGTGATTCTTGGAAAATGGGCCTCTTCAGCGATTTTATTCCGCAGTGAGGACGGAGAATACATATTTCCACCGGTGCCAAATCTTATATTACTTATTTTCTCTCCGAGAGGCTTTTGATCCGCTTTTATAATTTACCGGAGTCGGGGTTGGATGCTGGATGAATTAGTTAGTATTTCTGGCACAGTCATGATCACGTATATGGCTGCACTCACTCAATTTTTTATCCTTTAGAGCTTAATCTTGAAACATTTTGGCTATAATAAATCATTACAGGATCTTGTTTGGGCTTAACACTGATTCAAATGAGTGCGAAGCTATTCAAGTTCACAAACGTAAGTAAAATGTGTTTTGATCTAAGTCTGTCCGTCCCTACATTAAAAAAAAAAAAAATATATATACCGGGTATATATATATATATATATATATACATATATACAGATTATATACAGTATATATATAATATATACAGTATATATATATATATATATATATATATATATATATATATATATATATATATATATATATATAAATACTGTATATATATAGATAGATATATAGATATATATATATAGATAGATAGATATATATATATATATAATATATATATTATATTATATATATATATATATATATATATATAGTTATGTATACACTGTATGTGTAAATGTTAAGCATGTGCCGACTTCAGCATTACGTGTCAGGGGGTGAGGCTATAGTCAGCTAAATCATTTACATCACAGACCAGATACTAATATATATTTTAACTTGAAAAGGTCATCCAATACTTCCTGGATTGTATCTAAATTTTTGATAGGGAGTCTGTTATACCAGGTTTTTGATGGGGTTAATTAGATTAATTAGGTAGGTTCTTGCTTGACTGGAGAAGTTGAATCCACTTAAACACATGCACAAAGGTAATAGAGGATAAATATAACACAGCGTACATTCATAAATTGTATTAATAGGCACACAGATATTGATTAGTAAGAGTAATAGGTAAAATATAATATATAAAGACGCACAAGCGAAGATTCACAATAGTCTCTCACGATCAAGACACTGCCTGTTGATATTACTTGAGTACTCCTTTAAATAAGGTAAGTCACTAGTACTTCTTTGAGATTACACTGTATAGATATACAGTATATATAAGATTATCACTTATGTACTTCCCTTAACCCTTTGAGTACCAGCGACATGTCTTATATTATATTCTAGCTATATTTAGACGACATTATGCAGCTTAGGAAGGATCTGTGGTAGTTATTGGGTTGGTTGAGAAAGTTTGCAGCCTTATTGTTGATAGAGGTCCTTCCTAAGCTGAATACAATCGTCTAATAGTTGCCAGAATACGGTGAAAAAGTTACCAAAATACGATGAAAAAGACGTCACTGTACTGTACGGGTTAAATAAGGTATATCACTAGTACTTCTTTGAGGTTACACTGTGTATTGAATTTACGAGGATATTGCACTTGAGTACTTCCCTTTGAATAAGGTATATCACTAGTCTTCTTTGAGGTTAAATAGCGTATTAACACTCCACGAGCGGCTAGGTCGGTAACTTCTACTACCTGGCAAGCGGGTGGTTTTACCCTAAACGACCTTGTTTCCGTGCTCTTTTTCATGTGTAAAAAAGAGCCAGAGCGTAATACAATTATGTATCCCTGAAAGGGCGATAATTGAGCTTTCCAATGACACCAGAACCATCCTTCTACGACCACGCATTCTCTTGCAACGATTGTGCCAGACGAGTCAAAATCCCTAAAATACGGTAATATCCTTACATAATTCCCTGTGTAGTGAGGCAGTGAGTGTGGATGGGTGTGGAGGGAACGTCAGCAGTCGCGCGGGACCCATGCCGAGCGGTCATGAGCCGACCAACGCTCCTCCCGTCGCTCGTCTCTCTCTCAGAGCCATTATTGCTCAAAAATTGCACATAGACTTAAGTCGGGCCCCGCCACTTAGTCCTTGGTACTCTAGGCCGACTTAAGTCGGGTCCCGCTAAACAAGGGTTAATATATTATGTTATTCACTAAGTACTTCCTTTGAATAAGGTGCGTCACTAGTACTTCTTTGAGGTTACGCTATGTATTTATAATTATATATATCACTTAAGTACTTCCTCTGAATAAGGTGCATCACTAGTACTTTTTTGAGGTTACACAGGGTATTATACCATGAGGCACTACGGTAGTCTTCTGATGAGGGTCTTGGCCGTGGGGGTGGTCCTGACGTGGCTGGTGGACAGTGGATAGAACTTGAACTCTTGGGTGTCAGGTCTTAAATGGTATATACAATATGCCAGTGCATCTGTACCATATCATCGAGCGAACGAACGTAGAGAGAAGCTCTCTAACTACTCTGACCGTTTAAGAGTTTTGATGCAGAACCTTCCAGTACTCTTGAGTGTTGGGTCTTAATTGTTATGTACAATATGCCAGTGGATCTGTAATATGTCATCGGACTAACATAAGAGGGCTGTTTTGACGCAAGGTCTCTTAACTATCCTGACCGTTATACGAGTCTTTCAGGGACTGAGTGAATGAGGGGATCTTAGGCCTTTTACAGTAATAAAATACCCCAGAACCAGTGCCTGGGATTCCGTACCGTAAGGGCTCTATGTGCAGAGTGCCGTTATGCAAAGCTACGGTATCTCGCAGAGCCCTACCTTTCCAAAGCCCAGCCAGTGCCAGCCCAGCCAGTGCTTGACAAATAAGCATTCTTTATTGACAGTAAAGCCTAATAATCAAAGCATAGGAATGGTAATTAGGTTGTCTCAAGTAAGATCTAATAACAAATTCCTTTGATGAGCCAAGATCTAAATAATCCTAAATAGAGCTTTACAACCAGTGCTGTCAGGGATGTATTTAGTATCAAACCCAAATCTTCCAGCTGTTATTTACCTTTCAGTGAGGGTAATTAATAGCTTTCCAACTGTGTAGATCTTAACTTTGCATGTCAAAATCTTACCTCTTTCTGAGTTTCTCCCGATGTCCCTTCTCCGGTTAAGAAGGACATATGTGCAGGGAGGAGGCCCTGAGGTGGTTGGGGTAGTCCCTCCTGGCTTCTCGGTCATGGTGGTGATGCGGCTTGGAGGAAGAAGGGCGCGTGGAAGTAAGGTGTCTATGCAGCCTTTTGGTGGTATTCCTTACCTTCGTGCTTTTCCTTCTCCTTATGGCATCAGGGTTATTAATGGTGACATGTATATCTTTGCCGGGTGTTGGAGGGGGTGTAAGAGCTATGGTTGCAACTCTGGCGCATCTTGGTGGTGTGGTGGTATGCGCAGAAAAACTGCTTGGCGGTATTGGCGTGGTATTTAATTTCCTCGTTATCTTAGAGTCTTTCAAATGTTTTACATAAGCACTCATTATTGATCATCTAGATGTTACAATAGAACAGAGTAAGCGAAGCATATCACCAAATATGGCAAGACCCTTTAATCAACAGCATAGTGATAGTCAACAGTTCACGAGCTCGTCTGCTGTTGTTGTGCCAAATATAGGATATCAAAATCTGGAAATAAACGATCCCCCCCCCCCCCCCAGTGCATGCGTTGTAAGCAAATAGTCTGGTCTGCGAGTGGAAACAGTGATATTCTATGATGTGGGTGAATATTGTGGAATCGTGGGCGGTGTGAGTGGGTAGAAATTGAGTGTGTGTTGTGTGGGTGTAAAGATAGTGATGTGGGTGGTTATAGTGAGTGGTCATGGTTGGTTCAGGCTATATAGCCCCTGGACCTGCTGGTTAGGTTTGGCTAGGTTATCAACAACGTTTTAGCAGATATCAACAATTAATCTTACTTAGACCCTATAAGAACATAATTAACCACATGTATCAACAAACTATAATGTTATGCATATCAATCAGGCACAGATGCATATATTGTTATTATTATTATTATTATTATTAATATTATTATTATTATTATTGTCAATTCAGCGTAGCAGAATGGTATCAATTCCCCGAGTATACCGGACCAAGGTCACCCAGCTTCTCTGTCTGTCTGTCTGTCCAATATCTCCTACTAGGGTTATAATTATATAGATGCTTACGAAATGGTTATGCATACATTTACATGGTCCATGCTGTCAGTCAACAAAGGAAAATGGATCCTACTCAAAGGTTAAGATCAGTCCTAAAGGTTAAAGATAAAAGTCAGTTTTTTCAACTTTTTAACTACTCATTCAATTTTCACGGTATTCACAATGCTAGATGTTATATATATTACAAGAACACTGACCAACTTGCAGCTAATTATTCCTGATGTTAAGGTCAAAGGTTTTGGTTTAAGGTCAAAATCAGATTCATTAGCATGGTTTCTAAACTAATGGATATATTTTCTGCAAACGCTGCAGAAATATTGAATATACCTATACAAAGGTCAGCCAGTTCAAACATAAAATATTATTCAGAGGTAAAGGTCATAGATCAAGGTCAAATGTTAAGGTCAACATATCAACTTATGTATTCATTCATTATTCATTCGTATTTCAACAAATTCACTAAAATGATTGACCTTGGTGTAAAGATTATTATTGCAAATAATCAGGCACATAAGATAAAAGTCAAAGGTCAATTCCAATTATATTCAAAATGTATCCTTAACTAATCAATATGTTTTCCTCAAAATGTACATACATATTGGATTTGTCAATGCATAGACTACAGTAGATCTGGGCTGTTCACGAAAATGAAACTTTGCAGTAAGGGACCCAAAATCGGAAAACGAACCCCCAAGTTCGAACCTCGAAACCGCGAAAATGTGATATTTTCGTGGTTTCGAGATTCGAACTTGGGGTTTAGTTCTCCGATTGTATGGTCCCTTACTGCAAAGTTCCATATTCGTGTCCAATCCAGATCTACTGTAGTCTGTGGTCAATTAAATGATGTTGCAATAACAAAGGTTTCCTCGCTTAACGGTCAAGGTCAAAGTTAAGTTATAACAACTGTTGTTAGAAATAATTATAATTTCACCAAAATCTCTTTCCTAGATGATGTTTTTGTAGATATTTTAAAGAACAAATGCCACATAGATAAAGGAATGTAAAAAACAGATTTAATTAATTTTCTCCGAAACTAATCTATGGATTATCACCAAGCGTAAGAGATACATCCAGAAAGTGTATGCAGAGAGGTAAAGAATTAACACGAAACTCTATATTACTCAAACGTTAAGGTAAGGTTAAATTGTAAGGTCAATACATTCAAGTTTTAATATTTTTTCAAATGTCACCAAATTCGATGAAATGGTTGGCCAATACATGCAAATTACAATACTAATTGTTCACACTAAATCCATAAAGGTCAATATATAGGTGCAATTCCAACTATTAATATATGTTCCGGCAAACTAAGTAATTAATTTTTCACCAAAGTAAACCCACGTCGTTGATATGTTAATATAATTATCCTGAGATTAAACAAATATATTCCTACTGCAAGGTCAACATACAAGTTCAGGGTAAAGAATCAATAATTCAAATTTCATCTAACTTGTTAGTTGTACTATCTATCTATCTATCTATCGAATATATATATATATATATATATATATATATATATATATATATATATATATATATATATGTTAGTAAAGCCAGGTAATACATTTTCTTTAATACATACGCATCCAGTGCGCCTGCGTGAAGCGGTTCCCCCTTTTGCTCTCCTAGAATACCCCTCCACCAATAGGAGACTTTTGCCCCCTGATTTTCGCCTCCTCTGATCCTCCACCTTCTATATATACCCATCCTGTTTACCTTTTATATCATTCTACCCTTACTTGATAATGCTGGTTGTCCAGTGAAACGCGTCGTATATCCTGTATCATCATGTATATTTATGTAACCCTGTACCACCATGAATTTTGCTCATCTCATTCATCTACTTCCTGCCACCCAGCGAAAACTCATCAGAGACCTGGAAACTTTGAATAATAAAATTTCCAACGCAGAAATTGCCATTTCTTTCAACCTCGTATGTATTAAAGAATATATATAGATATATATATATATATATATATATATATATATATAACCTCCGACAGTCAGAATGAGCGTCCATGCCTTAACCCTTAATCCACTACACCATGGCGTGATAAAGGAATCTTAACCTTTTCCTATTTATATTAAGGAGAAGGGAAATCCTACTTGGAGAATGTATTACAATTCAAACACAAGTCGTAGGATCCATATTTCAGGATACCTTACAGGGATATTTACAAGTTCCCCCACGCAACTCTCTGTAACCCGAGGTGTGTGGGGCAACTCTCTGTAACCCGAGGTGTGTGGGGGAACTCTCTGTAACCCGAGGTGTGTGGGGCAACTCTCTGTAACCCGAGGTGTGTGGGGCAACTCTCTGTAACCCAAGGTGTGTGGGGGAACTCTCTGTAACCCGAGGTGTGTGGGGCAACTCTCTGTAACCCGAGGTGTGTGGGGCAACTCTCTGTAACCCGAGGTGTGTGGGGGAACTCTCTGTAAGCTGAGGTGTGTGGGGCAACTCTCTGTAACCCGAGGTGTGTGGGGTAACTCTCTGTAACCCGAGGTATGTGGGGCAACTCTCTGTAACCCGAGGTGTGTGGGGCAACTCTCTGTAACCCGAGGTGTGTGGGGCAACTCTCTGTAACCCGAGGTGTGTGGGGCAACTCTCTGTAACCCGAGGTGTGTGGGGCAACTCTCTGTAACCCGAGGTGTGTGGGGCAACTCTATGTAACCCGAGGTGTGTGGGGGAACTCTCTGTAACCCGAGGTGTGTGGGGAAACTTGTAAACATCTTGTAAAGCTTGATAGAGGTCTAGGGAGCAAACTCCTAGAGGACCTTCCAAAATGAGTAGGCAAATCGTCTAGAGTTAGCCTAATTCAAGTAATAAAGCGTCTTCATAATTATATTGAAAGGGTTAATCAACTCTATACTAGCCACATAATGCATGCACTGTATATGATGATTAATTGACATTTTGGGTTTGATTTTCGTTTTTGTTTGTCTCTACAAACAATTATAGACACTATCACTCTTGTCAGTTCCTATAGATTTTATTACTAAGAGTATACAAAGTTTTTCTCTAATGTGGCTTTCATATGCTGAGCATAATCGTCTGTCATCTGCTATAATATAATTAATAACCATCAAGTTGATGTCATTACTTTTAAATTTCATAAACAAGTATATTACTTCCCCGCTTAGTAATTATTTCGAAATATTCAATTTAATTGCTATGAAAGTATGTTTTCACTTCCCATTCATATTGGTAAACTATTGAATATTTGTATGTAAAAAGAAAATAATACACATTAACGCAGATCTATATATTACGTTATACAGAATAAACACAAACATGAATCCTTGACCAAATCTATTGTAACTTTTCTAACTTAGAAAAAAGGTAAAACAAAAAATAAAATAAAATAAATACAAAAATAGAATGTCAGCAGAAACCCTGTGGCCCAATTAACTACCCTGCGTTTTTACACCTAGTGAAAAATGTACTCCACTAGTAGTTGATTTATCGATAGTTTATGGGAACATTAGAAACTTTCATATCTCTGAAACGTAATAATGCCAATTTTGTGAACTTAACAACAAATTGGCTATAATAATAGCCGAATATTACGATGGTATAAATCAGTTTCTCGCCAGGTTATAGTAAGAAGAATACTGTATAGTGGGAGAAATAAGTGTTCCAAAACTAAATGAATGACACACATAATATGTAAATACACCAACACATTGTCGCTAGAATAGAATCTTACATAATAGAATACTTGATACGTATGGATTAATGGTATCTTAGTAAACAGTAATTGATAAATATATTATTTTTGATTAATGACAAATGTAAGAATCTAAACAAATAATCAGTTAGCAGATTAGTACATTGTTGATCGCTTCGTAACAAAGGTTTAACGTGTAGGTGAAATTTGGTTTACTATAATTTTTGCATGAGGGATAGAGAGAGAGAGAGAGAGAGACCCATTGGCATTTGAAAATCGATAATTTGAAAACAAACACGTAGGCTAAATCATTCAAACAGATATGAGTAGACTGATAGACATTGGCAAACAGAACCAAAACAGGACAAACACGGATAAAGCTGAACAAATAACAGTCAGACATTACAAAACAGACAATTACAAAACTAATAATGAGGATAGCTAAAGGTAAAATGAATAATTAAACAGAGTCGATATATTCACTATATATCTAATTACAAGTTTTCCCAAATCAATGCTTTTACAAAATATGTGAACAAATCTGGTCCTGCAGACCTTGTGGAGTACCAAGATGGCGGCTGAAGCACCACAAACAAGCCCATCTATAGGGAGAATAGCCACCTTTGCGTTTTTAGTCTCCATGTGAGCTCCCTTGGGCCATAACACAGCTAAAATACCGAGGACATTAAGTTACTGCGGTACATTTTCAAAGTCGCTCAAAAACTTCGTATAATAATTATGCTTTATCTGTTCTTTAATTTATAACAGAATTGCACTTCTGAGTCAGAACTATCATACCCAACCTAATATTTGCCATTCTGAAACCAACTACGAAATACTTCATGAATCTGTGATATGTTCTTTGTCTCCCAATGTGGTTGCATTAAAGCTTCTTATGTTACTAAATTACGAAGCAAAACAGATTACATGAAATAAACTAATTATCAAACGCAGCCGCATAAATCGGTTCTATTTGTATATTGTCCTTTAATGGTATTATCAATAGCGAATCAAGGAACCAACAAAAATCTCAACCCTCTCGTTCCGATTCTTGGTAAAAGGCTCCTACTACTGGCGGATTGTATTTACCTTCTGAAAAAAACTTACGGAAATACAGGAAGAGGTAAGGGACCTATAGCCTATGGTTTTGTTAAGCTAGCGAGAACATTACTCATCCCCATCCCAAGGGAGATATTTTAGTTTGCTTCCTAGGCCTCCATCAAGCTTACAAAAACATCCGCAAGACATTCTTTAAGACGGTCGTCCCATTAGATTGTCGATTTTAATACCTTTCGTCCCATTTATGTATCAATGTCAAGACCTGTCGTGCCATTTAGAATGTTTTCCTGGCGAGCGATAGCGAGCCTGTAATTTAAGAGAAATCAGCCTTCGGCCGGGACATTTTTCTACCGAAAAATGCACAAGTTTATCTTAAAATCTGAAAACTAATGGGGCTAAACATGAGGAAAAAGGGGGACCAGAACAAAGCCTTCTGGAAGCACACTCTACGACATATTATATCGTGGCCACAAATGTTCGAAGCTATCCCGAACTGGTTCGAAACTTCTCATGAATTATTCACCTAGTATTGGTAATTCTGAGGTTGATTTAACCCTTTCAGTACCAGTGAGGACTTTTTTTTCATTGATTTTTGCTATATTTATACGATGTTATATAGCTTAGGAAGGATCGATGATGACTAAAAGGGTTGATTGAGCAGTTTGTAGCATCTTTATTGCTACCAGTCCTTCCTAAGCTGAACAAATTCGTCTAAGAGTTACCAGAATATAGTGACCATTACTGGATGGGTTAAGTAGTTAGGGGAGTCAAGAGGGGCCATGACATTACGTCATTGCATTAACAATAAGAGTACCACACGCATTCCAATAACACACACAAACTGTAATCGCTAAAGGCATGGGAGAGCATGAAATAGTTTTGAAATAGCCAACAAAAAGTCTTTAATTGCTTCCAATTGGTAATTTTGAGCTAATATGCCGACATTGTTGTTCGGAAATATTCGTTATTGTGTGAAATAGATTCAACCATAGTGGACTACTCTGTTTCCTCACTAGACCTTCATCAAAAAGGCTCGCTATCGCTCGCCAGGAAAAAATGAAAAGTCTTAATATTGGCATAACAATGGGGCAAAAGGTCTTAAAATCGCAAAACTAGTGGACGTTCGGTCCACTAGCTTGGCGATTTTAAGACCTTAAGTCTTCTAATCTGAAAACTTATGGTACAAAACATGAAGAAGGGGGATCAGAAAAACGGCCCATCTCCCCTTAATAGAACGGAGTGTACTGTATACACTATTCATCCCGGGTGATCATTAATAGAACGGAGTGTACTGTATACACTATTTATCCCGGGTGATCATTAATAGAACGGAGTGTACTGTATACACTATTTATCCCGGGTGATCATTAATAGAACGGAGTGTACTGTATACACTATTTATCCCGGGTGATCATTAATAGAACGGAGTGTACTGTATACACTATTTATCCCGGGTGATCATTAATAGAACGGAGTGTACTGTATACACTATTTATCCCGGGTGATCATTAATAGAACGGAGTGTACTGTATACTCTATTCATCCCGGGTGATCATTAATAGAACGGAGTGTACTGTATACACTATTCATCCCGGGTGATCATTAATAAGAACATAAGAACATAAGAAAATGGGAGTCTGCAGAAAGCCGATTGGCCTAAGCAAGGCAGATCCCTGTCCCACACAACCCCAATTCATTACAAAGCCCAATTATAGGCTCCACACTCTAATACCCTGAGGATCATCTTACCAAAACGGTTAGAGATTAACGCAGGATTATGGAGGTCTGCAGAGCGCTGATTGGCCCAACCCGGCTGATCTCCCTTCACACCCAACCCTTCTCGTCCATATGCTTATCCAATTTTATCTTAAAGCTCCCTACAGTTTTAGATCCCACTATAGCACTTGGTATTCCATTCCACCCGTCTACAACTCTGTTACCAAACCAATACTTGCCTATATCTTTTCTGAAACGAAATTTATCTAATTTGAAACCATTGGTACGAGTTCTTTCGCTATCACTGAGCTTTAGTACATTTGCCATGTCCCCTTTGTTAATCCCACTAACCCACTTGAACACCTCTATCATATCCCCTCTAACTCTGCGTCTCTCTAACGAATGTAAACCTAATTTCTTCAACCTTTCTTCATACGAAAGATTTCTAATATTATGGATCATTTTTGTCATTCTACGCTGTACTCTCTCCAATGAATCTATGTCCATTCTGTAATAAGGACACCAAAATTGGACAGCATAATCCATATGGGGTCTCACTAATGACAAGTAAAGTTTTAAGATAACATCAGCAGTTCTGTTACTCACACTCCTAGAGATGAACCCGAGAATCCTGTTTGCCTTATTACGAACGCTTATACACTGTTTTCTAGGCTTCAAATCATTGCTAACAAACACACCTAGATCTTTCTCGCAGTCTGAATTTTCTAATTCTAAATTAGCTAGTTTATATTTAACATTTGTTTGCATCTTCCCTATCTTTAATACCTTGCATTTGTCAATGTTAAACTTCATCTGCCAATTTACTGACAATTCATGTAAGGTATCTAGATCCCTTTGGAGGCACTCTATATCGCTATCTGAATCAATTGATCTCCCTATTTTAGTATCGTCTGCGAATTTACTTATCCTACTAGTTATACCTAAATCTAGGTCATTTATGTATATAAGAAACAACAGGGGACCTAATACCGATCCCTGGGGGACACCACTTTTGACTGCTCCCCATTCTGACTTGGTACCATTTATGCTGACTCTCTGCTTCCTACCAATTAGCCATGACCTAATCCATCCTAACAACGCCCCACCTATTCCATGTGCCTCAACCTTTCTCATCAATCTCTCATGAGGGACTCTGTCGAAAGCTTTACTGAAATCTAAATATATAATATCATATGACTTGTCATTATCTACTGCTTCATATACCTCTGAGAAAAAACTAAGCAAATTAGTAAGGCAAGACCGTCCCTGAGTGAATCCATGCTGAGAAGAATTGATTAAGTTAAATGTTTCTAAGTGGTTTCTCATTTTCCTAGCAATAATTGACTCTAGTAGTTTTCCTATGATTGAAGTGAGACTAATGGGACGGTAATTGGATGCTATTGATTTATCACCTTTTTTGAAGATCGGAACTACATTTGCAAGCTTCCAAGCTTCTGGAACTATACCTGTTTCTAATGACTTGTTAAATAGAAATGTTAATGGATAACTTAACTCATCTCTGCATTCTTTTAATACTCTAGCATATACCTCATCGGGACCAGGCGATTTATGAGGTTTCAGTCTGTCAATTTCCTTAACCACATCATTTCTACTTATAGTAACCGTACTTAACCTATTTTCTATACTATCGCTGTATACCTTACGGACTTCTGGAAACTGTGCCAAATTTTCATTAGTGAAAACGGAAAGAAATTGACTATTTAATGTACTGCACATTTCTAAATCACTTTCTGTCAATTTTCCTATCGAAGTTTTAAGGGGACCAATTACATCTCTAACCTTGGATTTATATAGTTGGTAAAAAGCTTTAGGATTATTTTTTGAATCATTGGCAACCTTAATTTCATAATTTCTTTTTTCTTTACTAATATCCTTTTTTACCTGTCGTGATAGATTCTGATAGTAAGCAAGTAGGTGAATTTCGCCTTTTTTAATTTTTCTATATATTCCTCTCTTTTTTCCTAGAAGATCTAATAGTCTATTATTCATCCATTTGGGTTGGTTCTGTGTTGATCTAAATTTTCTTTTGGGGATATATTTATTTTGCGCATTGAATACTGACTTGATAAAATTATCGTATGTATCTACCAAGTTTGACGTCTCCTCCTGACTTAAGATGACAGGTGCCTGAGAAAGGATACACTCATTTGGACACCTGGATCGACTTAATTTTTTGACCATAGGGTCCGCTAACAGGGCTTCTCTTAACCCACCATAATTGGCTTTTCTGAAGTCAGGTATTAATGTTGTATTCTCTCTGATATTACCTTTCCATTGTATATTAAAATACACAGAATTGTGATCACTATTTCCTAGGTGGTCCCCGATTTCTACACTATTTATCATATGTTCATTGTTACTGAAAACTAAATCGAGAATATTATCACCTCTAGTCGGCGTATCTATGAATTGAGATAAAAAACTATCTTGTACTACCTCAATAAACTCCTTTGAATCAGAGTCGCCTATTTGTTGCTGCCAATCTATATTAGGGAAATTAAAATCCCCCATAATGCACACGTTGCTAAGCCTTGATGCTATTTTAATTTCCTCCCATAATGATGTTCCGTCATTTCTACTCATATTTGGCGGTCTATACATAACTCCAATAACTAAAGTCTCACTACCTTCGTTAACTTCTACCCAAACACTTTCATTTTCATTATTTACTCTAATACCTGATTTAGTACAGCTTTTTAATGAACTCCTGACAAACACTGCTATACCGCCACCCCTCTTACTTGTTCGGTCATATTTAAACAAACTATATCCTGGTATATCAAACTCTGCTAAAAAATGCCTGGTTTCTGTATTAATCCATGTTTCAGTTAGCGCTATTATGTCTATATTTTCTTTGCTAACCAGTGCTCTAAGTTCGTTCATTTTGTTACATAAACTCCTGCAATTTGTATAATAAACACTCAAACTATTACTTGTATTTGCAACTATTTTTCTATTGTTTTTAACTAATTTATTTTTACCTGTTGAACTACTGGACCTAGACGGAAAATCTACGCTATCAGAATGTTCGTTATTACTATCAATTTGATGTGGCTGGGATTCTATTTTACT
Source organism: Paralithodes platypus (assembly GCA_032716605.1). Classification (NCBI taxonomy): domain Eukaryota; kingdom Metazoa; phylum Arthropoda; class Malacostraca; order Decapoda; family Lithodidae; genus Paralithodes; species Paralithodes platypus. The sequence continues at coordinate 27,478,316 of CM064524.1, read as the reverse complement.
TACACACCTATGGTTTATTAACCAAACCCCGCAACAAACTTGTCGAGTGAGCTGGCTAAGGTCGAAACTCCTAGTCGAGAGAGATGTACTCCATCCTGGGCATACAGTTCATCCTTAATAGAACGGAGTGTACTGTATACACTATTCATCCCGGGTGATCATTAATAGAACGGAGTGTACTGTATACACTATTCATCCCGGGTGATCATTAATAGAACGGAGTGTACTGTATACACTATTCATCCCGGGTGATCATTAATAGAACGGAGTGTACTGTATACACTATTCATCCCGGGTGATCATTAATAGAACGGAGTGTACTGTATACACTATTCATCCCGGGTGATCATTAATAGAACGGAGTGTACTGTATACACTATTCATCCCGGGTGATCATTAATAGAACGGAGTGTACTGTATACACTATCCCGGGTGATCATTAATAGAACGGAGTGTACTGTATACACTATTCATCCCGGGTGATCATTAATAGAACGGAGTGTACTGTATACACTATTCATCCCGGGTGATCATTAATAGAACGGAGTGTACTGTATACACTATTTATCCCGGGTGATCATTAATAGAACGGAGTGTACTGTATACACTATTCATCCCGGGTGATCATTAATAGAACGGAGTGTACTGTATACACTATTCATCCCGGGTGATCATTTTCATCCACAGTCCAGGCAATTTCCTGGCACGTAATTGCAGGATAACACAATACAAAGGCTCAGAATTATAGTACGTTTTTGTTTGTTTTATCTCCACTCACAATGTATTTAATTATTCACCCTTACAGTACCAAGGACGTGCTTTTCATCATATTCTGGCAGCTATTGGCCGATTTTATTCAGCTTAGGAAGGACCTCTAGCCATTATACGGCTTCAAACTATCTCATCCAATCATTGTTACTTCCGCAGAAATGTCTTAGGCTGCATAATATCGTATAAATATAGCTAGAATATAATATAACACGTCGCTGGATAAAGAGTTAACAAGTCACAGCTCAATAATCGATATAGGATATGATCATTCTTCGGCCAGAAATAATGAACGGAGTATACTCATAGTCAGAGATACTGTAAAGAAGTTATCGCAATTCCCCCGTCCAAGGCCTCTGAAGCACCCATTCCTCATGACGCCTCTCCCAAAAACCGGGGTGGGGTAATTATGCAAAGTAGCTCAGCTTATTCCCATTTTTATCATTATTATTTTTATTCCCACGGCCCCTTGAGGATCGCGGCTGGTTCTTGACTGGGGAGGAAGCCCTTAAGTGTTTTCTTCCTCCAATATTTTTGTCTTGATTATTCTCCGCCTGCCTTTATATGTTTTGATTTCCGTGATGCTCCTAACATTTCCGTAATTCCCTCGATTAGCGTTGGCTGTGCCTTCTATTCTCGTTATTTTTTGGTTCTATTTTGGTAGAATGCATTTCTTTTAAGTTATGTTTTTTCCTTATTTTAATTCGTGTAATCAATGTTTGTATCATTTAATGTCCATGAATGCTCCCAAATGTTATTAATCTTTATTATTATTATTTGTTTTTTACCCATTTATTTTGTTAAATCATTACCAAGTTTATTGTACTGTTAGTATGATTAATATAAGATACCTTCACCTACACTAGGTTTATCATTATTCCCGTATTCTAGCTTAGTTCATGTATTCAATTTATTATTATTCTAGCTTCCTCATCTGAACTTATATCCTTGATCTTCGCATTAATTTAATTTACTTAAGTTCCTTAATGTGCATCAATTATTCAAAAGCTAAATGTTACTTTTATATTATATTATACTAAAAAAATAGAGTATATGAATCAGAAACAAGGGGAGATAGAGGGAGAGGAAGACTTCGGATGAGATGGAGATAATATGGTGTAGTACAAGCGTTGGAATGTAGAGAGATGACTGAAGAACAGGTAAGAGAAGTGGTAATGAATAGGAAGGAATGGAGAATGCTTGTGAATAGATGAGTCATAATGCAGTCGTTGGGAGAGGGGATCAGGCGCCAGTTGGACTAGATAATAGTCCGTAAGGCGCCTGGCCCGGGGAGCCGATGTATAGATGAAGGGTCATGCATGGATGTGAGGTGGGCGGGCATTGTGGTGGTGGGGCTTCGCTGCGTGTCTGCCTGCAGAGACCGGAACCTCTCTGGGAGGTCTGAAACCTGGGAGTCTTTTCCTGGAGACCCCAAATAGGCCTAGGTTCCTGGATCTTCTCGTGGGCGACCTACAGTAGATGTGAGAAACTTTATATTTTGTTTTTTTCATGTTGTGTTGTGTTGTCCCTGTTTGGGTTCTGTCTCGAGTCGGCCACCCCCAGTTATATGAGGTATGTGCCTGAGTATTATACATACCGGTACATATAATATACTGAATAATCTATTTTGAGTTTTAATCAAAATACATAATTACAGTAAATATCATAGCATGCTTCTAGTTTATTTATATTTTGTATTATTTATATCATTTTAGTCTTGTAGTTCTTTCCTGATTTGTTAATGTCATTCATTACTCTAACTGCCCGGTTATTGGTTACAACCAAAATCTTAAGTTTTGTTTCATGACATTTGTGTACTATTCTGAATACTTTACATTTCGAAACTGATCTGTAAATCTCATTTGCCATTATAAATCAATATAGAGCCTTTATTCGTGCTTAATGCAGTTTGACATATGAGATCTCTCCACCACTTCGTCTATCCGGAGTGTGTGAGATAGAATACATGTATTGAGGAAACAATATGTTTCTATGCGTGTGTCCGAATCTGACCTACATAAATGTAAGTCCCAAATTCTACACAGTACGTACGTCACCACCCTACACAATCTAAGCATCCCTTATGACCGAGATATTTCTTGTGCTTAGGCAGAGGTCATCTCTTGCAATACTATCATTTGATTCTTCTCAAAAAGCGTATATATATATATATATATATATATAGGGGCAAGCAACACCAAGGTGAACACGAACATCTTTATTCTGGTACCGGTAACGTTTCAACATTAACATAATTATGTCATCGTCAGACCTAAAGCAATAAGAAATACATTTATTAATAAATTATGTTGACATTTAAAGCAAATATATTTTTAATAATAATTTAGAAAAACATAAAAAGTTAGAAATCGCGAAAAAAGAGATAGAAACAAACACAAACAACAGCAACAGCTAAACCATAAGTGAACTACGTGTAGATATTGTAGGCTAAAATATACACAATACCTTAGAAACATAATAGGTTGGAGGAGAATTCCTGGGTGCCCAAGGTGGGCTTAAGATGGTGAGTGAGGAGGGACTCTGCTATTAAACGGGTGGTGTCACCAGAACAATTGAAAATTACTGAACAATCTGTTTTGTTAATGGAATGGCCTACAGGTTCACAATGGTCTTCTAGATTAGAAGCAACGAATCAATTTTGTGACTTTATCACGAAACACAATGGCTTGACAACTGTCCTATAGAATTCAAACCTTTGCTCTACAGACGTTACATAGATGACACATTCGTTTTATTCGTCTCCCGATCACGTTCCAATTGTTTTAGCTTATCTAAATTCACAACATGAAAACATTAAGTTCACTTCCGACACTGAAACAAAATTAATGGTAAACTCCCCTTCCTAGACATAAATATTAACAGAACACCTGACTCATTTAATACTTCAATATTCAGGAAACCAACCTTCACAGGTTTAACGACAAAATGTAATTCATCTATCCCGATACAGTAAAAACGAAATTTAATCTTAACTTTAGTCACCCGTGCTTACCACATGTGTTCCTCATATTTGTCTTTTCACAATGAACTCGAATATCTCAAACACATTTTACATTCAAATGGTTTCCCTATTTCATTCATTGAAAACTGTTTTGGTAAACAACTAAATAAACTTTTCCAAGTCCCGAGCCCCGTACAAACTTCTAAAAAGGCAGTAATATTTTTCACTATGCCATTTTTAGGACCATCAAGTTACTCGATACGCCATAAAGTCACAAAATTGATTCGTTGCTTCTATCCCCAAGTGTCCCTCAGAATAATATTCAAACCTACCAATACTTTGTCACATCATTTCAAATTCAAAGATCGTATCCCGGATGTTCTGCAATCCTCTATTGTTTATCAATATAAATGTAGCTGCTGTAATGCAACTTATATAGGCCAATCAAAACGGCACTTAAACACGAGGGTTGCGGAGCACCTGGGTCGATCTTATAGAACTGGACTTCTCATTTCTAAACCATCCTTTTCAGCCATTCGAGACCATTGTGAACCTTTAGGCCATTCCATTAACAAAACAGATTGTTCAGTAATTTTCAGTTGTTCTGGTGACACCACCCGTTTAATAGCAGAGTCCCTCCTCACTCACCATCTTAAGCCCACCTTGGGCACCCAGGAATTCTCCTCCAACCTATTATGTTTCTAAGGTATTGTGTATATTTTAGCCTACAATATCTACACGTAGTTCAGCTATGGTTTAGCTGTTGCTGTTGTTTGTGTTTGTTTCTATCTCTTTTTTCGCGATTTCTAGCTTTTTATGTTTTTCTAAATTATTATTAAAAATATATTTGCTTTAAATGTCAACATAATTTATTAATACATTTATTTCTTATTGCTTTAGGTCTGATGATGACATATGTTAATGTCGAAACGTTACCGGTACCAGAATAAAGATGTTCGTGTTCACCTTGGTGTTGCTTGCCCTTATAAGACTCCGCTTCCCCCGAGGAGAATCTATTGCCACTACTATATATATATATATATATATATATATATATATATATATATATATATACCGGTATAAATATATTTTATTTTATTATTTTTTATTTTTCCTATATTCCAACTGGCATAGGCTAAGAGCCTGTACATTCTATCCATAGCCTACGATAGCACAGTTGGAAAGTGTGTACATGCTTAGATTGATATGCAGGATTCGAAACTGCATAATAAATCGTAGGCTTGTCCACCATTCTATAACTGCCTTCGTAGTGCAATGGATAAATGCACTGAATTTCGGTGTGAGCATCCTAGGTTCGAATCCCTGGACTGCCACATGTATTTGTTGATTTCATTAATTGAGTTTAGGAGTAAAGTCGGTTGGTGGAGGTAACATAATAATTCAACCGTTCATTCAACGGTGAAGCCCATCAGGTCTCGTGCCAGTCTAGGGAGTGAGACATGTGAAGGACTTTGAGCTACAACCAGCCCCCTCCATCTTGCCTTCGCAGGATGCACGGGGCCCGGCTGCCCATCCACGGCTCGAAGCATCCCCATCTCTGGAGCCGCTTCGGCTCTGTGCTTCACTGTCTCACCCGCTACATTTGGCCCCTCTCTCAGAACGCCACCTATTGAGCAATTAACTCACTAGGCATTAACCCCCTGTAGCCTATTTTTAATATGGAAATATTCATACAGTGCTATTTAATCAGGGAACAATGAGGGCATTTTTTTGGGCGTTTCGGTGGGCTTTGTGGTAAGGTACTGATACTAGGTACAGCACATATTCCAGCCCAATAATATCTTCCCATTGATATATTGGGATTCGAACCCGGGACCATTGGATTACCAGTCCAGTGGCATGACCACTCCACCACACCTCCCCTTAGTGACAACATTGTGTGGACAGATTGAAAGCAATGGCTAGAGAAACCGATTATATATTTTTAGATTAAATTATGTGTTTATGCCATCGACCAATATATAAACCCTTCCCCTATTGCGAATGTTTGGCCCGTGGTAATTTTGGTCTGAAGCCGTTTTGGTTGACTGGTATTTTGTTCTATGGCTATTGTAATCTGCGGTGGTTTTGATTCGAACCCAGGACGCTCACACCGAATATCAACATATATACGTTTTACAATGATAGGGGCGAGCTAACTTGATTGTACAGGTGTAAATGCATGTAGGTAGGCACTAGTCACTTAATAATATCCGCGAATCGAGTAACTGAGTGATTACTTAGAGTCGAACAGATACGGTTAAATGAGAATTTACGTTAAGATATATTTTGAATTGTAGGCAAATTGACCTGCAGTTTATAATTTTGGTTCTGCCGAACCTAATGTCAGCGTGCTTACTTGGCAATCTTATTGTTAAGGTACATGGTAGAGTTATTTTATTTAAAAAGGGCCACCTTAGCCTGGCTTAAGGTGACAGTAGGCGCATTTTCCTCGGACCTGGTCGTTGGAGGTGAGAGGCTGGGCAGTTTGGTTTTGGCCCTTCTTTTTAATCCTTCCAAGGTCCAATACCCTGGACCCGCCCTGGGGCGGTCATTTTGGTTGGGGGGTTGGCCAATGAAAGGGATGGTGAGGGTGATGACGTCACTGTGTTCTCAGCCAATGAGCGGGTTTTTTGTGGTAACTCTCCTGCCTTCCTTCTCTTGTTGTTTTGTTTTGTTATCTCCTCCCGAGCAATTTTCTGGGGTGACTGACCCAAGTGAGGAACTACTATCACAGGCCCCGGTTTTCTTTTTCGGGTCAGGGGATGCTAATTTATTTGTGAACACTGAGGAATTCTGCGACCGTCTCCACTTTGGTAGGGGCAACTTCCACGTCCGGCGGCCTTCGGTTTTTGAGGTTTTCCGGGGGTGCTGGGGCACTGTATCCTTTTCTGGGGGCATCAGCCGGATCCGGGGCACTTCCTGGTTTCATCTGTTGCTCGGAGGACTCCCGAAGGTGCAGGAGTAGCGCAGGGTGGTGTGGCTTCTTCCCGAGGCGCCTTTCTCACGTCCAGCGGTGTTGAAGGTAGTCTTCGGGGCTTTTCTTCATCCCCTGTGGTACCCGCGGTGATGAAGGTAGTCTTCGGGGCTTTTCTTCATCCCCTGTGGTACGGGGTGCCTTAGGTGATGTTGCTACAGCGGGTGGCGCCCTCGTGGGGTTGAGAGGTGTGGAGAGCCTTTCTCGACCCAGGGGTACTGGTATAACAGTTAGAATAGCTTATAATAACAAATTGCTTTAACCCTGTGGAAATTAACACTAACATAACCAAGAAAAAAAAAGTATCAATCATCAGTCTGGGTTGTTGAGAGAGGTTAAAAAATGTCACGCAGTGACATTTTGCCAGCAAAATTTGGTGACGATACGTAACCCGTTCAGTACAGTTCTATTAGTTTCATTTCATACTGGATATTAAGACGATTTTATTTAGTTTATGAAGGGCCTCAATAAAATTAGCAGGCTTTCAACTATCTTAATTAACCCTTTTTACTACCACAGATCCTTCATACGCTCCACAAAGTCGTCTAATTATAGCTAGACTACAATACAAAAGACGTCACCAGTACACAAAAGGTTAAACAATCTAGGAAGTGTTTAAAGAAAATTATTAAACTCTTGTGTTGTGCTTTGACCTTGACTTTTAACCTTAAGTATTATAATATATAAGTCTTGATTATGTAGAGATTTGTAATTAAGTTTCTTTACTGGCCCCCCTTTTCGCTTGTGTTTCCCAATTAGTTTTGAGATCTTATTACTTTCGTCCCATTATTTTGGCCATTTTAAGACTTTTCGCCCCATTTCTGTTGATTTTATAGACCTCTCGTGCCGTTTTAGATGTCTATTTATTCCTGGCGAGCGATAGCGAAGTAGTATTGAATATCTTAGGTAAAATCGGTATATATATATATATATACAGTATATATATATTAAATGTTTTTATACTCACTGCCGGACTTGAACCACCGACAGTCAGAACAAGTGCCCATATTTTAATCCACTATACCACAGCGTGATAGAGGATACTTGTGTGCAGTGGATTAAAGCATAGGCACTCGTCCTGACTGTTGGTGGTTCATGTCCCCCTGGGAGTATACATAAATAATTACATTTATGATAGCATTGAGTCTTAACCATTGGAATATTTATCTATAATAAGGTCAGCGTAACATTATTTTGTAGCATTTTGAATATGGTGTAAATCAAATTTAGAATATATATAAGAACGAAATAGTGACCATAATTTGTGACCTTCACCATTCACGTTGACCTTTGAATAACAAAAACACAAAATTTGGACAATCGTTGCATTGACCAACCGAATTTGCCAGCAAAATTTGGTGACGATACATAACCCGTTCAGTACAGTTCTGTTAGTTTCATTTCATACTGGATATTAAGACGATTTTATTTAGTTTATGAAGGGTCTCAATAAAATTAGAAGGCTTTCAACTATCTTAATTAATCCTTTTTACTACCACAGATCCTTCATACGCTCCACAAAGTCGTCTAATTATAGCTAGACTACAATACAAAAGACGTCACCAGTACACAAAAGGTTAAACAGTCTAGGAAGTGTTTAAAGAAAATTATTAAACTCTTGTGTTGTGCTTTGACCTTGACTTTTAACCTTAAGTATTATAATATATATATATATATATATATATATACAGTATATATATATATATATATATGATTGAAATAGGCCTATATGATATTTAAGTAAAATTCAACTAACAGTTGTCAGCTTATCGAAAATCTAGTATTTTTTTTATGATGAAGGTTAACTTATGACCTTGGCCTGTGCCCTTGACCTTTATGTAGGATTATATTTTTGTTTGCTTTGATGTAACCCTAGAAAATCAAACAAGTGTGTCCAATTTAATTAATAATGATCAGCTAGTTTCAGGGGTATTATAGGAATAGTTGACTCTGACCTTCATCTTGACCTTCATGATGTCTGAAAAATTAACATTTTAATTTTCCCTTAAAACACAACTGTCTCAACGAATTGTGTGAAGTTTACATGAATAGTAAAGAAATTAGCTTATTGACCTTATATTTGATGTTGACCTGTGACCTTGACCAATCAAATGGAATGATGTTCATACTTGTATGACCTTTGTCTAGGCATTCCGAATATGCATGATATGCCTAATGAGAATCTTACATTAAATAGGAAATACTAGTAAAAATCATATTTTGAACTTTAACCTTGACCTTTGACCTTAACCTTCGACCTTAGCATTTCTTATCCAGGATTTAGTTAGCTTAACAGCATTGTTCATATTAACTAGCATTATGAATATGGTGTAATTCGTATAAAAACTTATTGATTACAAATAGTGATCATATACTGTGACCTTGACCTTTGACCTTTGACTTAAAATAAATACATATATTTGGATGGTCGTCGCATTGACCAACTGAATTTGCCTGTATATTTTGGTGACAATACATTAAATAGCCAAGGAGGAGTTTAGGGTAAATGGTGAATACTCTTGTTTTGACCCTGACCTCTGAACTTAACTATTACAATATTTATGTGAAGTTTGATATATATATTTAAGTAATAAGCCAGAACACAGCCAGTTTTCCAAAATTTGAATAATCTTTTTAATAAATAATAAAAGTTGACATTTGACCTTGACCTGTGACCTTGACCTTTACATAAGAGTATATTTTTGTTTGCATTGACATTGCCCATGAAAATCAAATAAGCATGCCTAATTTCATTAAAACCCATCAGTTACAGTAGTTTCATATATATTAATAGAATAGTTGACCTTGACCTTTGACCTTTATCTTGACTTTTATATGTTTCCACATTTATTATTTTCTTTTTCACTTACAGTGCAACTATCTCACCAAATGTTGTGAAGTTTGCATGAAAAGTAAAGAAAATAGCATATTGACCTTTTATTTGACCTTGACCTGTGATCTTGACCTTTTATTTGAAATTGAACATTTTCCTAGTATGACCTTGGCCTAGGTATTCCGAATATACATGGTAAACCTAGTGAGAATCTAACAGTTAGTATAAGAAATACTAGTAAAAAACCCATTTTGACCTTTGACCTTGAACTTTGACCTTACCCTTTAAAATGTGTATCTAAGATTTGGGCAATATGATATTAAGGTTACCAGTAACTTGTATTGCGAAAATGAACACATTTGAGTAAAAAGTAAAATACATAGTAAAAGTTGACTTTTTACCTTGACCTGTGACCGGGACCTATATGTAAGAGAATGTTTTCTTTTTTCATTGACATTGCCCCGGAAAATCAAATAAGCATGCCTAATTTCATTAAAATCCATCAGTTAGTTTCATATATATTAATAGAATAGTTGATCTTGACCTTTGACCTTTATCTTGACCTTTATGATATGTGTGTCCAAATGTCTTATTTTCCTTTTCATTTAAAGTGCAACTATCTCACCAAATTTTGTGAAGTTTGCATGAAAAGTAAAGAAAATAGCATATTTACCTTTTATTTGACCTTGACCTGTGACCTTGACCTTTCATATGGAATTGAAAAGTTTCTTGTATGACCTTGGCCTACGTATTCCAAATATACATGGTAAGCCTAGTGAGAATCTAAGTTAGTATAAGAAATACTAGTGAAAAACTTATTTTGACCTTTGACCTTACCCTTATGAATATTTACCTAAAATTTGGTCAATACGATATTAAGGTTACCAGTAACTTGTTTAGTGAAAATGAAGACATTTGAGTAATAACTAAAAAATATGAAATATTGACCTTATTTTTAACCTTGACCTTTGACCTTAACCTTTAAGTTAAATGGAAAATGCCTTTTTGACTGACCATTGCATTGACCAAATTGATAATCCATCGAACGGTCTAGGAGGAGTTTCGGGACAGACAGACGGACGACGACGACGGTGACGGACGACGACGACGACGGACGACGACAGACAGGCTGGCTGGTGGTGCACAGTATACGGGCGGGATCTGTTTGCGCGATACCACTCTGCTTCGCAGATTTGATAAATTAGGTAAAACAGAGAGGTCTGGGGTTTATTTAAAAGTTATCTTACCGCACGAAAATATGCGAGACGAAGCCAAACATGGTGAAACAAACTGACGAGTGATAAATGTGGGAATCGAGTTACAGCCGGGTATGTATGGACAAGGATTATAATAATAATAATAATAGTAATAATGTATGAGGGAGCAAAGGCGGCAGTACGTGTGGAGAGTGAGCAGAGCGAGTTCTTTGACCTGAATGTTGGTTTGAAACAGGGGTGTGTGATGTCCCCGTGGTTGTTTACTGTATATATGGATGGAATCATGAAAGAAATACTATCAAGAGCAGTGGATGTTGGTGTATCGCTGAAAAGGGAGGGAATTGAGTGGAAGCTACCTATACTGCTGTTTGCGGATGATACAGTTCTGATTAGTGATAATGAATGGGAGTTGCAGGGTCTGGTAAATGAGTTTAGAACAGTGTGCGAAAAACGGAATTTGAAGGTAAATGCGGGGAAGAGCAAGGTTATGGTCTTCGAAAGGGGTGAAGTCACAGAGTGTGAGGTGAAACTGAACAGTCAGGCTATGGAGATCGTCAACTCTTTTAACCTCTCCGCGGCGCACAGGGGGTTTTCTACAGGGTAAGACTCTGCGCACCTATGATGATTTTGGGACCCATTGCCAATTTCGATAAAAAGTACATCATCGTGTAGGGAATGTTTGCGTGCATCGGCCCATATATATTTGAACCCCCAAAAAATGTCCTGGGGGGGTGGGGGAACGGTCTGTAGTTGAAAAATGTGGAGCGAATGGCACCGCGCGGCTAGATTGTCATCGAGCGGCGAGATTTCCCTGCCGAATTTTCACGTGCCCAGGGGATAGAAGGAGAGGGAGGAGGGGGTGGGTTACTGCGTATTATCAGTATATCTCCTTTTTTGAGCCCTTTTAGGCTATGTAGAGTATGTATACGTGTGTAGGCCACCCATATAACAATGAATATGCCTCATAGTGACCAAAAATTGCAATATATAAGGGAATTATAAGAGAATTTTTAGGCGGGAATGAAGATGTGTTGGAGGTTTGGCGGAAATTTATGAGCTGAGAGTGTGGTTTACGCCATACATATCACTTATATCTTGTACGTAGAGCACTGTCATGCTATAATACAGACTTGTACGTATGTATATGTGCCATATATCAAAATATATACCGCATATAGACCAATTCATGCGATATTTACGCACATTATCAATGAGTTTCTATGCGTGAACCAAGGTGTGAGTGAGTTGTGCTGGGAATGAAAGGGGGAGAGGGTGTGTTACGCCATAAATATCACGTAAATCTTGTATTTAGAGCACTGTCATGCTATAATAAAGACGTGTACGTATGTAGACGTCCCATATAACAAGGAATATACCGCATATAGCCCAATTGATGCGATATTTACGCAAATTGTGAATGTGTTTCAAGCAGACGGAAGCCTGAAAGGGTGGGTGGGGGTGGCTGGGTAGGAGGGAGGCTAGCAGGGAGGGAGTGAGTGAGTCGTGGAGAGAAGGAAGGCAGGCAGATCTCTAGATAGATAGCCAGCTGTGTGACAATTGTGGAGGCGCCCGAGGCGTATTGATGTCTTGGGATTTTGAACCTTATGTCTACCAGGTGTCTGGTGTTTGTTGCCACCAAGAGTTTTACAATAACATGAGTCAGGAATGGAGAGAGAGAGAGAGAGAGAGAGAGAGAGAGAGAGAGAGAGAGAGAGAGAAACTGAGACATGCGTATGTCGTACGTATAAATGGACTTCAGAATTGCATTTTTATGAAAGCAGACATTGCATTTTAGACACATGTGAAGTACCACAGCAACATGTAGGCCATTGACTGTAAATAAAGTACTATATTATAGACCACCAGCGACGGTGGTCAGTAAACACAGGCAGATTGCCTTTTGTGATAGACGGCTAAATATAGACTGGTGTCTCCTTACACTTGCGAAAGGGTAGATTGCCACCAGAGAAACGTATACTTATTTATTTCCAAGTAATATGCAATATAAATGTATATTCGAGACCTACTGCAATTATTTGTATGACAGTCATGACTATGTATAATCCAATATACGCGCATAGGCGAGACATAAGAAAGCTGGTTGAGCAATTTTCGACACCCACACAGTTATTATTAATTTTTATTTACAATATTATACAATACAAATGTATTTGTGAAGAGTATTTTATCCATTATTGTATTTATACAAATTTTGTTCCCAGACAGAGCTGCTGTTGCTGGTGTAGCTGGGGCATAAAGGAGCGGCAAGGGTCACCGCTTGACCGTGTGAAAATGAGTGGAGTCACACTGAGAGGGGCAATTTTGCTGAGTGTTTGGGCCATTTTTGACAGAATAAAGTTATATAATTACTAATTCTTGACAGAGACAAACTTTTATAAACTTTGGCATGATATAATTGATAATCCCATCAATTTACAAACGTAAATTGGTGGGATAATTCATTTTTTTTTGTATATTGTCATTTCGATTGTAGACACAAAGTTTTGAGTGATATTTGGTATGAGCTCCTGTGGCATTGTTGGTAAGGTCGCGGACTGCAAAACTCAAAGTGTGGTAGGGTTGTGTGATCGAATCCAGGAGGGGGTTATGGGGAAGGTTTTATATTGTCTAGAAAATTTTTGATAAAATTTTTTTTTTACAAGATCATGCCATTGTATTCAAACAATATGAAATATTCATAGAATATATTATATTGTAAGAATACAATGACATGACCTTGTTTTTTTTTTGTTTTTTTTATTGTTTTTTTTTATTATCTTAGTAGGTTTGACAGGATTTATTGAAACATATTTATTTTTGTACAATTCATTTGAGGTAAGAAAATAATTATATACACATTACTTTGGCTAATAACAAACATATATATTGATATACTAAAAAAATAAGGCATATATATTACATGTAAATCTTTGAAACTTATAAACTAAATAATGAAACATACAATTATATAATGTAAAAGCTATATCACAGGGACATCTTTGGAACTTATACATTATATAATATATATGTTACATTATGAGGTAGCGTGATCAATTAGGTCAGGTCAGGTAAGGTAAGGCGCGAGTCCAGGACAGGGCGGGGCAGGGGGCGAGTCCAGGGCAGGGCACGGGGCGAGTCCAGGGCAGGGCAGGGCAGGGCCACACTCAATAATTCTTGAAGGTGTGGTAGTCCCTGAAGCAGTCACCCAGGCAGAGTGGAACTTTGCACTCCGCGCACATTGAGGTGACTCTTTTGGTGACATGGGGTTTCCTGACACTGGTGCTGCAGACGGTGCACTGCGCCTGCCTGCGACGAGTGCCAAGCATCTCAGTGTTGATTGGGTAGTGTCTTTCGACACCCAGCTGGATGCGGTCAGTAACGTGATCCCCACGCCATGCCGTACGTCTGTGAGTGGTGGTGCCATACTTCTCCAGGAGTTGGTATGAGACGTTGTAGACGAACTCCCGGAATTTCAGCTTCTGGTTTGGGGCCATATCCTTTTTCACCAACCACAAGTTGTAGGCGTTCAGCATCGTGATATCAACTAGGTGGAGGAAGAGCTTGTGATACCACTTCACAGTCTTCCTCAGACACTCAACGCCTGACAGCTGACAGTCAGACTTGTCCACCAGGCGCATGTTCTTGGTATAGTCCACAACCATGTCGGGCTTGTAGATGGTCTTCCTCTTTCGGTAGTGGATTTTGCTAGAATCCACCTGGGCACCTGTGTGGATGGTGGAAAGCAGGTGGACGTCTCGCTTATCCTTCCACTTCAGGGCTATCAGTTTCCCACACTTCTCGAGCTGCTTGAATTTCTGCCCCTTTCGTCGCCTTCTTCGCACATGCCTCTCGCGGTGTTCCTGGGCCAGGTCGTCTTCTGAAGGTGTGTCACTGGAGGAGGCATCTGTGAGAGGAATGACATCACCTGTGAACTTTGGCATAAACTTTCTTGTCTTTCTGACAGTCCCACATGACCCCGTTTGGTTGTCATGAAGAAACTGGCAGAGAGCAGGAGAAGTATACCAGTTGTCAGTGTAGATGATGTGGCCTTTGCCCAGGTAAGGTGCCAACATGTTCCTGACGATGGCACCTGACATGCCCATGGGGTCATTGGCAGCGGCTTTCGGTATGTCAATGTCAGTGCCTGTGTACACGATCATGTCAAGCACTATTCCAGTTTCGCAGTCACACAAAACGAAGAGCTTGATTCCGAACCTATGCCTTTTCAAGGGGATATAACTGCTTGAAAACAAGACGTCCTTTGAAGAGCACGAGCGACTCATCAATCACCAAATTGAGGAAGGGGTAAAAGTATTTCCTATACCTCTCCAACAACATGGTGAACACATCCCGAACTTTCCATATCCTGTCAATCCTGTTAGGATTTTCGTTGTCTGCAAAGTGCATAAATCTTAGCAGCAACAAAAATCTGTCACGAGTCATGAACTTATTGAAAATTGGGGTGGCGATGAGAGGGTCGTGCTTCCAATAGTGTTGCAACACATGCTTCTTGATCAGAGGCATGAGGAACAACAAGGCAAAGAATGTCATAAATTCTTCCACAGTCGTATCCACCCAGCCTCGTATTCTCGCTTTTGGAGAAAGGACGTCCAATCTGCCAAATACCCACCTGTAGTAGGCGTTTGTTTGGGCAACGATGTACGTCATTACCTCCATATCGAAAAAAGCGAGGAAGAAGTCGCTTTCGTTCGCTTGATCGTCACAGGGCCAGTCGTCAGTTGTTCCTGACGTCCCAGGATTGAACTGGGGCACGTCAGGTACAAAATTGACCCCGTCAGACCAATCGAACGAAGGCAGCTCAGGGATCGGAATGTCGTCTGCGTCGCCTTCATCGTCTGAAATATCGCTTCCATGGTCGTGATACAGCCATTCATCATCATCACCCTCCTCTTCACTTGACAGACGATGCCCTTCCTCATTCTCGTCACCGACATCGGACTCACTCCCAATGTCCACTCCCAAATCCCCCCACCCTTGGTCCCGTGCTAGGGCTTCGTCGTCGAAACCCGGGCTGCCAATGTCCTGCGAATCACCATCAAACAGCAGGGCGGCATACTTTGATGGTGTCAGAGTTTTCCGGGTCACTTTTGCACGTGCGGGAGTCTTATGGACAGGGACAGCAGAGGCGGCGGCAGGGGCAGCAGTGGTGCATGGCCTTGATGGCAAGATGATGGTGGTGCCTGTCTGTTCTCTCTGTTCCTTGGGCAGGGGCAGCAGGGGCAACAGGGGCAGCAGGGGCAACAGGGGCAGTAGGGGCAGCAGGGCCGGCAGGGACACCAGGGCCAGCAGGGCCAGCAGTCGCTTTCCCTCTCCCTTTCCCCTTCCCCTTCCCCTTCCCTGTTCCTTGGGCAGGGGCGGCAGGGGCAGCAGGGGCGGCAGGGGCGGCAGGGGCAGCCGGGCCAGGGGCGGCTGGTGGTGGTGGTGGTGGTAGGGGCACTGTGGCTGGCGTACGGGTTCTCTTCCCTACGCCCGTGCCTTTAATTTTTCCTGCCCCCGCAGGTTCTGCAGCCCTAGGGCGGCCTCCTGCGTCGCTGGTACCGGTGGCAGGGGTGGCAGGGGTGGCAGTGGTGGCAGTGGTGGTTGTTGCAGTGGCCTGGGTCGTGGTGGCAGTGTCCTGAAACACCAATGACCTCTGTACCTTTGTCGTGCTTGCACGTGTTTTTCGTGCTTTGGGTGCAGGTGTTTCGTCCTCCGAGCTGTAGGGCGTGTCGTACTGGTAGGTAGGGTCTTTAGCAGCCACCCTCTGCCTTCCACGGCGGCTAACACCACCAGAAGGAGGGCTGGTTGTGTCATCAGGGAGCGAGCGTGAGGGACGTGTGGGCTCCATGACTAGTGCGTGGTTACTGGCGCGGTGGTGCTTGCACGAGTGCGGGGCGAGCGTTTGGCGGGGTGGTGTCGAGAGTTGACATGTAGTACTATACCCACACCAATTTTCAGCCGCCTGGCTATAAACGCGCGGTTTTGGTACGCGTTCAAAAGCTCTGCTCTTAAGAGTCTCCCCGCAGTCCGCCGGGGGAACTCTTAAGAGTCTCCCCGTAGCTCCCGGGTTAAGTATCTGAGTAAAGATGGGACTATGGATGAAGAAGTGCGCGAGAGGGTACAACAGGGGAAGAGGGTTGTAGGAACGCTGAAAGCAGTAACAAGAAATAGGGTGGTCAGTATGGAAGTGAAGAAGTCTTTGCATGACAGTGTGGTAATCCCGACACTGACTTACGGAAGCGAAGCATGGACGTTGGTTGAGAGACTTAGACCAAGAGTGAGAGCAGTGGAAATGAATTACCTAAGAAGTGCGTGCGGAGTTACATGGAAGGATAGACAGTCTAATGAGGAAGTAAGAAGGAGGTGTGGTGTGGAGGTAGATGTGCTGGAAAGTGTGAAAAGGAACAACTTGAGATGGTTCGGCCATATGGAACGTATGGAAAGTGAGAGAATGACTAAGAGGATGTACGAGAGCGAGGTGGAAGGATGGAGTGAGAAAGTATATGAACGAAGGTGGTGCTGGTTGGGGGGAGGGTCGTCGACTGACCGGGGACAGAGGTGCATGGGGGCGGTTCGTTCGTGGCCACCCCTTCGGGGATCACGGCGTCAGGCAATAGATAGATAGATAGAAATAATAATAATGCTTTATTCCAGACTCACACACTATATAAAGTCCTTGGTAAAGATACTGTAGTACAGGTAGATGTTGTTGAATTTTGTGCATGCCCTTTTTGTGCTTCAAGGAATTTTATGTAATCAAGTAAGGAAGTATATGTGAAGATACTCTACATGCATAGGCTTGTAAACCGTATGTGTGTGTATATATATTAGTAATTCGATCACCATGACTTGAGTAGGAAGAATGAGAAGTTAAATTCTGTTATTACCATGACCGGTAGGCTACAGTAGGCCTATACTGTATTTATTGCCAAAATTAGCATTGACCTAACTTTGCTGGGAACCTATCTCTCGGTCTTATTGGGGGTTGACTGTATCAAGGTCCATAGATACTCAGGTCAACCCACGGGGTCGCTCAAACTCCCTATCCGCGCGCATGACGTCAGAGTGTTGAAGGGTGAAGGGGTCATCAGTTTCTTCCCGCTCATTCTCAAAATCACAGCCGTTGGAGCAGCATCCTCCGTTTTCTATATCTTCGTGCCGTGAAAGTATAACTTCGATATTTTATAATACAACAGTGACCATAATGCCGTGTGACAGTGTAGCTCTGCTATTGTAAGTGAACAAAATGTGAAGTTGATATTTATTATATGGTGTTTTTATAAGACTAATTATGAGGTGTATTTATAAGAACATACGAACACTTGAATCTGCAGAGAGGCGACTGGCCCACACACAGCAGATCCCTTTCTGCAGACTCCCGCTTTCTTATGTTCTTAAGTTCTAAGTTCTTCAAACTGTTTTCATATTAATAATTTATATCAATTTCACCACACCACCAAACTCTTCCAATGAAATAAATGAAATCAATTATGTGATCCGCCAGGATTCGAACCCGGGTTATCACACACAGATTATTGACACCTTAACCATTGTCATATGTAAGATTTCTAATATTATGGAAAATGTATGTAATTCTGCTATGTGCTCGCTCCAAAGAATCAATGTCCATTTTGTAATAAAATCACCAAACTTGAACTGCATAATCCATATGGTTTATCACTAATAACAAGTCAAGTTTTAAGATATCATCAACAATTCTGTTAATCACACTCCCTGAAATAAACCAGAAAATCATGTTTGCATTGTTACGAACGCTAATACATTACACTGTTTTCTATGTTTTAAATCATTGCCAACAAACACACATAGCTTTTTCTCACATTCTGAGTTTTATAATTTCATATTAGCTAGTTTATATTTTGCATTTGCATTAATCTTCCCTATCCTTAACACCTAAAGAGCAGCCTAGGCGGTAAATAATATGTAGCCACCAGCGGGCTGTTTTTACCCAAAATAGGGCTGTTTACGTGATCATTGTCATGCCTAAATAAGACCCAGAGTGTAAAACAAGTATCTATCCCTGAAAGGGCATAAACAGAGCTTTCCAATGACACCACAACAATCCTTGTATGACCGCTAGTTTTCTTGCAACAACCGCGCAACACGAGTGCAAAAACCATGTAATTCGGTACTTTCCCCATACATATCACTATGTAGCGAGTGTGAGAGGGTGGAGGAGGGTGGGATTCATGTCAGTTGGTCCGCTGCGGTGGTCTGGAGCAGTCATACGCTCGCTACTCTCCTGCCACCACTTGTCTCTCTCTCTCAGCAACATTACGTGCTGAAATTGCCACACGACTTATGGTGTGAGCCGCCACATAGTCCAAATTTCTTTCACTCGACATATGATGCGCGCCGCCAATAAAGGGTTAATAGCTTGCATTTGTTAATATTAAAATTTATCTACCAATTTACTGACCATGTACTGTATGTATAAGGCTAATTTTGATATGTATTTATAAGGCTAAATTTGAGATATATTTATATGGCTAATTTTGAAAGCTTCAACATCAAACTAGAAAGGCATAAGTACGAGATGAGTTAGGTGTGAGAGAGATCTGGCTTGTATGGGCCAACAGGCTTTTTGTACTCACTTCTATTATGTTATTATGTTATGATTGTTTTGTAACCTGTCCAATGTTCTTCATAATAACCTTACGGAACCTTATGATGATACTGGACGCAGGTCTTGTCAGTGCTCTAAGTCCAAATCTTCATATTTTAACTTTAATGGACACATGTATATATTAATAAAATAAGTGTGTACCGAATTTTGTGAAATCCTTATCCCGCTTTGTGCAACCTAGTTGTAAGAAGAAATTAGAACAATAACCAATACCTATAAATTAAACCTGAAAATAGTTATCCCATTTTGTATATGCTAAATATAATATTATAATAGTAATATAGTAATAGCCTACATTTGATATGAAAATGATTGGACCGGGTAAACAAATATACAAAGTATTATAAGCTTGTGACAGTGTATAGGCGGGAAGGTGAAGGTATTGAGGGATCACAGTCCAGATATTGTGTGGACTGTGTGAGGGATAAGCCTTTACAACATCTCGCAGCTGTTAGGGGGCGGAGCTAGGCAGAGCGGCGAGCGTATTCTCTCTTTCTTTCATTTGGTACAACAGTGTGACATCACTGAGCTGCGCGTGGGTTGACCTGAGTATCTATGGACCTTGGACTGTATAACCTTATGTGAAGTGCAGAAACAACAACGTATTATGATATAACATACGAGTACCGCGGAGTCAAGATGGCGTCTATATGCTAAAACCTGGCGATAACCTATCAATATAAACTTACCCATAGCTGTCATTTCAAAGGGCTAATCTCTTGAACAAACAGTAGTGACAATGTAGCATACGTATAGCTAGATATAGAGGAATTTATTTCGATCTAATATAATTTTCTTGCATCTAGTGACATGAATTCTAGTTATATTTTAGGAATATTAGCGATATTAAACGATATTAGAGAGATCATGGTATTATTCTATATAGTGTTGCCAGTATTTTATTATCTAGCGACATTCTAGTAACTTTTGAGAATGGATCTAGTGTTATTTTGTTTTTCGTTTTGGTAACCCTGGACAGAACTGGTTATTCATTTCTCTCTTGGATATTTATTATCAACTGTCCAAGGCTGTAGGTGGGTACAATTGACAAAGGTGGAGGTAAATCTGGAGCCATACATAGAATATAAGCTAATTTAGCAAGGATTGGAGCTGGAATGAGTGTAGCATTAGTAAGTCTGTAAAACAAATTCAGGTTAGTTTGTGAACCACTATGAACTGGTCTTAATTTTGGCTCTATTTTCAAGGGTGGCCCCTGCTGATGTCATCACCCCCCTTATAATATAAATATCTATTGTGAATTTGTTTGCTATTTTAGGGTAGAAATTATAACAAAGCAAAGCACATGTGTATTATTTGTCAAATTAACATGCTTTGAAGAGTGACAAAAACAGGATGAGATTTTTGGCGAGCTATGCCCTCTAAGTGCTATGGGAACTCAATGACCATATCGGAATATGTATCTCGCTATCAAAAAGATAATTGTATTGTATTGTATTGTAATTGTAGCTAAAAACCCTTCTTTGGTGGGACTGATTTCCACGCTGGCCCACAGACTAACAGTTAACCCCTTGAGGATATGACGCATTTTAGTAGTTAGTTGTAGCTATCATTAGACGATTATATACAGCTTAGGAAGGATCTGTTGGAATAAAAAGGTAAGAGTATCTTAATCAACCCTCTGACTTCCATATATCCATCCTAATATGAATACAATCTTCTTATAATAGCCAGAAAACAGAAAAGAAGTGCATCATCGATCCCCAGAGAGTTGAAAGGCGGAGACAACAACAAGCACAATAACCACAAGCCAGCACAAAGGGAACATCACCACCAATACAATATGAAACCTGCATAGCTAGAACCAAATTGATTATAATATACATGATGTATTTATTATTATTATGAAGGCTTATATTTTTCATTCTCTTCATCATATACTATAATCTATTCAATATATGTTGGACAAAATCACGCCAATTAACCCCTTGTAACTAAAAAAGGGCTAGATCATAAGGGCTGTTAGCTTCCGCACCTATTTACTGGTTGATTCTTCCTAAGTGGTTCAAATATTAGCTGGATTCTTCAAGTCTTTTTTTAGTCATAAGATGTTAGTAGTACAGTTTCTGGCCTAGTTATGGTGCATAGACTAACTTCATTACCTCAGTCAATACTTATGTAGGATTACAGTTAGTAACTAGGAAGTATTTTGTATGCACACTAATTTTAGCTCAATATTGTCAAAACATTAGCATATTTGGAAGAGTATTGCAATCTAGACCCATAAACGATGTTATGATTTGTACGCGTTTCATTGCCAGTGACAAATAACACAGGTTCGCGTGGCTGTCCCTAACTTTAATTCGCGAGTGTACATTCAATAACGTAGATATATTATAGTTAATAAAGAATGATTTGGGGGTGCATGCCGCTTCTAATCATAAACATTAACTAATAAGTTAAGGACTATTCAGAAAAGACAGCCACACATATAGGTAGAGATATCAAGTGCAATGTAGGTACCCAAGTTATGTTGGGTTCCTACTCGTCTTTGGTGTCTCTAGATATCATCACTTATGCACTGGGAGCGAGCAAAGTACTGATCAAATTTAATAAAAATCCTTGAATTACCTCTCTCTCTCTCTCTCTCGAAGCTAATGCATTAATAAGAGACAGCCAGCACGGGTTTAGGACCAGAGATTCGTGCCTAACAAACCTCCTCGAATTTTATTATAAATGATTTACTCTTAATGACTCAACTAAGGCGCGTGACATAGTCTACCTAGATTTTCAAAAGGCGTTCGACAAGATACCTCACAATAGATTATTAGAGAAGTTGGAAATGCTCGGAATACAGGGTAATATATATATATCAATGGATTAATAGCTGCCTTACAAACAGAAAGCAAAGAGTTGTTATTAACCTAACAAGTGCGCATGGGGGTAATTAGACACCTCTCCCTGTGCGCATGTATTTGAGGTGTTTCCGTTACTAAAACATTCATTGTCCATTAATAGCATTAATACTTATCCATACGCGCCTATTATGGGTTGATTATAAAGGTATTAACCTGAAACAACAATAAAACGAGTGAAAACAGCGTTTGGATGGTCAAAATCGGAGATATAGCCCGCGAGTTGTATAATGTATAGGTGAGGCAAGCTGCTTTCCCGCCAATTTCCCCCAAGGCCACTGAGACACAGTCGATCGATACTCTCTCTCTCTCTCTTGCACTCGTTTGCTAACACTGATGACAATGCCCTGCTTGCAACTCGCTAATGTTAGCACAAAAATATACCTCAGAATAAGGGAATAACAGAGAAAATAGGTGATTACTGAAGGAGAGGAGGAAAGTGGGGAAGGAGGGGAGGTAGAGGACTGAGATTTTGCATGGCCCAGGGGCCAAAAAAAAAAATAAAATAGAAAAAAAATCGATGTCAAAAGTTGATTTTATTTTTTCTCTGACTCTTAAGAGTCTCCCCGCAGTCCGCCGGGGGAACCCTGCAGTTCCCGGGTTAAAGGCATATGATCAAATAGGGTGCCTGTTACCAGCAGTGTGCCTCAAGGATCGGTCCTTGGTCCGGTTTTATTTAGCATATACTGTATATAAATGATACTGATGTAGGTCTGAAAAACTATATATATCCAAATTTGCTGACGATATAAAAATAGGGAACATAGTCTTGAGTGAGGAAGACAGAAATAGCCTACAGTCAGACTTAAGCAAAATAGTGGAATGGTCAGAAAAGTGGCAAACTTCCTTTAACCCTTAACTGGCGGCGCGCAACATATGTCGAGTGAAATAAATTTGGACTAAGTGGCGGTGCACGACATCTGTCGACGTCATTTTCAGCACGTAATGTTGCTGAGAGAGAGAGCTGAGCGGTGGGACGAGCGTAGCAACCTTATGACCGCTCCCCACCACCGCGGTGGACATACTGAACTGTATTCTACTTTCCTCCCCCTTACTCACTCACTACACAGGGAATTATGTAAAAGGATATTACCTTATTTCAGGGTTTTTGCACTCGTGTTGCACAATCGTTGCAAGAGAACCAGTGGTCGTACAAGGATGGTTCGTGTGTCATTGGAAAGCTCTGTTTATGCCCTTTCAGGCATAGATACTTGTTTTACACTCTGGGTCTTATTTAGGCATGAAAATTATCACGTAAACAACCCTATTTAGGGTAAAAAAAAAACGCTGTGCGGTACGGTCAAATAGACCGCCTAGGCCGCCAATAAGGTGTTAATGTTGACAAATCTCAAATTTTGCATGTTGGTTCAAAATACAAAAAGTATGATTATCAAATGAAAGACCAACCAATGATAGCAGACTCTAAGGTTAAAGATCTCGGGGTTATATTATCAGAAAACCTAAAATCCTCAGAGAAATGTGCGGCAGCAGCAAATAAAATTAACAAACCCTTGGGATTTATAAACAATATATATATATATATATATATATACTGTATATATATATATATATATATATATATATATATATATATATATATATATACGAAAACATTATTTTGCCATTATTCAAACGCATTGTTAGACACCATCTTGAATATGGCGTTCAGTTTTGGTCCCCGTATCTCTAAAAAGACATTACAAAACTCTGAAAAACAGGCCATATTATGAAAGATTAAATCAATTTAATTTGTTCTCGCTAAAGAAAAAGAGGTTGCGAGGCCAACTTATCAAGTGTTTTAAGATACTTAATTAAAGGATTTGACAGAGTAGATATCAGTGTACTGTTCATGATTAATATCAATGCTGCAACCCGTGGTAATGGAATGAAATTAATTAGAAAATAGGCATGCCTAAATAAGACACAAAATGTTTTCTAATACAGTGTGGTTAAAATGTGGAATACGTTTAAGAAAAGACTGAACGATCATCTGATTAACATTGGATTAATATGAATTAATCAGTAGGTATGTGTAATTTACCTTTCAAACTAATTTATTTCTATACTCCATAAAAACTTTCCTTGTGGGCATTTCCTGACACAACTTCATCCTATTTTCCGGTACGGCTTTTTAGTCGGAGGCTCCAGCGGAGGGTAGGGAGAGAGCGTTCTACTTTGCTGTCCTATTTTGTCTATTATAAACTGTCCCTGTCTAGTAGTATTAAGGCCGGACCACCTAGTAGGGACCGCAAGGTCTGTGTGGTCTGAGTATCTGTGCAACTGTGTAACTCTCCCTCTCCCTCTCTCTCTCACACACACCAACACACACACAATACCTTGTACTTAGATTATCTGCCGCCGACGAACAGTATAACAACAATGAAAATCTGATCAATAAAGCCAAATACAACACTAATAATACCATCACCACAATCCCACCACCATCACTTACCACTAGCACCAACACTATCAACACAAAAGCCACCTACAGCAACACCATCACCACCACTAACAGCAAGACCACCACTACCACCACTAACATCATAACCAGCACCCCAACAGCATACAACCAACACCACCACTCGCTTAACAACCATCATAATTAGCGCCACCACCGACACCGCAGCAGCTACCGTCATTACAACCAACACCACCTCAACTGCCTATTAGAAATATAATCAACACAACCATAACTACCGTAAACAAAAGCACCAACACCACCGCAATTATCAACAGAATCTCCACCACCAACAGCACCACACAAACCAATAACAGAACCACAGAACTCTAAATTAGAAAATGTTACCAGATAATATTCACAAATACCAATACCAGTAAAAAATAACAATCCAGCTACCATTAGTAAGCTGTCACCATCAACAACACTACCACCACCACCACCACCACCACCGACAAACCTTTTTGACAAACCTTCCAACACAGTATCAATAACACTACAACCACCAACAACAGCCATGCACAATCTCTAAGCTCATCCGTCACTAGTGCTCTTTAGTAACTGCCACAAACAATGCCACAATAAACACACCACCACCAACACCAAGACACACACCAACACAATAATAATATAATCATTACCAACAATCAAACCACGGCCACACCATCAATTACTTCACTAACACTACAGGGACCACTACAAACAACTACAACACCAACAAACACTAATACCATTGCCAACATCAATAAAATAACCAACACAACTTTCGATTATCTCAGTAATGTGTGCCTCGTACCAGTGCTCTGATACATCCACCATCAACACCACTGCCAGCAATATCAACATCAATAGTACCACCTCCCCAACTACCAACAAAGTTTACATCATAACATCACTAGCAACAATCACAACCACAAGCAAACATCCATTACCACACAACTCACATGCGAGCTGGTGTTCTGCCACAACTCGCAGCAACATCAATACCAATAGGAACAATAACAGCACCAACAATACCATTACCAAGAAACCCCAGTCTCCAACAAATAGTCACCAACATACGACTCCCGATTAGTCTAAGTAATGAGTACCTCATTATCGCAGTGCTATCACA
Source organism: Paralithodes platypus (assembly GCA_032716605.1). NCBI lineage: Eukaryota > Metazoa > Arthropoda > Malacostraca > Decapoda > Lithodidae > Paralithodes > Paralithodes platypus. The sequence continues at coordinate 27,452,467 of CM064524.1, read as the reverse complement.
ACCACCACCACGAACAATACCAACAATCAATAATCCTATCAAAACTACAACGTCACTAAACATACTACACCGCCATTACACAACCAACAACAACCATAATTAATAACCACACCACAGACACAACCATCACACACAACTCCTGATTAATCATCGTGGCTCATCATCGCGGTGCTGTCACAACCACAATCAACAAAATCACGAACAATACAACAAAGCAACACCAGTTAAAAAACAAAAAAAAACAAAACACACACACACACACACACGAAACAAGTATGCCACAATCACATCACTATCAACAGAACCTGCACAACCACCACCACACAACCACCAACAACACCATACAACCACCAACACCAACTTACAACCACCAACACCAACATACAACCGCCAACACCACTATACAACCAACAACACCAACATACAACCATCAACACCACCATACAACCAACAACACCAACATACAACCATCAACAACAACATACAACCACCAACACCAACATACAACCGCCAACACCACTATACAACCAACAACACCAACATACAACCATCAACACCACCATACCACCAACACCACCATACCACCAACACCACCATACTACCAACAACACATACAACCACCAACACCAACATACAACCACCAACACCAACATACAACCACCAACACCACCATAAAACCACCAATACCACGTTACAACCACGAACACCATCATACAACCACCAACACCACCATACAACCACCAATACCACCATACAACCACCAAAACCAACATACAACCACCAACACCAACATACAACCACCAGCACCACTATACAACCACCAACACCAACATACAAACATCAACATACACGCACCAACACCACTATAGAAGCACCAACACCACTATACAGTATACAACCACATTGCAACCACCAACACCACCATACAACCACCAATACCACCATACAACCACCAACACCAACATACAACCACCAACACCACTATACAACCATCAACACCAACATACAACCACAAATACCAACATACAACCATCAACACCACCATACAACCACCAACACCAACATACAACCACCAACACCACCATACAACCACCAACACCAACATACAACCACCAACACCAACATACAACCACCAACACCAACATACAACCACCAACACCACCATAAAACCACCAATACCACGTTACAACCACGAACACCATCATACAACCACCAACACCACCATACAACCACCAATACCACCATACAACCACCAAAACCAACATACAACCACCAACACCAACATACAACCACCAGCACCACTATACAACCACCAACACCAACATACAAACATCAACATACACGCACCAACACCACTATAGAAGCACCAACACCACTATACAGTATACACTATACACTATCAACAGAACCTGCACAACCACCACCACACAACCACCAACAACACCATACAACCACCAACACCAACATACAACCACCAACACCAACATACAACCACCAACACCAACATACAACCGCCAACACCACTATACAACCAACAACACCAACATACAACCATCAACACCACCATACAACCACCAACACCAACATACAACCACCAACACTACCATACAACCACCAACACCAACATACAACCACCAACACCAACATACAACCACCAACACCAACATACAACCACCAACACCACCATAAAACCACCTATACCACGTTACAACCACGAACACCATCATACAACCACCAACACCACCATACAACCACCAATACCACCATACAACCACCAAAACCAACATACAACCACCAACACCAACCACCAGCACCACTATACAACCACCAACACCAACATACAAACATCAACATGCACGCACCAACACCACTATAGAAGCACCAACACCACTATACAGTATACAACCACATTGCAACCACCAACACCACCATACAACCACCAATACCACCATACAACCACCAACACCAACATACAACTACCAACACCACTATACAACCATCAACACCAACATACAACCACCAATACCAACATACAACAACCAACACCAACATACACCCACCAACACCAACATGCAACAACCAACACCAACATACATCCATCAACACCAACATACAATCACCAACACCACTATAAACCACCAACACCACTAAACAACCATCAACACCAACATATAACCACCAACACCACAATGCAACCATCAACACCAACATACAACCACCAACACCACCATGCAACCACCAACACCAACATACAACCACCAACACCACCATACAACCATCAACACCAACATACAACCACCAACACCACTATACAACCACCATCACCATCACCATCACCATTTTGAGAGGAATTACATACTAAGATCTCATGACCCGGTTTCAGCTCTCAACAATTCCCTTCTTGGTATCCTTCGCAAAAGAATTCCATCAAAGACAATTAAGTCTCGTATCAGGGATAAAGCATGGTTTAATGATGACTGCAAGCGTGCATTTGATGACAAACAGGCTGCATATCGTCTATGGAGGCGTAATCAAACCCCCTTGCATTGGGAAAATTATGTTTTTAAAAGGGCAACTGCGCAGAGAGTTTATGATGGTGCTGAGAGGGATTGTAACTCCCATCTTCAGGATGTTCTGGCAGGAGCTACACAGCCTCATAAATGGTGGTCCGCTTTGAAATCCTCTTTATTTGGAATAGATTCCTCCATGCTTCCTCTTTGTGATTCTGATGGCTCCATCTCTTTTTATCCATTATCGAAGGCCAATATTCTATCTAATATTTTATTAATAAGCAGAGTAATCAGGAATTGTCTTTGCCATTGACATGTTTCCCTAGACCCAACCTCAATTCAATGGCATTCAAATCAGCTGAACTGAAAAGGTACTTGCTGGATCTTGATACCTATGGTGGCACAGACCCGGATGGGTTTTTCCCTCTCTTTTTTAAAAAGGTTGCAGTGGTCTTGGCACCTAAATTGGCAGTGGTGTTTAGGTTGCTTTTGAAATCAGGTAGTTTTCCTCTTTGCTGGCGTAAGGCTATTATCACTCCTATTCCAAAGGGAAATACTGCCTCATCATCTCCTAATGACTATCGCCCTATCTCCATTACACCTATCCTATCTAAGCTCTATGAGAGGCTTTTGTCCAGACGCCTTTCCTCTTATTGTAATAGTCATAATTTGATACCAAACTCACAGTTTGGTTTTCGTAAGGGACCGGGTACATGTGATGCACTTCTGACACTCACCCATGACTTGCAATCTTCATTGGACCAGGGACATGAGTCTCGCGTCGTGGCTATTGACTTTAGTTCTGCTTTTGATTTAGTCAACCATAAAGCACTTCTGTTTAAGTTACAGCTTATTGGTATTGGTGGCAATTTTTTAAGGATCTTTGAAGATTTTTTGACGAAAAGATCTCAGTCTGTGGTCATTGATGGGTGTCATTCCCCTTCTGTTACTGTTGTTTCTGGTGTTCCACAAGGCAGTGTCATTGGGCCTTTGCTTTTTATTATTTTTACTGCTGACCTGTGTTCCGAGCTTGAAAATAAACTAATCTCCTATGCTGATGATACAACTTTATATGCGTCAATTGCATCACTAATAGATCGACACGTAATTGCTACTGCTCTGAATAGGGATTTAGCCAAAATTACATCATGGTGTGAACTTTGGGGCATGAAACTTAATGCTAGTAAAACACACTCCATTATTATCAGCAGATCTCGTACCTTGGATCCTCCCCATCCTTATCTACAAGTTTCTGGCGAGCAAACTGAGAATGTGGATACTCTGCGTTTGTTAGGAGTTACTCTTGATCCCAAACTTACTTTTGTAAAGCATATTCGTTCTTTCTCCTCTTCCATTTCCCAAAAAATTGGTCTGCTTCGCAAGGTTTATAAAACATTTGCTTGTGACGCCACAGTTATCAAGTCTTTTTATGCTTCATTTTGCCACATTTCGAGTACTGCTCACCTGTCTGGTTGTCAGCAGCTGACTGCCATCTCAAGTTGCTTGACAGGTCGCTAAATTCCATCAGTTTTATTCTACCTAATTTGTCTCTTGATCTGTGTCATCGACGTACAGTTGGTGCCCTTAGTCTTTTATTTAAAGTTTTTAACAACCCTCAGCATCCCTTACATGGGGTTCTGCCTGGGCCCTATGTCCGGGCTCGTGCAACTAGATTCACAAGCAATCTTAATTATCTTGCCATGAGCCGTGTTAATTTTTCTACTACACAGTTTTCACGGTGTTTTGTGCCGGCCATGGTTGACTTGTGGAATAAGTTGCCAAATGAGCTAGTCAATTCAGCTAATATCTCCATTTTTAAGTCTAGAGTTAATGCTTTTTTGCAGCATTAATTCTAATTTTTAAACTTATTTTATTCTATTTTATTTTATTATATTTAAGCTTGATATCCTCCACTGCATAATATGTTATCTGTGTTTAATATGTGTATATGTACAGTACAGTATACAGTGTATGTTTTTATTTTTTCCTAAGTTGCCATAGTCTCTCTCCAGTGCCTCCGGGTGTTTTGTGTGGATTGATCTTGATGGTGTTTCTGCACCCTGGTTGGAGACTTCGGCATCTCATATAATAATAATAATAATCACCACTATACAACCACCAACACCAACATACGAACATCAACATACAAGCACCAACACCACTATAGAAGCACCAACACCACTATACAGTATACAACCACATTGCAACCACCAACACCACCATACAACCACCAATACCACCATACAACCACCAACACCAACATACAACCACATACACCAACATACAACCACCAACAACACTATACAACCACCAACACCAACATACAACCACCAACACCAACACACAACCACCAACACCACCATACAACCACCAATACCACCATACAACCACCAACACCAACATACAACCACCAACACCAACATACAACCACCAACACCACTATACAACCACCAACACCAACCACCAACACCAACATACAACCATCAACACCAACATACAACCACCAACACCAACATACAACCACCAACACCACTATAAACCACCAACACCAACATACAACCATCGACACCAACATACAACCACCAACACCAACATACAACCACCAACACCACTATAAACCACCAACACCACTAAACAAACATCAACACCAACATATAACCACCAACACCACTATGCAACCATCAACACCAACATACAACTACCAACACCACCATGCAACCACCAACACCAACATACAACCACCAACACCACCATACAACCATCAACACCACCAACACCACTATACAACCACCATCACCACTATATAACCACCAACACCACTATACAACCACCAACACCAACATACAACCACCAACACCAACATACAACCACCAACACCACTATACAACCACCAACACCACTATACAACCACCAACACCACTATAAAACCACCAACACCAACATACAACCACCAACACCAACATACAACCACCAACACCACTATACAACCACCAACACCAAAATACAACCACCAACACCAACATACAACCACCAACATACAACCACCAACACCAACATACAACCACCAACACCAACATACAACCACCAACACCACCATACAACCACCAACACCACTATACAACCAACAACACCACTATAAAATCACCAACACCAACATACAACCACCATCACCACTATACAACCACCAACACCAACATACAACCACCGACACCAACATACACCCACCAACATACAACCACCGACACCAACATACACCCACCAACATACAACCACCAACACCAACATACAACCACCAACACCAACATACAACCACCAACACCACTATACAACCACCAACACCACTATAAAACCCACC